>BSBK01004786.1:232500-781031 GCA_027943335.1 Chamaecyparis obtusa
ATCTTTGCTACACCCCTTAGTTTCTAACTTGTTGGCTTCGTCCCTTTCATGCTTATAAGGTCATGTGCTACGATACATGGGCTTTGACTCATTTCTATTTGATGGCCCCTCTTTTGTCGAAGTTCATATGCCATTGTGTTTTCCTAGTGATGAAACTCTCAAGTTTGTTGGGATTTGCCTTGACTCTTCCTATTGGTTATGTTTTTCTTGTTTCCCTAAAAATTTTGCTAAGTTTGTGGTTGTGGGTGAGGTTTGCATCCCCCTTTCAAGGCTTTTCCTACTGGTGGTGGTAAAATATTTTCTTGGATGATTTTTTTTATTTCTATTCATATTTTTAGGGATAAATATCACCCTCCTGTTTGTGCCAAAACCTCCTATATTGTGGTTTGTGAACAAGGTGTGATGGAAATTGAAAACTTCTACAAATGTTGTGGTCTAGTTTGTAGATTCTCTATTCCTTGGAATTCTCTTTTGGATCTTCATAGTTGAGTGTTGAGTTCTTAGAGGCCATTAATGTCTAGTAATATTTAATTCTTCCCTCGTGTTAGAGGTTTTTTCTTTGCATCCTTTGCTCATTTAGAGGATAGGATCTTGTGTTGATAAAATTGTGGGCTTAGGGAGAGCACTCTCTCTTAATCAAAACTTGTATTAATTCCTTTAATCCTCTTATTAGACCACTCAATTTGTGCTTAATCTAGGTCATGCTTTCCTATCTTCCCTTCTAGTTCTATGAAGACTCTTACTACAAGGTCATTGGAAAATATGTCAGTTTTTTCTTGAAGATTGATTATTCCACTTCCTATTCGAGGCATTCAATTTTTTCTTTTATTGGACATTGGTGTCTCCACACCTCTTGATGAGGATGTAATTATGATGGTTGGACAAAGGTCTTGGACTCAATCACTTGATTATGAGAGCCTCCCATTATGTTGTTGTTGTTACTTTTGAATGGTCACTTGGCTTAGACTTGTTCTCTTTTACATTGTTAAGATGGTGATAGTTGTTGGAAGAATGCTAATGATGATCACTTGAATATATAAGCTTTTGATTCTACTTTTTATGTCTCCTTCCAAGCTTCTACTTCTTCTGATGATTCCTCATAGGATCATGATGAGACTCTTGACTTTGGTGTGGCTTTATCTTGCACTATGGACCCCATTGAGAGCATACTACTTCATACTTGTAACTTGTTCTGTAATTTGTATCTACTTAGCTACTATTTCATGTGCAGGATGTGTCACATTGTCCTACCCCCTCCTTGTGGGAAATAAAGCCTTCCATGAGGGTCTTCTCTCTTTCTTTCCCTTATGCCAAGATTTTGTATGATAGTATTACTTGGAATGTTGTTTGTAGATGTAGGAGAGGTCTTTCTTCTACTTCCAAAATTCATATTCAGGTTTTGGGTAAAAGGTCTACTCACTCCCGATGTGGGATATTTGTGATTCTTCTAATGTGTTGTAAGTGGTCTATAGACAGTCTGTTGAATTCTACCCTGGAGTCTTTTGTTGTAAAGGGTCCAACACCTTAGTTTTTTGCTTAAATTATTAAAATCAATTTAACAAAATAAAGTGATCGATTAAATTTGAAAATAAGTGTAAACTCAAGGTAAACACAAGGATGGGTAAGGTGGGTGAAAGAGGGGATATATAAATAAGCATTAAAATATAAAATAATAGTGTATTAATAAAGCATGTATATATCATAAATAAGAATAATTATGTAAATAATATATAAAATAAAAATATACATTTGAAATCCTTAAAAATGAGGTGAGTCCAAACAAAAGTCTAGATATAGCTCAATAAAAAAGGTTATAACTTATATATCAATGTCTTTAACCAATATCACCTTCATGGGGTTGGCCAAGTTGATCATAGGGCCTCTTTTAGGGGTGATACCTAGTGGGTTCCACTAGAAACTGAGTGGGTGACATTAAACTTTGATGAGGCCTTGTGATGAAACCCAAGACCCTCAACAATTGACTACATTCTAAGAGATAATCATGAGAGGATTCTTGCCGTGAAGGCAAGGAGATTGGTGTATGACACAAGTAATGAAGCTAAGATGATTTGAAAAAGTACTTTTTCTTGATAAATTTCTCACAAATACTAGACCAAAGTGCTAGATACAAATTCTCAGTGGAAGAGTTTGTGAAACCTGCATTTGACCTTCCTGATTCCCAAACCATTTGTTTACTAGTTGGATATAAATCCTCATGGCATGGATCCATTTATACCTATTTAAAAGATAATACTTTACTCATGGACCAATCCCGAAACCAAAGAATAAATTTTATATGCCAAGCTTCCTGCTATACCCTTTTTTTAGACACATTGTATCATAAGAGTCTTGACGAAATAGTTCTTAGGTGTCTAGGCAACGAGGAATACAAAATTTCCCTACAAAATATTCATGAAGGAATTTGTGGGTCACATTTGAGTGGTTTAAACTTAGCTAAGAAACTCCTTTGAATGGGGTATTATTGGTCGACTATGGAGAAATATGCTTGTCAATTTGTGAAAGTATGCCAAAAATGCCAATATCATGGGAATTTGATTCAAGTAACAACACAAGAGTTACACCCAATGACCAAAACTTGGCCCTTCTATCAGTGGGGATTTGATTTAATTGGGATGATTTACCCACCTTCATCCAATGGTCATAAGTTTATCATAACTGCAACATAGTATTTCACCAAATGGGTAGAAGTTGTGCCTTTATCAACTACATCAGGAAAGAAGATTTTAATGTTCATCTTGAACCACATAATTTGTAGGTATGACATTCCTCACACCATAATAACAAAAAATGTAAAATATTTAAAAAATAAAGATATCAAGGTATTTTGTGACAAGTTCCACATCATCCACCATTCTTCTTCAATTTACTATCCTCAAGGGAATGGTCAAGAATAAGCCACAAACAAGAATATACTTAAGATTTTAAAGAGAACAATTGATTATTCAGGAAGGGATTGGCATGTACAATTGAACCTAACATTGTTGGCATACCGAATAAGCATTAGAACACCAACTAGAGCTACACCCTTTTCATTGGTCTATGGAAAAGAGATGATTTTACCTTTAGAAGTTGATATTCCATCCTTAAAAGTCTCTTTGCATGGATTGTTGACAAATGAAGATTATAAAGTTTCTAGACTCCAAAAACTTGAGATACTTGATGAAAACCAAATACAAGCCTATGAACACCTCAAGGTTTACCAAAATAGAATGTCAAAGAACTACAACAAGAAGATATAACCTAGAGAATTTCAAGCTGGTGACTTAGTGTTGAGAGAAAACCCTAAGAATCAAGAAGATAGGGAAAATTAAGGTAAATAGGAAGAAAATTACTAGGACCTTTTCATTGTTATGTCTTCCTTTGGAACAAGCACATACAAGCTAGCCGATTCTGATTGAGAAGAATTGCAAGAATCCATTAATAGCATCTATTTGAAGAGGTTTTATACTTGAATAGATGAAAGTGTATCAGATTGAAAGAGTATCAGAAGAGAGAATATCAGGTGAGAGATAATCGATCCTTGTATAGAAAAAATTGATCATGAAGAAATCCAAAAAACATCAAAAAAGAAGAAAATTCAAAAACATCAGAAAAGAAGAAATCCAAAAAAAGTGAAAAAGAGTTCTTGAAGAAATAAAAAATAGTGGAGAATTGATCATGGAGAAAGAAAAAAGATTCAAATATGGATCCTAATAAAAATGGTCATCTTGGTGAAAACTTGGTAAATAGGCACCTT
Source organism: Chamaecyparis obtusa (assembly GCA_027943335.1). NCBI lineage: Eukaryota > Viridiplantae > Streptophyta > Pinopsida > Cupressales > Cupressaceae > Chamaecyparis > Chamaecyparis obtusa. Next base: position 236,258 of record BSBK01004786.1, read on the forward strand.
GGTTATAATAAAAAAAATACAAAATACAAAATACAAAAAAAATGAAAAAAATGAAAAAGAAAGAAAAAAAAAGAAAAAGATAAAAGTGCCTTGGTGAAAACCTAGAAATAGGTGCTTTGGTAGCAAAAAAATGAAAATTAGGAGAAAAAAGTGTCTAACAGTTTTGGTTCAAGATCAAATTTGAATCAGAAATTGATATATATCAAAGGTTCAAGTGTCAGGTTTTTGGTTCGATGCATTGATTTGTGTGAATTGGTGTCTTCTTGATGAACTCACTTGGTTTTGGATAAGTGCCCCTAATTTGATTCAACAATGATGTTGGACTTAGACAACTTTCAAAACCATGACGAAAGCCTTGGGTATGCAAATGCATCTATGAGATTTTATTATGACTATGTACAAATGATGGAAAATGCAAGAATATATACAAGGATGGCAAAAAAATGCAGATGGGAAATACAACTAGGCTTGACTTAACTTAGGATAACTTATGGACAAATGGCACATGTTTACCAGGTTTTCACCACTTGAGTTTATTTTTGATCCTTGACCTCAAATTGACTTATCTTAATTAGGATTAAAAATACAAAAAAAGATAAAAATGGATGAAGTTATACTGAAATATGAATCCGAGAATAATAGAAATAATGTTCAATGTGTTACTTGATTTTGAGTCATGTCTTTTTAGCAAATTGATGATGTCTTTTGACTAGATAAGAGATGATAAAAGCATGACATTTTGATTTTTGCATGATTGTTTGTGAGGTAGATGCATTAAACTATGCAAAACTATCTAATGACATGATCATCAAAGAATCATCGAGGACATTTGCATATAGGTAGGATCATATATGCGTCTATTTACGCAAACAGATACCTTGGCCATTTAGATCTCTCATATATTAATGCCAAAGTCCACTTGCAACATTGAAACTAATGCAAGTGGTATTTAGACCATCATGGTTGAAAAATCAAACTAGTGAGGTTTGTACTGACTTTAGGAGCAAAAATATGAGAGAAAAAGGTATTCATACTATCATGGTTGAACCAGTGACAGTTGTACCAATTTTGTGTTCCAAAAGCTCAATGATGAAAAATAAAATGCATTCCTTTCAAAAATGACAATTAGTTGCATTTTGCATTCATATAGATTAATCTTGCATATAAAAAATTTAAAGGATTTTCCTTAATCAGTGGGTTGAGTTAGGCAAGGTTGACATCATCAAGATTTTCTTTTCGATAGAGTATGTTGAACTTTAGCAAAAACAATGCATATCATTCAAAGTTCATTTAGGTGAATTCATTAATCATTATTCTTTAATATCATATACTTGCATTCATTTAGTTTGCATGATCATTAATTTAGTATTCCATATCATTTCATTAACATTAATCATTAATCATTATCTAAAATGCATTAAGTTCATTAATCATTAATCATTTAGTAAAATTAGGTGCATTACATTAGTTATTGTGCATTCGCTTCAAATCATTTAGTTCAACCATTAAGAGCAAGTTAGTTTCATATCATTAAGTCATTTCATCATGACATAACATTAAATCATTTAATCAAAGTACATTAGTTTAAGTCATTTCATGAATCACATTGCATTAAGGGCATTGCATTCATAAAAAGAAAAGAAAAAGAAGAAAATAAAAAGTACTCATTAAGTTCATAGAGAATCATATACAAGCATTTAGAATCCATTTAAGTCTAGTAATTGCATCATGCATATAATTAAGACATATTAAAATACATCATAAGTACATAAAAATCCATCATTAATTATTAATCATAAAGAATCATAGAACACATCATAAAAAAGTGTATTTCAACATACATTGTGCATCCATATAAAGTATGTCATACATAAGACATCCATACAAAGCATGTAAAGTAAATGCATTCATAACATTTTGCATCAAAAAATACAAAAACAAGCATATAGATAGGACCATCTAGAACTACATATATCATCAAAAACTATAGAGTCCAACATATAATGATATTAGAAAAGAATTACCAAATCAAGAAGATGAGAGTCTATCAAAGAGGCATTTATGTAATCAAATGTTTGATCAATAGTGTCTATCAAATGTCTGATCAATAATGTACATAAAAAAAGTCTTGATCAATGAAAGTACATCATGGTGTAAATATACAAGAGGGTGGAATAAACATATCAACTAGGGGCACTCGACCCACCACCTGCACCATCTGTATCACCTTTTTCATCTCTATCAGCTAAACCACTTAGATCTATCTATGGTTCCTAACTGGTACTGGCATCATTTGTCCAGATGGGAGGAGGAATCACCAGTGGTTGTCTCTGGATGACTGTGGCTATCAAAATTTTCATCAAACTAGTAAACCAATATAATCAATTCCCAATAGATGCCACACTATCCTGCAATGTCTTCACATCCTGAGTAAGCCTTGCTGGTACTGCTTGTGCCGAAGGAATAATAGGAGCTTGAGGAGCATGAACCTATGGAGCTCATGGATCTTGTACCTATCTAATACCTCTCTAACCTTTCCGATCCCAAGTTGGTGCAACTACTATAGGAGGAGGAACTCTACCACCAATCCCACCACCTCTCATCTAAAATCTCCCTCCATCACCACCATGTCTCACCCTAACACCACCACCACCATACCTACCATCGCCACCTCTGGCAAAACCAATAATCAAACCACCACCCCATGCACCTACAACTAGTCCACCTCTAACTTGAGCTCTCTTCCTCCTCCATTGACCACCTCTCCCCCCATCCCCGTCCCCACCATCATTATCATCATTAGAATCACTCTCATTGATATTAGGAATTAGATCAACTGGATCAGTGAATCGAGGGAAAGGATGTTAATTGTATGAACCACCGTGCATAATTGGTAGTCATCCCTACATCAAGAACATGCTCTTGTAGATCCCATGCGAGATGAGGCAAGGAAAGTATCTCATCACAAGAAACCCTGTAGTCAACCTATGGCCCACATAAGGATCTCTCCACCTATACATGGGCATATAATGCTAAATCATGGGGAACACCCTATACTCGACCAAATTGTCATAGAATTCGGTGGAAGAAAAATATCTCAATAACCAAAGGAGTACAACCAATCATCCATTGAAGCATGAACATAAATGGAAGCTCTGAATCATCCTCTCTCCAGGGCTCACATCCAAGATGTGGTCGCCAACGGACTTGATCTATGTCATCTAACATCTGGCACCAATAATCCATCTTTCCCAAATGAGGTTGGACAATCACTCCCTCATAGATATAGATATACAGCCATCCTAGATCTCTATCTCTCATAGAAATTATCCTAATGATGGGAAGATGATCCCATGTCCATAACTATAGTAAAATAACATTTTCTGAAAGTGTTGCACCATGTTTGTAAATAACATGATGGATCTCATGATAAAGTTGTGCAAGGACACATGAACCCCAATCAAATATCCTTGGATGGGAAATCATATCCTCCATGATCCTACCCCAACCAACAACAAAACCATGTCCTCATCTATTAGGTAGAAGAAAACCTCCTATTAAAGCACCCAAAAATGTTGGAAGAGGAGGGAAAGATATAAACTGAGCCCATGGAATTTTATTATCATTGATCACGACATCTCCTAAAACCCATCTACATGTTGCCTCGTCATAAACCTGATCATAACATACAATCTCTCCCCTCATCATAATATGCAAAAATATGTATATATCCTTAGGGGTGATGGTCATCTCACCCATCAGAAGGTGAAAGGTATTATGGTTTGAGTGCTAATGCTTAGCCATAGTAGTAAGTAAAACCCGATTCACTCAGAACCATGGCATATCCAACAGGTAGAACAACCCATATCGACTGATAACTCATTGGTCCTGATCAAATAACTACTTGACCATATTAAGCAGCTAGAGATACAAACCATAGATATATAACTTCCAACCTCGAACCTATTTTAGAATCAAGTGACATCATCTAATAGATCATCTCAGGTCAATCAAAACATCTATCCTATCATCACATCGCTCATCTAGAGCACATCCAATTTTCTTAACTCTATATTGGGAGGAAGGAAATATCAGTTATCCTATCCACCTATTAGGTTTGACATCAATACCACATTCATTAAATGATCAAACTATTGGAAATCTATTATGGGAAAGTGAGATACTGAGAGGGGGGGTGAATCAAATATCAACCAATTGTTGCATTTTGACATAAACTAGCTTGCATAACATAAGCATCAAATTTAATATTGTAACAGATCTAATATCCTAATCATCATCCATGAAAATAAATCATAACACAATGATTTTGGTTACTCAGAAACCCTTGAAAGGTAAAATTGGGGTGGAGATGACACCCACAAATCTTCACTACTACAGTATTAAATTTTTCCTGTTAGTGCTACAAGTTTGATAATAAATGATGATCTACCCTGTGAGGGGTCTTCCCTGTTAAGAGCTTTGAGAATTATACAATCTACCTTGAAAATGGATTTAAACTTACAACAAAGTTAGCACTCAGTTAAGAGATTTACTTAGGTATGTTAAAATCACTTTGTTAAGAGATTTACCTTGATTCACCTATTAGAATGTCTCAGTACCTGATCCTTTAGTTTGCACTATGATGCTGATTACAGATCTTCTCCTTACAATATAGATTTGATCTCCTCTATCAAATATATCTCTATTATGTCCTTCATTACTCTGCTTGGTCACTGAACTCTATTTCTGATAATCAAAGCACTTTTCTACTTTGCAAGTATGAGATCTTCTTCATAAAATTCTCCTCTCATGATACATTTTAGGGTTCGGATCTCATCTTATATAAATAATTTATCATCTCCATGATATGAGATCTACGATTTGGATTGTCTACTTTTGCCACTTAACCATTCCCTAATTCTAATTGGTTACATGAATTACATAGGGATTACTGATTACAATTCTAAAGCATAATCACTTCTGTGATTTCCTCTATCAATAATAAATATCATGTAAATGTCAGCCAAAATGGTTTACCTAAGTGTTTGTTCCATAACAAACACATATGTCAATTCTGGCTTACTCAACATTTGATATCTCTAGCACTCGAAACTCATTGTTCTTCATACCCTGGTGCTCGACACTGACATCTCTACATAACTCAGCATAAACTGACTCAGCTAATACTGAAGTACTTGGTGACCACTGACTTTCTCGACAGTAACTACTACTTGGTAAATGTACAATATACATGACTTGGCCTATACATGATGACTCGGTCGTAGTGATGACCGACTAACATTGCCTAGAAAATGACTAAGTGTAAGACAATAATAGACAAAAAAACTTAGGGATCAACAATCTCCCCCTTTGACATTGGTGGAAAAAACACTTTGTCATGACATTTACATTACATTACAAGAGTGCTTAGCAATAGGAAAAAAAACTTCTATACAATACTCTCCCTAAGACTTGACTCAGTCTTAAAAAAATAATAATATTTTTTTACATATAAATAAGACTCCTTGTTGACATACAACCGAATATACATAGTTGCAACACTTAGTATGTCATACCATGTTTCCACTATGTTCAGTTCCTTTTTTCTTCTCTTTTTTGTTCTTCTGAACTCTGTCATTTCAATATGCTTAATATGTTGTCATGGCAGTTATTTCCCCCTTGTTTTTTACACTTCAAGTTCATGGGGTGTGGGGATTTTGAAATGCTTGTCCAAGAATGGTTTGTGAAGCTGCATTTCCATCCCTAATACATTTTCCCAACCAGACATTATAGACTTCAAAAACTCTGACTTAATTTATAGCTCGGTAGCTAGCTCAACTAGGCTCTTGAAAATGGAAAGATGAGGGTCTTTTTGAACTAATTACTTTGTTGTGACTAACTCCCTTTTCATAAACTCAAGATGAGGTGTCAACGATGTTTGAATAGAGATTGGTCTAGCCCTTATTTTACCATCATTAGCCACCAACTCAGCTCATATACCTTGGGAATGTAATAACTTGGTAAAATGTATAGAGCTGGAACTTACATCCATGCTCAGTGAGTGACCTATAGACTTTAGATCTAGTCGTATTTTGTCTATCAGATGTTGATTATCCTCTGTAAAATCTTCCACATTGCATAACTTCTTGTACAAATAATGAGCATTTTGTACAACTTCTTCTAAATTTGTTATTTAGGTAGAGAGTTCTACCTGTTTCACTGCAATGTCAGTAGAGAGCTTATTGAGTACGTTGGTCTCAAACTTCCTTTTTGACCACTATAGAAACTTATCATTGGCTTCACTATCATCATCAGTTACCTTCTTGACAATATGTACAAGTTTCTCTAGAATAGGTGGAGAATCATTTACATCATGCACCTCAAAAGCATCTATGAAAATACCTTTTATCTCATGTAGTACCTACTTTTGTTGATGTTCTCTTCTCATCTCTTCCTGTTTACTCTTCTTCTTTAGTAGATCTTGCAAGATTTACATTTATTCATAGGTCAAGTTATTAGTGTCCCACTTAGGAATCACTATAAATTCTTCGAGTGTCACCTATGTGTTAGGAGATTTATCCTTCTTCTTTTGTGACTTCTTCCTAGGTGTGTTCCCACTTGACATCTGCATTAAAGCTTTTATTGCCTCTTGTTCCTTAGGCTCTTGTGTTTCCTATTCTTTCTCTTCCCCAATCTTTTCCTTTTACTCCTCCACATGAGGACTCACTAATACCAATGCAGATTGTTATGCTTTCTCTTTTCTTGTCTCCTCGGTAGATGTAGGATTTTGTGTGATTACCGACTTGTCATGTTTCTCGGCATTAGCACTTGTTGAGACTAGTTGATCAACTCTGACTATATGGGGGATTTCTGGGGTAATCTCAACAATTGATGTGCTCTCAATCTGTGGATAATCTTGTACTTGTAGTAATATCAGATTGATGCTTGGTAGAAATTTATCCTTGGCTGCCTCGACTTGTATATGCTGCTAAATTTCTTCCTCAGTCAATATATTTGATTTTACTGGAGAGTCCTCAGTGATGTCAACAATTGTGATCATATCATGTGATTTACTTATTCCATCCTTATTTTCTTCTTCCTTCTCCTCATTCAGTGGCATGACAATATCTTCCTTATTATCTAGTTCTACTCCACTAGATGTGCCTGCACTCAGTTGTGCACTCTTATCAACTATAAGACCAAAAATGATTTTCCATAATCTTGTGCTATGCTACACAATCTCTTCAACTTTGTGTTGTAACACCTAATATGCTCAGAGCTTGGGTATGAATCTATTTCTGTACTTCTCCATATAGTGCTTGATATATCTAGGGGATAAGTAAGGTATGAATTGAGCAAGAGTGCTCTCCCTGATTTTGTTCTCGGTCATTAAGCCATATTCCCATTTCTAAGATATCCTCTTGTACAATTCATCATGAATATGACTACCCAACTGTAATGGTTTCATCTTAAATATAAAGAGTATCTCAAGCATATCTTGTTCTACTCTCTCCTTGTCTTCAATGCTCAGTTTCTCAAATCTAATTTTCTTAAAGCCTTCTAGGCCAACAATGCTTGTGATGTTGTGGCATATCTCATCCATAGTTAGTTGTTTCCTTTGAGGTAATGCCTTTTTCTTAATATCCTCATTAGATTCTATTTCCTCACCATCTTTCTCCAAAATCAACTTTCTTCTTGGCTTCTTCCTTATATTTCTTAGTATAGCCTTGGCTTGAACTGGTTTTATTTTCCTTGAAGTAGGGGTCTTCTTTTGTGGCTCAACAACTATAATAGTTGAAGCTTCCCTAGTTCTATTCTTGAGTACCAGGGAGGAAATGGGTTTAGGTTTTTGTACTTGCTTCATGATAGGCTCAAAAACTGATGCCTTCTTGCCTTTCTTAACTACCACACTCTCCTCATCTTCACTTTCTTCTGACTCACTAGACTTTTCCTCTCCTAATCCTTGTGTCAATGCAAGAGGTGCATCTACCTCTTCTTCTCCTAACATTTTCTCTATGTTTTTCACTATCTTCTTTATTTTCCTCTCCATGGTAGCAGATTTTAATCCCATGGTTATCTTGGTTTTAGCTTCCTCATATATTACAAAATATGTATCCTTCTTGTCAAATTCTTCAGCTAATAGGGTCATGATTTTTTTTGTTGTCTCATTTATAGTCACTTCATAAGGTAATGACCTTAGCCATGATACCCTCGGTAATACTACTTGTGCATATGTGAAATCTATATCAACTAGGAAACATATATCTTTGTAGTACTTTTCCAATAGTGATATAGGGATCCTACTTCTTTTCCTCATTTTCTTCTTGAATTCAACAAAATAACTATCCATTAAACTCTCAAAGTTCTCACCCATTTGATCAATAAATTCACTAATCTGTAATGTGATAGGTCTATTCTTATCCCATGCTACATCCCCAATAGTAGGAAAACTATTCTGTATGTAGAAAAATAGATAGACAAGTAGAGAACCAAACTTACACATAGAACTCTTTTCTTTTCTGATGGATGTGAGGTTCTCAGCAAGTTGTGTCAATTGAATCTCGGCAAGGTCATATGTATGATCCTTCTTTACTATCTTCCAAGCTTGGTCCATTGCCATGCATGGGACACTGTCCAACCAACTGGACTGATAAAACTTATGAGCTATCACCCTCACTACAAAATTAATTTCTGGGTCTGTGATAGTTTAAATTGGCATTCCCTATTTGTTTCACACTGCCTAGGTGTTTGCATGAATTTCCTCTTTGCTTTGATATCTCATGGTTTTATTTCTTGTGAGGCTAGGGTATCCAGTTACCCGGTGTATCATTTCTTTGGTGATCTTGATTGGTCCATCTTCCAGCCAAATTTGCATGTCGTGTACTTAGCTCAGTACAATTTTGATCCATTCAACTTTGAAATTCTATGGGAAATCAAGGGCATGCACCAACCATCACTTGGAAACCTTCTAGTGTTTAGGCTTCAACACCCCATTGCTACACAGTTTATCATATGCTTCTCTAAGCTCATAGTCTCCAATCTCTCTGATCTTACACATATAGCATGAATGAATGTTAATGATCATCAAAACCTTCTGAGGGATAGACGATAGGGATCCAGTGAGATCCCCCAATATTGCACTCTCTGGAATGACCTAGAATTTTTGCGGCTTACATGTGTCATTCCTTACAAGTTGAACATTAAAAAATTCCTTCCCTTGCTTCTTAATTGCAACCGATGATGAAGATGCCATTTCTTCAAATTCAAGGGTTCAATTTTTGAAATAAATAACTTGGTAAAATACCTTGCACAAGTGGTTCTTAGATGTTTTTCGATGGCACGTTGTGAAGATTTATGCAAATCACGCTTAGCACAAGTCGCTCTTGTTAATCACTCTAGAATCATTCTGAAAAGTTCTCAAATCACTGGTGAAATGAGGATAAATGATAACTTCCTACTTTATAGACTTCAAACGGTTAGATTAGGGCTTCATTAATGATCTGTACATTTTCTAGGTAAGATAATACAGTTGTCTCGGCAATCTCATGTCAACTCGGTTAACATAAGCTCAGTCGATACAACCATTCAGTTATGGCTCAGTGTAAATCACATCTTGGCTATCATAGGAGCTTGACAAACACTAGTGACTCGGTCACTATAGGCTAAAATACTGATGCTCGACATCAAATATACAATGTAGCTTCTCACTCAAATCTATCCTAATGCATCTTAATCTATGCGAATATGGACCTTATCTTATCAAATGTTAGGAACTGATGTAAAATAAAACATTGCAAGATCCAATTCCACACATACCTTCTTTTCTTAGTTTGAAGTAGTGTGATCACCTAATCCATCAGATTGGGTGACCTCAAGTTCACTAGCTCCACTAATGCTTGCCTCCTCTTTCTTCTTCCATGTCTTGTTCATCTGATTTCTCATCTTCTCAAAGGTTTCTTCATTCTTGTTTTGTTCATTGCTCAATATATGTTCTCTGCAGTCTTTCTTTAAGTGACCAATCTTATTTCATTTGTAGCATACCATACTTCCATTCATCTAACTCTTGGATTTACCTCTGAAATGTGTCTTCCAATAGTTTTCTCCAATATAACCATATTTTCCATAGTAATGACAACAATACCATGTATTGTAGTCCCAATTGTATGTATTTCCCTTCTTAGGTGCCTTATTATGTTGATTGGATGTCTACTTGGCTTTGGATCTACACTCATATGCTCTATGTCCAAATTTTTGATAGTTAAAACAATGTCCTTGAAATCTAGGTGATGTAGGTGGATTGCTGACCTTTGTCCTACATTCATGTGCCCGATGTCCATGTTCTTTACATCTGAAAAAATATCCATTGAATTTTGGTTTAGGATCAGACTTACCATGTATGCTTATGTAGATGTTAGCTATGTGTCCTAGCTTTCCATAATGATGGCATGCAAGCTTGTTGTTCTTTGGCTTTTCATTCCTCTAGTCTCCACTCTTTGATGATTCTATTAATATGATTTAAAACAATAGAGAGAGGGGGTGAATCAGATGTTCTTAGGTCTAGATGTATAAAAACAAACTTTGAACTCTTCAACAAATCAGATCTAATAACCAACACCTACTCGGTCATTACTTATTGCATAACAGAAACATATAATAGTGCAGTCCACTTATCCAATAGAATCTAACTTGTAAAACACCTAAATGTTCAAACCAAAAAATTCACACAAGTATCAACACTAGGATTTATAGTGGAAACCCAATTAGGGAAAAACCACTTTGTAACATGTTACTATTATGTTCACTCTTCTGAAGTGAGCTCGGTGAAAATCCAACCCTGTCAAAGGTTACAAACACACTGTCAGGTTTGACCCGGTTAAAGGATTTAACCACTCTATTAAAAGTGCACCTTGTTATAGGACTTACATACACCCCATTAGAATGCAACCTTGTTCGAAGGATTTATACCTATGACTGTTAGGTCAACCTCTATTAAAAGGATTTTGTCTGTTATAATGGCTAGAAAGTAGCAATAGTATTGATCTGAAAAACATACAACTCACTTTGCAAATATCAGATCCAATTCCATACACATATGTTGGCTTACTAACTATGAACCTTTTCCATCTCCATCACTGATCTTCTCAGAGCCCTCTTCAAGCAATCACAACACTTCTCCTTCAGCCTTCTCTACTTAGACAGTCAATAACATCAACAATACTTCCAGCATCTACTTACTTTTCAACCTCTCACTTAGGTTTCCTCAATACTACCTCTATTAGGTCATTACATCTTTTGCCGCTTAATCTCCTTTGTAGATCTTAGGGGTAGGTCAGATTCATTAAATTTTTCCTACATTATGTTCTTCAAATATCCTTTAGAAATATCTCAAATATCTTAAAAGATTTACAATAAAATGTTTTACAGTGCAATAAATGCTTTCATACAATCAATAAATAAAGTCAACATGTTTTACATAATCCAAGAATTCAACGATGTCGGCTGGAAATCTGAATTCTTCCTCAAATGCAAAATACTGACACTCGGTCAATACTGTGTTCAACTTCTCGGTCTTCTCTAGAAAGCTCAGTCACCACATAAACTATTTCCTTGGCTAACACTATCTTCCTCGGCAAATAACTGGTGTTCGGCCAACACTGATTTTACTCGGCATATACTAGCTCGGTCGACACAAACAACACTTGGCTTTAACTAGATTTCTTCATTTTTGCTTGGTTAAGCCTACCAGTTTAGTCTTCATTCTTACTTAGATAAACAATACATTATCTTATCATTGTGCCACATAATCAAGTACTCATTGAAGTATCAAGATAACTCAACCTTTCCTTAGGTTTTGTTGTTACCAACCTTACCTATCCCCTTAGCAACACTCAAATAGATATAGTACTTTCTTAAATAGCAACAGTCTTACCAGTTAAGGTTTGACATCAATGACAATACAACAATTGCTTCAATTGCAATTTCCAACAATCTCCCTCTTTGGCATTGATGGCAACACCATATGAATATCACATGAATTACCAACCAATCCAAAAACTTAGCTGTCCATCAAAAATATTTATAATATCCTTAGCTTCATTCTGATACAAAATCAATTAGCCATGCTTGATCGTCCACTGAATTTATCCCACTTTCTTGATCTTCTCATTCTATATATTCATCCGATCATCTCCCTCTTTGATAAAAATGCCAAAGCAGCAACAAAAACATACATCCTATAGATGTAGATATCATCCTTTCAGTTTAGTAACAATATTTCTCCCCCTGTCATCTTGCTTATGACTGATTCTTGACTTTTCTATTCTTTTCACAACTCTAGGTTGCTCCTAAAGTGTGACCTTTTTCTACATCAATTTGTTAGATGTTCTTTGTAGCACATTTGATGCAGTGCTCCTAACTTGACTAGGTAGCCTCAGTTAGGGGAAGGATGCCTAATTGACTTCTCAGGTATTCATGAGCTTCTTTAGGTAAAGCCTTAGTGAATATGTTTTCTAATTATTCCTTTGTATTCACATATTCTATGTGGACCTCTTTATCTTGTACCGGTTCTCTCAAGTAATGATGCTTGATGGCAATGTGTTTGGTCTTTGTGTGCATCACTAGATTCTTAGAGATGTTGATAGCACTTGTGTTGTCACAGAAGATGACAACTAGTTCAGTGATTTCTTCTTTCATGCCTACCAACAATTGCTTTATCCATATCAAATTTGAACAGTTCACAGCTGCAGCCACATACTCAGCTTCAACAGTAGATTGGGAAATGCAATTTTGCTTCTTCCTTGTCTCAGAAACTAATCTCTGTCCAAGAAAGAAAGCTCCACCACTAGTACTCTTTCTGTCATCTACATTTCCTACCCAATCAACATCTGTATACACTCTCAGTTCAAATTTGTCATGCTTCTTGTAGTACAATCCATAGTCAGCAGTTCCCTTCAAATATCTCATGATTCTTGTAACTGCCATCATGTGAGTTTCCTTAGGATTGGCAGAGAATCTTGCCACAATCCCAATAGCTAATGCAATATCTGGTCTGCTATGTACAACATACTGTATCTTTTCGATCATAGATCTATACAAAGTCTGGTTAACTTCTACAACATCATCATTGTTAGACAACTTCTGTCTAGTAGCCATGGGAGTACTTACTGGCCTGGAATCTTCCATACCAAAGGTTTTTAGTAGCTCATGAACATATTTAGACTGGGTGATGAAAATTCCTTTCTCCATCTAATATACTTGCAAACCAACAAAAAATTTGATCTCCCCAAACATACTCATTCCAAATTCAGTTTGCATTTCATTTGACAATTTCTTACACAAGGCATCTTGTCCACCAAATATAATATCATCTACAAAGATCTTAGCTAACAAGATTCCTTTACCTTCTTCATCTTTCATGTACAGATTGCTTGTGTCATTTGTCCTTGAGAATCCAATCTATATTAGGTAGTTGTGCAATCTCTCATACCATGCTCTGGGAGCTTGCTTTAGTCCATACAATGCTTTATTCAATTTTCAAACCATGTGTCTTCTGTTTGGATCAACAAATCCTTCTGGCTGTTCAACATATACTTCTTCCAATATACCATTTAAAAATGTAGACTTAACATCCATTTGGTATACCTTGAAACCTTTATAGGCAGTATATGAAATCGGAGTTCTGACTCCTTCCAATCTTGCTACAGGGGAAAATGTCTCCCCATAATCTATTCCTTCTTGTGCGTAGCCTTTGCATACCAGCCTAGCCTTATTTCTTGTGATATGACCATGTTCATTCATCTTATTAAAAAATACCCACTTTGTCCCAATGACATTCTTATCTTCTGGTCTCGGCACCAGAGTCCAGGTATCATTCTTCTCTATCTGGTCTATCTCTTCATTCATTTCTTCTATCCAGTCTTCATTTTATAATGCCTCCTTTGTTGTCTTAGGCTCAAATTCACATAGTAAACATGTTGGATCTCTTGTCTTTCTTCTAGTCTGAATTCTAGTATCTTTATCTCCAATGATCTGTTTAGGCTTGTGATGTCTCCTTACATATTGTTCTAGAATAGGTTATGCTCTTCTTTCATTTTTCTCATCAGGTTCCCCAACAAGATTGTCCAATTCAGCTTCTGAATGCTTGACAACCTCTTCCTAATACTCGACAACTTTCCTATTGCTCGACACATTCTTCTTCTCTCTCAACATTATTATCCTGATGCTCGACATTGCTTATCTAAGACTCAGCATCAGGTGCAGGTTTGTCACTTGCCTCTTATTCCTCTATATACACAAAAGATCTATAATCTTTTGGTTCTCTATTACTATCAGCTTCATTTTTCTCTGCATACTCATCAACTTTGACATTCACACTTTCCACAATTTTTTCAGTGTTAGAATTCAAACACTTATAAGCTTTAATTTTTGTGGAATAGCCTAGGAATATACCCTCATCGCTTTTAGCATCAAATTTTCCATTTATACTATCCTTTAATATGTAGCACTTACTTCCAAAAATTTTAAAGTACTTTACATTCGGTGCATACCCATGCCATAATTCATAAGGTGTCAGATTTGTACCTTTTTTGTTCTGTACTTGATTAAGAGTATAAATAGCTATACTTACAACTTCTTTCCAATACTTCTGTGCAACATTCTTTTCAATCATTAATGTCCTTGCATAGTCCTAGATAGATCTGTTCATTCTCTCTACTATACCATTATTTGGAGGAGTTCTAGGTGTAGACATCTGTCTTTTGATCCCTCTATCATTGCAAAATAGATTAAATTCATTTGATGTAAATTCTCCACCTTGGTCAAATCTCAGACACTTTGGGTTCTTACCTGTCTCTTTTTCAACCTTAGCCACATACCACTTAAAAAATTGAAAAGCATCATATTTTTCCTTTAAGAACATTACATGCATCAGTCTGGTAAAATCATCAATAAACAAGATAAAATATCTAGCACCATAGTAGCTTTGTACACCCATCAGTCCACAAAGGTCAGTATGAACCAAATCTAAGATATTCTCAGAAGTAAAGGTTTTGCTCTTGAATCTAGACTTAGTCATCTTAACCAACTGACATTCTTTGCACATTACATTCTCAGGTTTCTTCAATCTAGGTAGACCTCTCACTTTCTTTTTCTTGCTAATTTCTACCAGATTATCAAAGTTAACATGACATAGCTGCTTATGCCATAACCAAATATCATCAAGTTGTGTAATCATACATGTTTCTTTAGATAGGTCTAGATAGAACAAATTACCTCTTGTCTATTCTCCACTTCCAATCAATTCACCAGTGGCATCAAATATTTTGGCCTTCTTGTGATGAAATTCCACTCGGTAGCCAGTGCTATTAAGCTGTGCAACACTCAGTAGATTATAGTTAAGACCCTCAACCCAATAAGCATTTTCACAAGTGATCTTATCAGTCAGCTTAATCAATCTTTTTCCTCTAATAGGACATGGTGCATCATTACCAAATTTCACACTCCTACCTTTATAATGATCTAAGGTACCAAACTTACTCTTATCTCTAGTCATATGATGTGATCAACCACGGTCAATAATCCATTTATCATTTTTGTTCACATAAGATATTAATGCAATTTTCTCATCCTCATCAGATTCATCTTTCATTGCAACATAGACAACCTCAATTTCAAAATCATCACTATCAGTGTCAATCTCTTCTTTGGCAATGTAGCAGGATTTCTTACCTTTTCCTTTGTAGTCCTTGTATCTTCGGTAACCTCTATCTTCTCTTTTGTCTTTATGTTTTTTGTCTCTTTCTTCATCCTTATTATCCCTCTCAGGACATCTAGTAGCTATATGACCAACTTTATTACATGAAAAACATATAATAGGGAGTTTACCTTTGTATCTTCCTTTTCCCCTTTTTGGTCTTCTAGCCATAAGAGCTTCTAGATCCTCAAGTTCTTCATCAGATGTGCCACTGTCACTATCACTTTCACTTTCACTAATGCATCTTTCTTTTTCCTTCTTTGACTTATTCATAACCATTTGTGACTTAAAATCAGATTCAATATTACCAACAATGAAGTTATCATAGTTAGAAAGTTCAAAAGTAGTAAGCTTACCAACCAAACTTTCTAAAGTAAGAGCATTAGGAGAGTTACATCTAGATTCCTGAATTGTAGAAATTTTGATTGCATAGATAGGACATAGAGTTCTCAATACTTTTCCTATTACAATTTCATCCTCAATAGTTCTATTTGCTCCTCTAATAGCATTTAAAACTTCTTTTATTCTACCATAATATTGTGCAATATTCTCACCTTCTTGCATTCTCATTTCATCAAATTTACCTCTTAGGCTCTCGACTTTTTCTCTCAACACATTTATGTCACCACCATAAATGTTTGCAAGGGTGTCCCATATTTTCTTTGTAGTACTGCAGTCTTTGATGTCTTCAAATTCTAGATAACTTAGGGCAGACACAATCTCCAACATTGCTTGGTTGTGCTCTTGTTAAGCTTTCATTTCCTTAGCAGTCAAAGGTGCAACAGGTGTGACATAGTCATGCTCAATGTAATACTTTGCAGAATCACCAATTCCAGCCAGATGCAGCTTCATCAAGCTTTGCCATGCAGGAAAGTTTTCCTTATTCAGCTTTGGTACCTCCTTCTTATACATCTTGATCATTTGCTTCAAGTACCTTCAAACTTGTTCTCTGTAAGCACCAACAGCTCTGATACCAATTGTTAATATGATTTATAACAATAGAGAGGGGGGGTGAATCAGGTGTTCTCAGGTCTAGATGTATAAAAACAAACTTTAAACTCTTCAACAAATCCGATCTAATAACCAACACCTACTTGGTCATTACTGATTGCATAACAGAAACATATAACAGTGTAGTCCACTTATCCAATAGCATCTAACTTGTAAAACACATAAATGTTCAAACCAAAATATTCACACAAGTATCAACACCAGGATTTATAGTGGAAACCCAATTAGGGAAAAACCACTTTGTAACATGTTACTATTATGTTCACTCTTCTGAAGTGAGCTTGGTGAAGAGCCAACCCTGTAAAAGGTTACAAACACACTGTCAGGTGTGACTCGGTTAAAAGATTTAACCACTCTGTTAAAAGTGTGTCTTATTATAGGACTTACATACACTCCATTAGAATGCAACCTTGTTCAAAGGATTTATACCAATGACTGTAAGGTCAACCTCTATTAAAAGGATTTTGACTATTACAATGGTTAGAAAGTAGCAGTAGTATTTATCTGAAAAACATAAAACTCACTTTGCAAGTATCAAATCCAATTCCTACACATATGTTGGCTTACTGACTGTGAACCTTTTCCATCTCCATCACTGATCTGCTCAGAGCCCTCTTCAAGAAATCACAACACTTCTCCTTTAGCCTTCTCTTCTTAGACAGTCAATAACATCAACAATACTTCCAACATCTACTTACTTTTCAACCTCTCACTTAGGTTTCCTTAATACTACCTCTATTAGGTCATTACATCTTTTGCTACTTAATATCCTTCGTAGATCTTAGGGTTAGGTTAGATTCATTGAATCCATCCTACATTATGTTCTTCGACTATCCTTTAGAAATATCTCAAATATCTTAAAAGATTTACAATAAAACATTTTATAGTGCAATAAATGCTTTCATACAATCAATAAATAAAGTCAATATGTTTTACATAATCCAAGAATTCAACGATGTCAGCTAGAAATCTGAATTCTTCCTCAAATGCAAAATACTGACGCTTGGTCAATACTGTGTTCAACTTCTCGGTCTTCTCTAGAAAGCTTGGTCACCACATAAACTGTTTCCTCAGCTAACACTGTCTTCCTCGAAAAATAACTAGTGTTTGGTCAACACTGATTTTACTCGACATATACTAGCTCGATCAACACAAACAACACTTGGCTTAAAATAGATTTCTTCATTTTTTCTCAGTTTAGCCTACCAGTTTAGTCTTCATTCTTACTTAGATAAACAATACATTGTCTTATCATTGTGCCACATAATCAAGTACTCATTGAAGTATCAAGATAACTCAACCTTTCCTTAGGTGCTATTGTTACCAACCTTGCCTATCCCCTTAGCAACACTCAAATAGATATAGTACTTTCTTAAATAGCAACAGTCTTACTAGTTAAGGTTTGACATCAATGACAATACAACAATTGCTTCAATTGCAGTTTCCAACAAATTCTCCTTCCTCAGTGGATGATAGGTGCTCATCATGTCCAAGTCTAGATGTATCACTGGATCTTGTAGGTGACCTTAACAGTTCTTCAAAGTATCTCATAGCTTCATCGGGCTTGTTCACCCTTTCATTGAGTTCTTTTTAGATCTTAGTTCATTCTTTAGTTGGTTGTTCTCTAATCTCAGATTTTTGATCTCCACATCTTTTCTGCTTAATTCTTGATTAGCAAGTAGCAACTGATTTACCATGTCCAATTGATTGTTTGTCAATCTTTGCATGTCGCATGTCCTTTAATCAAGTCTCATTGATATTTTTCTTTTATCTTCTTCAACCATTGTCTTATCTTCTTTAGCTTTCTTTTTCTGTTCAACAACTTCATAGAGTCTTACTGATTGCATTTCTTTTTCTCTTTTCAGATTTTTGATATCCTCACTTAGTATGTTGTTTTTCTCTAGTAGATCTTTTATGGCTTTGTCACTTTCAATAGAGTTATCATTGTCAAATAGTCCTTTAGTATCCTCTTCCTGGTATTGAGTTCCATTCTGCTGTATTGCTATTTCTCTTCTTTTGCTTAGGGATTTCTTCAGTTCACCTCTGGCTACTTCAAGTTGTTGTAATGCAAGCTAAATATCAATCTTCTAATTCTCTATGATCTTTCCCAACTTATAAACCTCCATCTCAAGATCTTTGTCTCACAAGTGGTTAGACTTCTTTAAGATACTAGGCTCTGATACCACTAGTACATTTGAGGCCAAATTCTAACAGTCATTTGTTGCATTTGCAATGCCTATTTGTCGACATTTTGACACATGTGTCCGTTGGCATTTTTGCATTGAAAATTGCGATGTAAGTGATCACTGTCAGTTTTTTGACATCATATTATATCGAAACCTTGCACATGAATACCAAATTTGTTATGGAATTTATTATGGTAGACCTATCAGAACCCCAAAAAACCATGTGGGTATCCCATTGGATAGAATTGTCAGAATAGCGATGCTTAGGCAATGATTCTCCGATAGGAAAACCCATCAGAGATATAGCATGCCTGTCACAATTACCTATCAAAAATATGTTCTCTCTGACATTATACCTCTTAGAATAGCGACAGATATGCAACAAATGTCTGACAGGTAAACCCGTCGGTGGTATAACATTCCTGTCGCACCTATATGTTGAAAATGAGTTCTCTCTGACATTGTACCTATCAGAAGAGCAATGGAGATGCAGTGACTGTTCGACAGGTAAACCCATCAGAGGTATAGCATTCCTGTCAAAATGATCTATCAAAAATTAGTTGTGTCTGACATTATATCTATCGGCATAGCGATAGATGGTAGTAAACATCTGACGGGAAACTCCATCAGAGGTATAGCACCACCGTCAAAAGAGTTTTCATTCATGTCGAAAAAGTGATGGATATGCACATTAAAGATAAAAAAGCTCAAGAGACCATCATAGGTTGTCTCTTTCTTCAGTCTATATTATTAACAAAATGTTTTACTTTTCATTAGCTCATCAAATCCGGGGATTTAAAATAATTTAATAGAATATTTTCATGATAACGTATATTATTTAAGTTGACGTTGCACAAATTTATCTACTTCGTGCACTTGTAGACTATGAGGACGGTGATAAAGAAGCATCTCCTCCCATGGCCTACATTACTCAAGCCATAGGAGGGGATGCTTCTTTATGGCCGTCCTTGTAGTATGAAAGTTCACAAAGTATATAAATTCGTTCAACATCAAACTATTAAAATAATGTACGTTATACATGAAAATATTCTATTAAATTCTTTCAAATCCCAGCATTTGATGCGATAATGAAAGGTAAAATATTTTGTCAATAATATAGATCGAAGAAAGAGACCAACTATGATGGTCACTTGATCTTTGTTATCTTTACTCCTAGCTACTGGGTAAGGCCTGGAAGACTTATACATGTCGATCATTGAGAATAATCACTGCCTTGCCTTTATGTACACTGCACAGTATCCAATATAATTGATCTCAGTCTTGGAAATTTTTTTTACACTTGTGTAGCTCATCAATACTGGAGGCCTAAAGTAATTTTATACGATCACCAACACATTTCGTGCATGGATGAGAAACAGTATCCAAAGTTTCTAGATTATGAGAAGAGGTATAAGTGGAGGCCAAATAAGGGATATTTGTGAAGGTTTTATAGATGTAGGTTACTGAATCATCATCTCTACACTGGTACTCAATTGGGAAACCCTCGTATGTATATAGCCACTCTAGAAAATCTCCACAAAAATCTTGTCTGGCCTCCACTGCATATACATCTTCTTAGAATCTAAAAACTCTCCGTCATTGATTCTTGTCATTTTTTCAGCATCTTCGTGGACTGAGACCTTAAATTATTGAGCTTCTCTTTGTTTTGAGAATAGTTTAACATTCTCTACTTAACAGGGCCAAGCACGTGAAGGTGGAAGCTCATCTGGCCCCTCCTAGGAGCCTCCTATGACCCTTTATGACATTTTAAGACCTCTAAGATGTATTCTTAGGGATCATAAAGTGTCATAAGGGGTCCTGGGACACAAAAATTGAGAAACATAAATGTAGGCATCATGGTCACAATTTTTTGGAGACACAACATAATTGAGTGGTATACCTAGACGATGAAAAGCAACCACTACTCCTTTGGTTCCAAGTTGACACTGTGGGATCCAAAAACCATAGATAAGGAATACATTTAGAGAGTGGAGGAGGGCCATAATGACCAAAATAATACAAAGGACCATGTATTATTTTGGTCATTATGGCCCTCCTTCGCTCTCTAAATTTATTCCTTATCTATGGTTTTTGGATCCTGCAATATCAACTTGGAACCGAAGGAGCAGTGGTTGCTTTGCATCATCTGGGTATACCATTCAATTATGTTGTGTCTCCAAAAAATTGTGACCATGATGCCTACGTTTATGTTTCTTAGCTATTGTGATATCTACACCGCAGTCTGTAGTTGTTGCAACAGCAGAGCATTAGGCACCACCTTTAGCACAATATGATCACTAGATAGGTCTGTATGTTTTATGAAACACCTATCCACAATAGAATGGGAAGACATCTTTCTAGCCTAGGCCTGGATCCTACCCCAATTATCGAAGGATCCAGGCCCAGGCTAGAAAGATGTCTTCCCATTCTATTTAAGCCATATTCCTTGATCTTGTCAAACTTCCTTGGTATGGTAGGCCTTCTCTCTACAGTACTCTTCTTCAATCTTTGTTCGATGATAAGCATCTATTCTTCTTCCTAATTGTAGCTAGAGCTTCCTTTTCATTAGGATTCAACTCCACTTCCCCCATCTCATCATCCTTGTCACCCTCAGTTGCCATCCTAAGCCCTTCTTCCCTCTCCAGTTCTTCAAGCCTCTGCAAGATATCTAGATCAATAAAGTTAGCACATTTTGTCCATCCATGATCTCAGGAATATCATCATCTTTCCACTCTTCATTTGCCAAAATATACCTCTTCTTCAAGCTTGCAGATTAATATTATTAATAAAAGAACTCTTGCCAATATTAGGGTACCCACATATCAAAATAGTTGATGTTATTGGTGCTTGTGCTCAAGGATATTGATTCACTATTTTGAAATGGCCAAATCATTTTTATCTCTATTGCAAAGAAAAGGAGTGGGAGAAAATGAGCGGGTGAAAGTTGAGCGCAAGAGAAGGTATGTGATTTCTTCATCTTTAATTGGTATCTTTGACGGGAAACATCTTTCGAGCCTCTGGCATCATATTCGACCGCAAATTTCAAATGCATTGCATTTTATTTGGTCATGAATGCTCTCTGAAATGACCAATCATGTTTTCTATTTGCTTATATTGAGCTACAATAGAACACGATTCTTTTTGGTTCTTTTTTTCCCATATTTAGTAGATAAAAATCATGGTGGCAGCCACTTAGCCATCTTTTTGATGTTCCAGGTATTTTACAAAGATACGGGTATGTGGATTTATCATTCAGTTGCTTGCAGTTATTGGTCAAATGCAAATATTTTGTCAAGTTGAAAGGGCAAGATATCAGTTTGGTGTTTTCGATTTATGTTAAAAGTTGATTTGGTAAAATCCTCATAAAACACACTACATGTTCTAAAATGTAAAGAAGTTAAGAATGTTAAATGTAAGATATATATCTCATCCATAGTAATAAAAATAAAGGACATGAAACTAAGGAGATTTACCAATCCAAAAATATAAGCGAATAGAAAACATGATTGGTACCTTATGAATTGGTTTTTGAGGTGCACAGTCTTCATCAATCTCCTTAGAAGAAGACCCCTCATGAAAAATGCATTTAACACAAAATTTTTTTTTACAAAACTAAACCAATGACATGTTTACAACAAAGAAATAGAATGATAATAATATGCTAAAAATTATGTTCTGTTTAATACATGCCAAAGGACCAGTCCCAACAATTCTTGAACATACTTTATCTGATATGATAATAACATGCTAAACTGATAAAGGTGTTATCTGCATTTAATATGCCAATTACTAATAGATTAAGCATATTATTACTATGCTTAATTTTCCATTTAAATGCATTTAACACAAAAAAAAAATTTACAAAACTGAACCAATGGCATGTTCTTCATGTGGTACAAGGAAGATTTGGCTATCAAATCTTCCTTCGTGAAAGCTGAGCGCGAGATAAGGTATGTGATTTCTTCATCTTTGATTGGTGTCTTTGACAAGCAATGTCTTTCAAGCCTTTGGCACCATATTAGACCAAAAATTTCAAATGCATTGCATTTTATTTGATCATGAATGCTCACTGAAATGACCGCATTCTACTCGTGTCGTGCCCTAGCCCGTGCTTTATCTCTATTATTTGATGTTATTGGTGCTTGTGCTCAAGGATATCAATTCACTATTTTGAAATGTTTGGATTCACATTTGTTGATATTACTGGCATGACCATTGTATATTAGACCTTTATTAACAATTTACCATATTAGATAAAGTATGTTTAAAAATTGTTGGGACTGGTCCTTTGGCATACTGGATTTAATTTTATTTTGTATGTGAAATTTTGGGAGTTGCATGAGAAGTTTTAGTGTCTAAACACTCAACTAATCCCTTTTACCGATTAGGAGTGGTTGGGGAAGTTGAGAGGAAAGTTTTCAAACATTCATATTCACTTATTGAATGCTTTGGAGACTACTAGTTTGACTGTCCATGTGTTACTGGTGACTGAGATTCATTAAATGATACAAAACCCTTCATTTTGGGTTATTGTGTGTGGATTCAAATGTAGGGTTGATTTGGTTAATGTTTAGAAGAGATCAATAAAGTATTTAAAGAAAATATTACAGGTTTGGAGAGGTTTGAGAGGCACTTATCATGACTGTACCTTCATAAACAGTGACCTAGACTGGTTTTACTAAGTTTCCTTTCTCTATTTTAAGGTTCCCTTTCTCTGCCATAGGGTTACAGTCAGAGGGTTCATTCACAAAATGATCCTTTGAATGGTTACTATGAATATGAATGATTTGATATAGCATATTGCTCATTTTATTTGAAGTTTGGAATAGCTTGTGCAAGAGTGAAAGTACTTTTGATCATTTTGGTTGTGACTGTTCCTCTACACAGTCAAGAAATGTAACTGTCTAATGATTATATGTAATGTTGAATGGATTAAATGCTTTATTCTTGGTAGAAGTGAATGGAAGGAATAGTGTTGGTGTTAGGTTTCATTTATTAATGAATTCAATGGTTTCCAAGATGTGTTGAGGAGTTGCTCCTTGTTTAATGTTAACTGTTCCTGCACAATCCACTCATACAACAAAGAAGTTAAAAAATTGAACCAATGGGATGTTTACAAAAAAGAAATAGAATGATAATAATATGTTGAAAATTATATTCTATTTAATACACGCCAAAGGACTAGTCCCAACAATTCTTAAATATACTTTATATGATATGATGAATTATTAATAAAGGTCTAATTCTATAGACTGCTAGCATGAAGGAAGATTTGACCTAGCCAAATCTTCCTTGTACCACACAAAAAACTGTGTGACAACTATGTCTACTCCAACCTTAATTGTTTAAGAATTCATCATATCAGATAAAGTATGTTTAAGAATTGTTGGGAGTTCTATTAGACCTTTTTTGTAAACATGCCATTGGTTCAGTTTTGTAAATTTGTTTTTTGTGTTAAATGTATTTTTCGTGAGGAGGGGTCTTCTTCTGAGGAGATTGATGAAGATCGTGCACCTCAAAAATCAATTCATAAGGTACCAATCATGTTTTCTATTCGCTTATATTTTTGGATTGGTAAATCTCCTTAGTTTCATGTCCTTCCTTTTGATTACTATGGATGAGATATATATCTTACATTTAACATTCAACTTCTTTGCATTTTAGAACATGCAGTGTGTTTTCTGAGGATTTTACCAAATCAACTTTTAACATAAACTGAAAACACCAAATTGATTTCTTTCCCTTTCAACTTGACAAAAAAAAGTTGAATGTTAAGTATAAGATATATATCTCATCCATAGTAATCAAAAGAAAGGACATGAAACTAAGGAGATTTAACAATCCAAAAACATAAGCGAATAGAAAACATGATTGGTACCTTATGAATTGGTTTTTGAGGTGCACGATCTTCATCAATCTACTCAGAAGAAGACCCCTCCTCACTGCTACTGCTTTCTTGTTTAACAATTGGTTTGGAAAAATGCATTTAACACACAAAAAAAATTACAAAACTGAACCAATGGCATATTTACAACAAAGAAATAGAATGATAATAATATGCTAAAAATTCTATTCTGTTTAATACACGCCAAAGGACCAGTCCCAACAATTCTTAAACATACTTTATCTGATATGATGAATTGTTAATAAAGGTCTAATTCTGTAGACTACTAGCATGAAGGAAGATTTGAGCTAGCCAAATCTTCCTTGTACCACACAAAAAACTGTATGATAACTATGTCTACTCCAACCTTAATTGTTTAATAATTCATCACTGTTTAATAATTGTTTAAGACCTTTGTTGTAAACATGCCATTGGTTCAATTTTGTAAATTTTTTTTTTGTGTTCAATGCATTTTTCCAAACCAATTGTTAAACATGAAAGCAATATTAGTGAGGAGGGGTCTTCTTCTAAGTAGATTGATGAAGATGATGCACCTCAAAAACCAATTCATAAGGTACCAATCATGTTTTCTATTCGCTTATATTTTTGGATTGGTAAATCTCCTTAGTTTCATGTCCTTTCTTTTGATTACTATGGATGAGACATATATCTTACATTTAACATTCACTATTTTGAAATGTTTGGGTTCACATTTGTTGATATTACTGGCACAACCATTGTATATTGATGAGATGCTCTTTGAAATGACCGCATTCTATTGGTGTTGTGCCCTAGCCCATGCTTTATATCCATTATTTGATGTTATTGTTGCTTGTGGTCAAGGATATCGATTCACTATTTTGAAATGTTGACTGTGGTTATTAAATGGATAGCCCGTGAGCTTCTAGCTAGGTGCCATTTGTATTGATAGCTTAGGACATCAAATGTATTGTATCATTGATAGTTGAGACTTTGTTAAAAGGAAATAGGACAAAGAACGATTTTGATTTATTTTCTCTATTTTGATCCCTAAGTGACTGTTGCCATGATTTTTATTTTGAGTGCAACTTTGATAGAATTTTAGTTGGGTTTTGACTAGGGTTTTTAGTATATTGAGCTACAATAGAACACGATTCTTTTTGGTGCTTTTTTCCCATATTCGGTAGATAAAAATCATGGCAGCAACCACTTAGCCATTTTTTGATGTTCCAAGTATTATACAAAGATACAAGTATGTGGATTTATCATTCAGTTGCTTGCAGTTATTGGTCAAATGCAAATATTTTGTCAAGTTGAAAGGGCAAGAAATTAGTTTGGTGTTTTCGGTTTATGTTAAAAGTTGATTTGGTAAAATCCTCAGGAAACACAGTACATGTTCTAAAATGTAAAGAAGTTGAATGTTAAATGTAAGATATATATCTCATCCATAGTAATCAAAAGAAAGGACATGAAACTAAGGAGATTTACCAATCCAAAAATATAAGCGAATAGAAAACATGATTGGTACCTTATGAATTGGTTTTTGAGGTGCACGATCTTCATCAATCTACTCAGAAGAAGACCCCTCCTCACTGCTACTGCTTTCTTGTTTAACAATTGGTTTGGAAAAATGCATTTAACACAAAAAAAAATTACAAAACTGAACCAATGGCATGTTTACAACAAAGAAATAGAATGATAATAATATGCTAAAAATTCTATTCTGTTTAATACACGCCAAAGGACCAGTCCCAACAATTCTTAAACATACTTTATCTGATATGATGAATTGTTAATAAAGGTCCAATTCTATAGAATGTTAGCACGAAGGAAGATTTGAGCTAGCCAAATCTTCCTTGTAACACATAAAAAACTATGTGATAACTATGACTACTCCAACCTTAATTGTTTAAGAACTCATCATTTCAAATAAAGTGTGTTTAAGAATTGTTGGGAATTCTATTAGACCTTTGTTGTAAACATGCCATTGGTTCAGTTTTGTAAATTTTATTTTTGTGTTAAATGAATTTAAATGGAATATGCTTAATCTATTAGTAATTGGCAGATTAAATGAAGATAACACCTTTATCAGTTTAGCATGTTATTATAAGATACTAAAGAAGACCTACTATTTGTCAAACAAATCTTCATTGTCCCCCTCAATGAAGACAATGAAGATTAACCTCCTGCCCCACAACAAAGAACATTGTAATAAGAATATGATATAATATAGTGTTAGAATAAACTTTGAACAAAGACATGTAATGCTTATGTTAATGATCTAAAAAGATGCAAATATAGGACTTGAAAAAGAAGATAGTGCCAAGAAACATTTTCACAAATATGAAATGTGAGGAAAAGTAATAACATTAACAATGCCAAGATTCATAGCATTAAATTTCACCTGCGGATGAGTTTCTGTAGTGGGTTGCCTAGCATAAAAAATATGTTGAGTTGCATTTGAGCTATAACTAAGAGTATCACATAGAACAGACCCTAAACTTTGAAACCGTTCTCCAACCTAGCAATTCAAAATTCAATCTAGGCAAACATCAGTAAGTGAAATAAATTATAGACATCAACATCAACATCATCATAATCATTAGAAGCATTGTAAAGCACCAACGAGAGAAGGCCAATTCCAAACTAAGCCAAATAGTTAATAACTAACTGTTACCGGTTACAAGGAGGTTGTAAACTAGTTGGAGAGGATTATTAGAGAAGATTAGTTTCTTGTGCTCTAGGTGTATAGGGGAAGTCTTAAGGATAACTATTCACAATCAAGAATATGATAGGGAATATTGAAAATTTGTGAAATTTTTGGCAGAAGTATTATTAGTAGATACAAACCATTAGGAGGGTATTTGTTTTGGATAGTACTATGTTTCTTGAAAGTTTTTGTGATGCTTCTAAAATTTAAAGACATATTTTATGGCTTAATGATAATATTGATTAGTGTTTTGTTTTCTGATGTAAAATCTTTTCAATATAATCATGGAATGTTGTTTATCATTCATGGTCTTGAAGAAACTTTTCTTCTATTTGATGTATCCTGAATTCATTGAGTTCTAGTAAAGGTGAATTGGCCATATTGAATAATTTCCAAAGTTAAATTTTTATTTACCTATGTAAGCTTCACATTCATTCTTTTCTTGTTTTGATTCTCGAGTCTTGACGTTGTTTCTCAATGTGATATAGACTAACCACAAGATGGTTCAGTTGGTCCTGTCTTTCTATTTAATCATTTGTGTTCTTCATGGTGTAAGTGTCAATATGTTATAATCAAACCAGCATGTCATACCCCCAGTTCTGACAAACTTCACAACATGCAAATCATAGCCAAAGACTTGGGTGATCAGCATACACAAATGATAGTTAACTTTAGGAAACAATGATCATTAATATTTATTAATGGCGTGCGATGATTCCTTGGTAATAAAGGCATTGACAACATTCATCATCTTAACCAATTCATGGGTGGTGATCCTTGAAATAGCACAATTAGTAAAAGGAAATAACAGCATAACTAATAATCATTACTTTTATTAATAAGTATAAAGCAACGCTTATAGTTTAAATAGAAAGCCACGTCTCTTAGAAAAGAGACCTCTGTTCAAAGGGATGCATCACTTCATTTGGATATAGAGGCATAGGAGGAAAGACATTTTATTTGGAGAGAGGAAGAAGGAAAATTGGAAAACAAAATATGGAATAATCAAGTTGGAACTGGAGAAGAATTTAGAAATAAACTTGAATTAGAAAAAAGCTAAGTTATTTGGTTCTTTGTTTGAGGTAGGGTTCCCATTCTACTTTTGTTCTCCTCTAGGTTCGATTGATTACAAGACATAATAACCTGGCCAAAATAACCTTGGACAGAATAACTCAACCACAATAATCTAAGGACAAAATAACCCAGGGTCATAATAACCCAATCCAAAATAACCCGTAGTCAAAATAACCCATGGATAAAATAACCCCATAAGATTATAGAGAAAGGAAAACAAAATTTATAAATTGAAAGTATATTTATAAAAACCTTTTTTATTCAACTAATCTTTTTAGTCTTTTTGTAATCTAATCACATCACCAGAAACCCCAAGAAAAATTTAATATAATGTTAAAAAAATTATATTAAAAAATATTTTTTTTTATGAATTTTGATTTCTCTTTTTCTTATCACTCTACACACTCTTAATTATTATCTCCTTCTTCCTTCCTTTACTTCTCTTAATTCTACCACTTTATATATCCTCTTAATGCCTCTTCATAATGCCTTTTGACTTATATCTTTTCATAATAACTCTTATTTAGATTATTCCCACAAATTTGTCTTTATTTCTATAATTATTTACCATTTTATAAGTTATTTAAGTATATTAAACATGTTTTAAGGCTATTTTAGGGGTATATAATGGATATATGATCTAAAAATGACCTAAATATCCTCTATGGTGCCTCACAATCCCTTTTTTAGCATACTAACTTGATCTAAAATGACCATGGGTTATTTTGTCCATGGGTTATTTTCATCATGGGTTATTTTGACCATGGGTTATTGTCATCTTGGGTTACTGTGTCCTTGGGTTATTATGGTAGGTTATTGTGTCCAGGGTTATTTTGGTTGGGTTATTATGTCCAGTTACCAGTTCGACTTGGGTTCCTTTGGTAGGAACTTGGGTGCCTAGGCCAATCTCGAGTGCACCTGTAGTTGTGGGTGCCAAAAAATGGGCTCCACGTGCCTAAGAAAACTATTTTGCACCCTCAAAAATCTATTTGCATATACATTTGAAACTTTTGCAAATTATAAATATGATACAGAAGGTATTTTATTCATAATTTTATAGGCTAACTCATTATTATGGTAACATGGGTATGACCACACTCCATGCCTAATGGTACCCGACATGGAGTGTGGTTCAAATGAAGTTGACCCAAATGTTGATCGCGATGGCTACGATCATGATAAAGATGAATATGAATATTAAATCTAAAATATGGCTTGTAATCTGAATTTTTATTGTGAATGAAGAAACTATAGATTCAAGTTGACTCATTCTATGCTGTAGTATATTTGTTCCCTAGATCTACCATATTATATATGTGCAGCCTGTAAGGGACATCTTCTGCTCATCCATGTATCAGAGCTTGATAAAAGTTCTTAGGAGAAAGACAAGATGTCAGTGGGAGATGGAGAAACCAATCTCAGAATACGACTTGAAGCCTTGCAATGTTGAGAGTGGGATAAAGGCTACACTTGAGACCCTATATAAGGAACAATCTTATTGAGCTTCACTTTGTTTCGAGAATAGTTTTATATTCTATACTAAACAGGGCCAACCATGTGAAGGTGGAAGCTCATTGGCCCCACCCCCCCCCCCCCAACATCACTCTAAATTCCCCGTTAACATCTAACATTCATTCATTATTTCATCCATTAATAAAATGTAACATTCATTAATTATCACACAATAACATTCATTAAAATTCATTAACACATTATAAAATTTATGAACATTCAATAGCACATAATTAAATTCGTTGGCATATAAAAATTAGTCATTATCAATTAAGGTGCATAGATGACAATCATTTCTTTTTTTCTTTTGATTTCTCATTTTTAAGAAGTAATCGCTAAGAGGAGCATCGATATCATCATGATCATCTCCCCTCTCATTAGATCTCAATGCAAGCCTAGTTCTCTATTGATGCAAATGGGGGTCATCTGCAATAACATATAAAAGGGTTAAATTAAAAATATTTTATTATAATTAAAAATATTAAAAACATTTTAAAGTATTTCAGTACTTTAAAGGCCATAATCGTATAGCTCTTTACCTAATCTAGTCACATCATCAACATCGAGATCAGTTTGTCTAGCCTCGGCCTCAACCTCAACCTGCTCATTAACAATGACCTCTACACTCTATATAGCTGCAATACAAATTGTTACATTAATCCAAACACCAATTACAATTAAATTTGTATTACTACACCAATCAATTTAAGATGTTTACTTGTATTACTTTGATGCACATCCGCATTGTCATCATCACGCATAGGTTGTGTATGGCCAGAATCAACAGGTTGCATTTCAATTTCATACGCATTCATGTTATCATTGTTTTCTTACTTAAAACAAATTTACTCACTTTATGTTGGAATTTAACATCAAATAAACTAATTGGTAAATAATTAAATTTGAAATATCATCTATTTAGCTTACTTACCGCGATGGATCCATCAGTAGAACCTTGTGCACTTCTTATTCTTTTTGCCATGACTTTATAGCCTTGTTGGAAGCCAATTCTCTTGTCCTCTTCTGTGAGAATTATATTGAACTCCGCACCCTACATTTTTTCTTGGTATTATCAAATTTTACTTCATTGTTTCATCAAAACAAAAAAGATTGCAAAGTATAAATAAATATTATAAAGATCAATGTGTTATTTTCAGTGTTAAAAGCCATCTACAGATCGTATTTTTCCTCATTTAATTATGACAATATTAACACTTACAACTCATGCAACAAGTTTGGAATAACCGCCAGATCCTAGCTTGTGTTGCCTGTGCTTTTGTAGTCTTGCATTTTTTGCCTTTGATGTGTCAAGCAATCTATGAAGAGATTGAAATATGTTAGTTCATATAAATATGAAGAGTATTTAGTACACAATTACATTCTTAATAGTATCACATACCTTCTTCTGTTGTCTGGTGGTGTATTTCCTTTTTTTATTTCAGTTTTCTCATTCACATCCAGAATAAGAGATTGCCACTCTAAATCAAGAATGCAAGGGGGGCACTGGTACTTTGGGTTTTTGGTTAATGTACACCTGTACTGGTCCCTAATATACCTCAAACATAACCTGGCTTTCTAAAGGAGCTTACCCTTCTCAAATGCACAAGGTCCAAATAAGTTTTTCATACTCTCTACGAGAGCATCCTTTAACTTTATATTTTGGTTTTTCCACCTTTTAAGAAAAAAATAGTGTTAGATTAAAAAATGAAGTGAAATTACCTTTAATATAGCTTAAGAAATGGATGTAATGATAACTATCCTAGCAATGATATGAAATCAAAATAGTGGATTAGGGTTTTAGTTCAGATATGATGTTCCACCCTGTATAGATGGTGGGCCCGAATATCTGCAAACACTTGTCACTAAGTTTACCATAAAAAACATCATTCCCTACAAAATAATCATGGGATCATTAGTCGAAGGATATAATAGTATAAAATAAGAATACAATAGATGTAATATTCTCATATTGAATGCAAGGTGTAATTAACATACGATTATATAGTAAAAGAAAGGTCTAATCTTTAAAGTACTTGGAAGTTTTGCTATTTTCAAGGGAACTCCTTTTTTTTTGCTCACAATCAATATGAAATCCTTCACCATTCCCGTACTAGGAATACTAGTACATCTAGGAAAATCACCATCAAGTGATGCATCTCCTGTTGCATAAATTGAATCCATTACAAAATGCCCCTAAGAAAGAACACTTCAAGGGAAATAAACATATATATAATGACAAAGAAAATAAAATCTATGTACGAGTAGGTGGTTCCATGGCATCTTTGGCCATGCTATATGTTGCCGACATTGCAGGATGTAGTACATCTGAGCCTGCCATCATATGAGGCAATGATAGTAAATGATCATTGACTCGTGCTGAAGAATAAGATTGTTAGAGCATAATAAAAGTAGTGATTAGCATGGACAATATTGTTATAGAGTAAAAAAAATATAGTCCAACATGTGATCTACCTGAACCAGCTGCAGTACCCTCATCATGGCCGTGAGGATAAAAATTACTCAAAAAAATCTGTAAAAGCAACACATCCTCTTATTTTTTAATGACATAAAAGCGTAGTATAACATAAAAACTATTATTGAACTTTTGTTATAATTAAAAATTACATTAAAAATTAAATTAATACTTACTCTATAATTTTGAGATAGGTGCATCAATTTAGTTGCCCTCTTTTGTGACTCAAGAGTCGGAGAGAATATAGATGCCAATTCAGCCACTCTTTTTCCAATTTTGTGGAGGCATTTTTTAATTGTAGAGGTCGGGTCATCACAAGTAGTGAAATCAACAGCTAGGTCCTTGTCAAAGGACTCCTCTTCAGGGACTTCAGGTTCCTTTCCCTTTCTTGCTGACCACCTATTTGTGACAACAATATTACTAACACTATTAGAATTAATCTGAAACAGTGATGAAAAGAATATAATAAAAAATACTATTTAACATTTTGCTTCTATCTAATTTGTAGTACAATAACAAAGAGGTTTACCTGCTGGGAAGAAGTGCATGCAGGATCATCATTGTCCCCTCTACATGGTTGCTCCATATTGTGGCCTTGTGTTATTATTTAAAGTTAACCAATAATTTTAGAAAGGACTACATTAATAAATTTCATTAGAAGATGATGATGGAGATGAGGTGGATGGTGAGGAGACTCTCTAAATGTGGCTGGCAAAAAAACTCCATTATTTAATGGTACATAGTATGTACCTGCACCCCCATGATAGTGACATCATTTGTATCTATGTGATTCAAATTGTAATCAATAAGCAGCTCTTCCCCTGCACTTATTGATTTTATCGCACATACAAATACATTATTTCCCTCGCGTACCTCAAATATGCAATTGGGTTGCTTAATAGTTGATAGAGGTCATGTGCTATTTATAAAACCTACAATATTCCCTGATGCTTTTGGCCTTCCATCAATGTATATAGCCACTCTTTTACTTTTCTCATTGTCTTTTTGTTGAATATAATTTTCTAAGAGTACATACCTAGGCATACTTTTTTTATATTAAACAATTTGCATCCAACTTTTGTAATCATAACAAGGTCCAACATAATCCATCAATTTGACAACTTTGTTGTAAGAGATCTTTATGCCATCCATGGAAAATAGGCCCAAACCATGTATTGATGATGGTGCAATGCAATATATCTTTCCTTTAACACTAAAATCAATGTTTATTGGAGGAAGTTCCTTGGGGACCCATTGTTTCTATAGATATTGGTACCTAAAGGGCACCTCGATGTCTCCTTTTCTCTCATCATCATAAGAAAATGACCCCCCTTGAGCAAGGAAAAATTTCATGCATTTATTGAATTTCCTTCTAGTCTTTTGACCTCTAGTTGATCTTCCTAATTCAGACATACTACATGACTCACTTTCTTCACTTGAGGAAGACACATCTGAAAATAACCTATTTGTTGCTACCTGCACTCCATCAAATGAGAGAGATAGCAAGTAATGCAAGATATTTTGCAAATTGTGAAATACATTAATCTCTATAGGGTGTATTGACTTATACCTATCGATCCATGAGACTATGTGGGATGCTCGTGAAAGGGGTCCGGGTACCTACATATGTAATTCAATTATCTTATGTTAGCTAAAAAATTCATGATACATATACTCAAAAACACATAGTAAGTACATTAAAAACTATAAGCATCCCATATGAATTAAAAACATTAATTAAAAGGTACATCATGAATTAACTAGATTTAGCATTGATCTCATAACTGCACATTTATATCAAGAAATCAATATTAAATAGATTAAGCAGTGATCACATAACTATACATTTCATTCATGTCATTCATCTTCTTCTTCATCCAACTCATCACCATGATCATCATTGTCTTCGACATCATCACCACCACCGTCATTGTCATCATCATCATCAACATCATCATCCTCATCATCATCAACAGTAGCATCGACATCATCATCATCATCATCATCTTCTTCTTCTTCCAAAAAAGTTGCGTCAGGAACATCATCGACTAACTTTTATTCGTGATCATCATCTACATCATCTTCTAGTTGTTCACAATCTTCTTCTTCCATCACATTATACCTCATCAGCCTTCCTCTTGGATCATGTCTAACAAAAAATGACCAACCCAATTTATGTACTGGAACCTCTGAGTAAAATACTTGCTCACATTGTCTTGGAAGAACATAGGGCTCATCCCTAACTGGCTCAAACTACCTTGTATTAATCATTGGAAATCCATTGTCATGTTCAATAATAGTTCTATCAAGATCATTTTGATTAAGTCATAGCCCGTACCATTTGACGAAGAAAAAAAATAATCTAGAGGAATTAAAGTCACACTCAAGTATATCATCCAAAATTCCATAGTATCAATTTTTAGACTCTCAAGGATGTAAGTCATTTCTAGATGAAATATTAGTCACCTGAAAGACTGCACTTATCCCAGAATCATAAATTTTCTTTATGTCATCCAACTTTTTGATGCAAAATTTATGACCATTGCAAAACATAGCCTTGTGGTGTTTGACCTGCAAAAATATGTCAAACATGTATATATTATTGCATTGGGAGTTCATAAACGTACTGGTGATTAACAAATTTATACATACCTAGAAATCTCTTAAACCATGTGCTAAATCTATTTCCCTTTGCGTAACATTTGGATATCCATTACGATGAGCTTCATTAACCAATGAAGACATAGCTTTCCATGTTAATGTGTGACCTAAATGATGACATCGTTCAATCCATTCCGTCATCCAATCTTGATTGTTTGCAATATACAAATGTATTGCATCCCACTCTCGAGTAGCTGTACAAAAAATAAATAGACAACTTACAACTGATTAATTTTGAAAATTAAGAATTAGTTAACAGCTACAATAACATCTTATAATTTATTACCTCACTTTCCTCATTCTACCTTTCCCCACCAAGTACTCCCCTTCAAATTTTCTAATGGTGTCGAGATCCCAAATGGGATATATATGGATTTGTGTGTGAATGATAAACACATTCATGAAATTAGGATTATTAACTAACAATTCAAAGCAAATACAATGCAAATTTAAACTAATAAATGAATTTAACATCCATGACATCTCATGGTTCTCTAATTAGATATGGTAAGTAGAGCTCTCAACTTTGTATTCCCTACTAGTGACACTTCTAAAATGAGAAATCTATGATACTAATATGCCTAATCTAGCTCACAATTCTCCATTATGCTATGATAAAATGCAAATGCAAATGATAAATTCTCTCAAATGCTCTTAATTGCTCATGAAATTGACTAT
Source organism: Chamaecyparis obtusa (assembly GCA_027943335.1). Taxonomy (NCBI): domain Eukaryota; kingdom Viridiplantae; phylum Streptophyta; class Pinopsida; order Cupressales; family Cupressaceae; genus Chamaecyparis; species Chamaecyparis obtusa. Next base: position 272,177 of record BSBK01004786.1, read on the forward strand.
AATAAGGATGCTTTACTCTTCAAATCTCTAATTGCTTATTATGCTCACAAAATGCCTCTTATTTATAGTAAATTCTCAAGGGTAGGGGGTAGAGTGAAGTAATCATGTTGAAAGATATTAAGATTTATTAAATTCCATCAATTAATTAATTTAGCCATGTAAGGAATAGGCTCATTTTGATTTTTGATTTAACAACTATACAATTAATTGATTAAAATCAATTCTATAGTGTATTTGACCCCTTTAAGCTTGTATTTAATTATTTAACATCATTAATTGATTTTTCCTTTGATTTGATTTATTTTGTCCAATTTGATTTAATAAATGTCCATTTTGATGAGAATTTAGAGCATTTTGATTAAGATTTTGCCATTTTTATTGATTTTAAAAGCACTTGCCCATTTTTGAGTGTCTACAAATGCTCCTCTTTGAATTGATGTACGAAGAACATTGATTCAAAGAAATTTTTATGTTCTGATTGCTTTTAGGTCCTGATTAATTGATACATTGATAGACCACTGATATACCACTGATATGATTGCTAGGTCCTGATATGAAATTGATTGCTGCTTGATATGATATGCCTCTGATTTGATTTGATAAAATGATATGTGCCCCACTGATAATAGTTCAAAAATTTTGATGCCCTAGATTCAATGTGATGCCAATTTGATACTCGGATGCCCCCTCAGAAATGAAACATATTGATTTGAAAAATGTGATGAAATTAATTTGATATTGATCCAATATGTTTTCATTTTTGAAAATTATTGATGATGATGTTGATTTCAAATAATGCCCTGGTTCGATTGATAGGTTGACATTAGGTCAAAAGGTCAAAATTTACCTCTAAATTAGGTCAAATTAGCTTAAATAGGTTGAAAAACCTAGATTTACTATTCATTTTCACTTTTGATTGTTGAGATTTTGCTCTGATCTCGAGTTGATTATTCATGATGGTTGTCATGATTCGTGAGCACCGGTTCAAGAGAGGTCATCGTTATCAGAGACCGTTGGACTATGGACCTCCAGTGAGTCATTTTTAACCTTCCTTGTGCATTTATTGCTTGTTTATAGCATTTATTGCAATTTTTTCTTGCTCTTGTAGTTTTAATTGTGCAAAATGCCACGTAGTAGATGTTAAATGATGTGTAAGCTTGTAAAACACTGCATCCACACTTTTTACTAATTCCTCCGTGTAGTAAACTGCCGCCTAGGAATATTTAGGTCTCACTTGATAAGAATATGTTTCCGCGTAGGACTAGGGTTTTCTTGACATTTTATACATGTTTTTTCACTTATAAAACCCTAGGTTTAAGATGTCGCCTAGGCCTGATTAAGTGCCGCCTAGCATTGTAAAATGCCATGTGAAATGTTAAATGATGTGTGGTAATGGTAAAGTACCACGTAAGATAGTTTCTGCACCGCGTAAGGTAAAATGTCGCGTGGTAATAGGAAAATGATGCCTGCAAGATTTTTGAAATTTTTGAAACTCAAGCTTGATTTACTGATTAAAATTTGATAACTCTAACTGATTGATTGATTTCACATATAGATAGGTCTGTTGTAGTTTAACAAAACAAGTGATTAGGATATCAGGATAATGGTACCAATGAATGTGATTTGTTAATCTGATAGATAGGATACTGATAGGTAGGATTGATAAGTAGGATTGATTGATTAGTGTGAAAACTGATAGATAGATAAGTGATAATTTAGTCTCAAAACATAGAGACACGAACAAATGGTACTAGGTTTGATAGCTTGATACTTTGATTCTGATAGAATTGATTGACTTAAAATGATTCAGTCACTAATACATTTGGGGTGAAATTGTGACGATAATTTGCGACGACAGGAAAATGTTATGTGATTTTTGGCTTTTTTTTTCAATTATAACCCGACAACGTCGCAATTGAGACGTTAACGGGATATACGAAAAAAAAGAAAAGAAAATGTTGGTCATTTCTATGTTCAATAGCGCCGAGAGGGATTTTTGCAGCCATTGGGTAATTTGTATGTTGGACGAGGAGAAGTGAGGTGTCATTTGGGTCTCATTTTCACAACTGTGGTCGAAGATCTTGATGCTCTGCGTGGATACCAAATAACTTGAGACTCGGCATGGACAACATATTTTTAGCTTGATTGCCGGTTACCTTCGAGTTGTGATTTATCAAAGGTATGTTCCTCAAATACCCTTTAAATTTTTAATGCCCGTTTATTGACAAGCAAAAGTCACGGTTTCAATACCAGTTTGCAGTGACCGGACACATTACAGATGCCTTGTCACCTTTATTCAATCCATCTTATCCGTATTAACATTTTTCAAAACAAAAGAAACAAAAGAAACAAAGCAAAATGTTACATTTCCCTCACCGAGATGTGGAACCATCTATCGGTTCATAGGGAATACAAATTTTTGAGTGCCGATAGTCGGCTAGGGCACACCGCGAGACCTCTGTCCCCTTATTCCTATACTTCTTCAATGCTTAATCAAATTGACCCAAACCAGATGCAGATGAAAGATGTTAAGTTACAACACATTTTCATCTGTTTAAAACTTTAACTTTGACTCTTTTGAGTCTACACAGATCTAACATACAGAGATAAGATTAAAAAAAAACCCTTTACACCATTCACAGTCCTGATTTTAAATCAACACAAGTGGCCACCTCCACAAATTTGTCCTCTCCTTGTGGTCATTAGGAGAATAGATGTTACAAATACCATATTCAAGTCCATTGTTCTTAATTGTTATCCAAATTGCCCCGTTGCACAGAGAACACCCCTAGTCAAAAATGTATTTTTTCCATTTGGGCCCAACCAAGATAGAAGCACCACCCTTGCTCTTAACATGCTTTGTGAAAAAGCACTTTGCATCTTGCTAGATGCATCTTAAATTAATGTCAAGAGTGAATCCAACTACCTATAATTCTTGAAGCAAAAGAATATCAATTCATTTTTGCATCATCAGAAATCTCTTAATGACATGTTTTCTATTTGGGGATTCCAAACCCCTAACATTCCAAGATGAAATTGTAAACTCCATGTAAAAAATTATAACTCTATATCCATGGGAGCTATAAATCTCTTATAGCAACTTGGAAGTTGTTGTCTAGGGTGCTTAGATGGAAATTTGCCTATGGTTAGGCCAAGAGGCCTACCTCTCTTCTTAGTAGAGGGCTACCTATTCTCAATAAACTATGGTTCATAGTTTACTTCTTGCTCAATTTTCTTAGTTTTCACTCTTCTTTTCTTCTTTTTTGCATTAAACACAAACAACTTAGGATCCTTGAGGTCCTCATTGATATTTGTGTTAGCCCCTTCCTCAATGTCTCCCTCTTCCAATTTCTCATCCTTGTCCTTCATAACAGATTCATCCCTTGGTCCACTCATCTAGGAGAGGCCAAAACTATGGGGAACAATGGCTAGATTATTGGGAAGATGGTGATGAATCTTAGGGGGGGAGGCAAATTAAGGGGGAAGGAATGACCACAAGAGAGAAATTACTAAGTTTCTCTTCATCTCCATAGGCTTTCTTAAGAGCACCAAGCCCATCTAGGGATGTAGTTGCATCAACCTTATTAGAACACTTCTCAACCCAACTCCCTAGATTCTCCACCGTCTCCATAGCAGGATGGTCATTGGTTCCAATAGTCTCACCCTCCCCCAAGGGAGTGGATGAAGTGATGGATCCCTTATGAGGTCCCTATGAAATGGAAACAGGGTCACGGTTCTTGTTCAAGCACATCCTGGGTGCAAAAACATTATTAAATTTGGGGTTAAATAGCCTCCTAATCTACTCAAGAGTAATTTGTTAAGCATTTTGAGTTCTTTGTTTGGGTCTAGGAGATTTAGGGTCTAGTCCAAAGTTAAGGGAATTTGCATTGGGAAGGTCCTGTAATGCAGAGTTCACTTCAATAGCATAAGAGGCTGGGGGGTCACCAGTGTTATTAAAGGCTTTTTTTAAGGCATCAAGTGTAGCTTCCAACTCCTCAGAGGTCAAGGGGGGTTGAATCAACTAAGAAAGTCAAGAAGAGTCATTCTCAGGTTAAGATGAGGGTAAAGACTGAGAGGTATTAGGGATTGCAGCATTAGTGCCTTCAGAGAGAGGAGGAGACTTCTTTTTAAGGAGAGGGAAGGAGAATCTCATGTGGCCTTCCCTTTGACAAAGGAAGCAGGCGTTAATACCACCAAGGATCATGATATGGCACAATATCATCTGCCCTTCAAGGTCAAACATAATCTCTTTAGGAAGATCAAGACCTAGGTTAATTGAAACCAGAACCCTAGCATTGTTGTGGGGAAGTAGAGTGTTCATTTTATCCACTCTAATAACACTTCCAATCAGTTCAAATGCTTGGGGAATCAAATTCCAAAGAAATGGTGGAAGATGGCCAACAGTGAGCCATTGAGGGCAAGAGAGGGCTATAATCTCCTCTTGAATAGAATTTGGGGACCAAGAAAATGCCCTAAAATTGCAAGAACTGACTTTCTAGAATTGCCTTCTAACCTATTTCTGACTTGTAGTGTTAGCCATAAAAATTTAAAAAATCCCTTTTTGAATCATTTAAAAATACGTAAAATGGAAACCTAGCTTTTTAGACCACACATTATGAAGCCATTCATTCAAGAAGGAATGTGATGGAAGTTTAGACACCTCTTGAGTAGCAAGAAACAAATTAGTATCCTTTAATGTATTTTTTTCTGATTCAATAGCAAGCGCCATTTGGGAATTTGGCTTAACAATGATAGCTTCGGTAGGAATGGACTTACCTTTATCACCTCCATGCCGTGTGCACGGTTCTCCAATAGGTTTGTATTGGATGAAGTGCGTGCCATTGAGAACCTTAACCTCATTCTCCACCACTTACTTAAACAATTGAGCCTTGGTAGAGGAAGATAGAGGTAAGTTTTCTTGGATGGAAGGCATCGAATGCCCATTGCAGGGCATATTAGGGCCCATAAAAGGCAAAAAAACCAAGGACCCTGTTGCAGTAAATGTGAATTAATTGCACCAGTAAGTGGGAGAGGAAGGCCTCCCACTTGGAAGGCCTCTTCGAAGAGCGTCTTGGGTTCCAGTTGTAGAGCCCAAGCCGCTAGCCTTCGTTTATCAAAATTTCATACATATCTGATTCATTTATTTTGTATCAACAACACTTTTGGAATTATATGTTCTCTTCATACTTTCGGTCCTTACATCTTCAGGAACTTCATCGCATAGGCCCTTAAATGCCTCTTTCCTGCCATCTATCTTGAATTTGAATTCCATTGTTTGGAGATTAAGGGAGTACTTACCAATGGACATTGTCCATTGAATGCCAAGTGTAGCATCAGTACCACCTAACTCCACAACATAGAAATCATCATTGACTGTAGTCTCCAATGGTCTATTTAATTTGTGTACTTTTTTGAACAAGATGTTTGGGATCCATCCACCATCTTCACACAAAAACTTTCTAGTTCTATTGCTTGGAGCTCCATTGTGATGACTAAGGCTGAATTACTAAAATTATGAGTAGCCCCACTATCAATTAGCACTGTTATTTTGTGTCCTTGCAACATACCTTGAACCTTAAAAGGTTCATACTCGAGAGTTCCAGTCATTGTGGAAATTGTACCACTTTTCCTTTCTTGAGGTGAAAGCTCTTTTGTTTTGAAGGTTTCTTCATCTAACTCATCTTGTTCATATAGAAATATTAAGTTTGGATTTTAAGATTGACATTCTTTTAAGAGAGTTTTGAAAAGAAAGATCATTGTGAATTCACCATCATAATAGGATTTACGAGGAATCCTCAATGATAGTGATATCCTTAGAGAAATATACATTACATCCTTTCATTTATATCCACAGGAATTAGAACATTGACTAGCTGAGGTGGAGCTTGTGATCTCATATATATTACCTTCCATGTCAACAATAGGAATAGTGCTATCAAGTATCAAGACCAAAATAGGATACAAATTGTAATCCATACTTCTTGATTTTCACTTTTGGTTGGCTATCCACCATTTCAGTCAATATACTCTTAGCAATCTTTAGGGTCACAGTAGCCTGTAATACAATGAAGAGAAACTGAATTCCCAACAAGGGTTACTAAGTATTCTTCTTTTGTCCTTGAACACCTCACCATTCCTAGTCTTCTACAAAAACCAGTTAAGATTTTTATCAAAAGACTTTACAAAACCTAAAAGAACCTCACAACAAGAAATATTACTCCTAATATCCCAACCCAACTTATTCCCCACAAAAATATACCAACATATCCTAGCAAAATTGCAATGAAAAAACAAATGTTCAATAGTTTCAAGTTTCAACATTGTGGGACAAATGTGAAGGCTGTACTAGTATCATTAAGGACAATAGCATCAACAATATTTATTAAAGTCAACAAACACCTAAAAAATGATTTCTATAATTCAAGCAACTTGGACCATTAAGTGACCAAGAATGAATTGTGAATCCTTGACAGAGAGTGAAAGTTTCCACAAGTGGTAAAGCATATTGGAAATCTTATTGGTATTGACTAGCATGTTGTAAATGCTTCTATTTTTAGCCAGCATTGAAGTCATTCATCCATTTGATGTTTCTTGAAAATTAAAACCTATATTAAAATTCAATTGAAAAAGAAAGTTCCAACTGTATGGGGACTTTTTAAGAAAGGAGGTGGTTTTTTTTCTAAGTAGCAGGAATCTACAGTTTAACTTGAAAATCATTCCATGTAATCAAATAACCATTTCTAAAAAGACTACTAAGACTTCACAACCTTTAGTAGATCAACTCTTAGTAAGAGTAACCCCATGTCTCCATGCGGCTGCTTATGCACAATTTCTGCTTAAAGTTAAACAGTCGTGTTCCCATGTAAATTTTTTATTAGAGAGAAAGGATAAATTGGAATCTTTCCCTATTTTAGTGGAGCAACAGCTTCTTAAAAACTGAAAATAGGCTTTGAAAAAATGGGGTGCTGCAACTTATTAAGAAAAATGACATGTCTTCACCAATTTTATTCCTCTCCTTTTTATTTGCCTAAAATTTTTTTTCCAAATTTTATTTGTAAGAAATATTATTATAACTTTTTGTTTATATTATTATTTAAGAGGAATTCTTAAAAATGAGTATTAGATTTTGCTATCCATGGGGCCACCAGCTCTCCAAATTGCTGCTTAAAAATGTTAAACAATAGTTGCTTGCCAAAATAAGCCAAACAACTACATAGGGACCTACAAGACTTATTGTTAAAATTGAGTATTCACTAAATAGCTAACAAAAGTTCCATTAGTCCTAGAAGAAAAAGCTTTACCCTTCCTTGTAGATTATGTTGCCCAAGATGTATATTATTCTTCATGGTGAGATTCTTTTTGCTTGCTGACCTTTTCAAGTACTGGCAACAAACCTTTATTTTCTCTCGTTTTAAAATATAAAAAGCTGTCTCTTTTCTTTTGGATGACTTCCTAGGGTAAAGTGCCAATTTTCAAATGTTGCTTGGGTTATTTATTTTGGATCCAACTTTCATAACCGTTCTCTTTTTTATATTCCGATGTCAACCTTTAAGTTGGTCATGAATCTAGAAAGAGGATACAACTAGCTTTTTCAAAAGTGAATGATTTTTTTCCTTTTTCCTATTTCATTCATAAAATACACGTCCCACATCCTAATCACCATTTATCAAGAGTTTACCACCTCAGACTATCTATGAGCATTTCTTAATTTGAAACATAGGACTTTGATATGCAATATGATCCAACTAAAAAGGATTATTTTTAACTTTACTAATGGTTTTTGATAATGAACAAGCCTTATGTAACAAAAATCATCAAATTTTGGACAGCACTCAATGACAAAAATATTCGCTACGATAAATTTCATATGTATATAAATTTTAGCATTTTAAGATTTTGATCAATACTGACAATGCTTTCGAAAAAATGAAATAAGTGGCCGAAAAACACTATTTATTCAAGAATGAAGTTTAAAGAAAAATAGGTTTAGAGAAAGTGCACGGGTAATAGGTATACCCATTGAATTTATGCAATACAAGCCAACATAAAAATATGTTATTATGCCAATAGAATACTTTTGTTATGGCTCCATGTTTTAGGGAACAGTACTTATGACTCTCAAAAATTTTGAAATACATGTGGGTGTTTTACATTATTCCAACCACCTAACAAGCATATATAATAGGTAATAAATTGTTTTTTCAACTTAACAAATATTTTCTTTTTAATTACATGAATTTAATTATTAATTATAGGATTAAATATTGAAACCTATTTACTAATATATGGTTCTATAATTTTTATTATTTTCATCTTGGGATTTGGCAAGGCTATATATTTGTATGTGAGTTGGAACATAGCTCAATATATTTACAATTAGTTGTGGGCATGGCCACACTGGACCTCCTGGGCAGGATATAGGATCATTGAATTCTCAACCAAGGATAGGGACACAGTCAGCTATCATCCTTAAAAGGAAAATGGATATGCAACTCACCTCAGCAAGCAATAGTCAAAATAGCCTCGCCATGCTTCCGCACATGAACAAGGACATAGTTGTTCATCTTTCAAAGATATAAATAAGACACGCAATGATCTGCAATGCTTTGTGTCTAGGGTTATAGATAACTAGCCATAGTTGATTAGTAGGAACAGGTCTTAGAAATCTTCATTATGATCTTGGCAAGTAACAAACTCAACTATCAAAAAGTTTGGCATGGGCCACTACTTGATAGAAATCTTGGTTTTCAATCAATTTGGACCTTACCAAAAACCCTCTTCTTTCTTGAATAGTAAGCATAGTTTTTCATCATTACCATCTTCATCTTTTGTAATCTTTTTTACTGTAGGTTCCCACTAATTAATACACCGGTTTCTAAGCTAGTACAAACTCGAGTGAAAAAGAACCTTCAATGCTCTAAAAAATTGACTCACCTAGCCACATCAATGCATGAGGTCATACCACAGAAAAAAAACAACAGTCGCTTATTGAGCTAATGCAGTTTCAATTTATTGTCTTTTGAATAATTGTTGTTACAAAGAATTCCTCCCTTCCTCTTTTTTTTTGAATGGATCGACTGATCCCCTTTTTAACAGCTTATCAAACAGTTCTGAACCAAACTTGAAAAATTCCATAACCTTTGCCAACATACTTCTTGTTTGTGCCAAAATAGGATCTTTGGAACAGGGTATGGATATCCATCAAAGCATAATGAAAGGGGGGTTTTCATGAGATATTGTAGTTGGAAATTATGTTATAGACATATATGCAAAATGTAAAAGCATAGACAAGGCACATAAATTGTTTGAGAGAATGCCTCAGAGAAACGTGGTCTCATGGACTGCAACAATTGCAAGATATGCACAAGATGGATTTGTTAAAAAGGTTGTAGAAACTTTCAATCAAATACACTTGGTAGGTGTAAATCCTAATTTCACAACCTTTGTCAGCATTCTCTCTACCTATGCTAAAATGGGAGCTTTGGAATAGGGTATGGTCATCCATCAGAGCATAATGGAAGGGGCTTTTCAGTTAGACATTATGGTTGGAAATGCACTGGTAGACATTTACGCAAAATCTAGAAGGATAGATAAGGCACATGAATGGTTTAATAGATTGCCTCAAAAAGGTCTCATGGATTACAATGTTTGCAGGATATGGACAAAATGGATTTGTTGAAAAGTCTTTATAAACTTTCAAACAAATGCAACTAGGAGATGTAAATCTGAATGCAACTTTATAAAGGATTAAGAAATTTTGTCAAATGTTGTAGTTGCAACTACCCTATTAGACATGTATGCAAAATGTGGAAATATAGATGAGGCACATGAACTCTTTGAACAAATTCATCTAAGAAATGTGGTATCATGGAATGCCATGATTTCATGATATGTACAAAATGGATTTTTTGAAAAGGCTTTAGAATCTTTCAAGAAAATACTATTGCTAATGTTTTATTGCTGCTCTATTTTGGTATTTGATAATTTTCCATGCTTAAACATTTAATGTCATTATGGTTATATGAATGGATTCTTTGCCTTAGAACACTATCATCTTCAAAATCCTATACGAAATCTATATGACCATTTCATTTCTTCAATATGCCCTATGGATGTCCCTATCTAACTATATATTTTTTAATTGCATATAATAACTAATTTATGTGCTTTTTCATGACTATGTTTGACTCATATAATTGTGATCTCTCTAGCACTATGATGTCATTTAATGTCTTGCTAAAGCTTGTAAATTTTGTTCCTTTTGCCATGTCATGTAATATGTCTTGCCTTGTAGCTTATATGTTTTGAAATTGTTGTTAGGCCTTGTAGCTTATATGTTTTGATTGCTGGAGAGCTTCTAGAGCTAAGCAAGAAGACCATTGCACGAGTTATAGCCGCGCGCTCAGGTATGAAAATTGTATATTTTTTAATCTAATGTATATTTTAACTAGACTTTTAGCTTATATGTTTTGAAATTGCTTTTAGTGGCTTAATGTTGTAAGGTCTCTTGAAATAAGACCTTCAGGCAGTTGGTCAAAGTTTTACAAATAATCTTATCCACAAATTTGCCTAGAGCAATTGACTGAATGTTATAAAAGGTGATTGGGTTAAATGTCTTAGGAATAAAGTCAAAGAAAGTATTTTTAAAATATTAAAGTATTTAACTAGGTCTAAGAAGATATGTGTACTTTCAATAGTTTTTCTTAGTTTTTGAAAGTTGTAGACCGAAGTTTTCATAGCTTGATTTTTGCTTCCTGCGAAGAACGATCATGTCAAATAATATAAGTGAAGAACAAAATAGGGAGACAATCACTAGATTGTGGTCTAACTTGAAAAGAAAAGGTGATGGAAAATGTTATTGTCCCTGCAAAATTTGTAAGGGCTTAAACCGTAGAAGACTGCTAATCAAAACAGTTAAGAGACATTGTAGGGAGAATGGTCACATTGAAGGGGGCATGATTATCATCCACTGGTAATTTGTTCATTATATCATTTTAACAATTTATATACATATGAAATCACTTGATGATGAGTTGATGATCATGGTTTATTTATGTTAATCAATTTTATATAGGTTGATCTCCCCAGGGAAGTACATGATATGAACCACAACAATCCAAAGAATATGGTTTTTGAAGTGGAGGAACATGGAGGTGCGAATATCCAAGGTGAAGATAATGATCCCATGGAAGATGACGATCATGTGCCAGAAAACACAATTGAAGATGATGGTATAAATACATTGATCCATGACACATTTAGTCCAAGCATATCTGATCATGAGGATGATGATAGCCTTGATGTACCTCTACTTGAGAAGGCATATGAGCCCCTATACAAAGACTCCCAAACAACTCTTCTCTCTATTGTATTGTTGTTGTTGAACTTGAAGGTTATGAATGATTTATCCAACATAACAATGTCATGTATGTTAAGGTATGTCATATATGTCTTTATAGTTAACAAATGGTGAACAATGTACCACTAATATTGTTTATATTAACAACTTATATTTTTTTCTGAAGATTGATAGGCAATTTTTTGTTACCACCATCAAATATTCTACCTCGCTCATATCAAGAATTATCTACTGTTATGATAGATATTGGAATGGAGTATCAAGCAATACATGCTTGTCCCAATGATCATATTATATATTATAAAGAACATGAATTTGCAACACAATTCCCTGTATGTCATACGAGTAGATATCAAATAGATCGAATAACAAAAAAGGTGCCTCATAAGGTTCTTCGTTACATCCCCATTATTCCACGGATGTAATAATTATTCAGGTGTAGTAGCTTGGCACAATTTATGGATTACCATGCACGCAATAGAAGTCAAGATGACATTATTCGAATCCCTGCGGATGGTTTGACAATCATGCACATAGAGGAAAAGTGGCAACACTTCAAAGAAGAACCTTGTAATCTCAGGCTTTCATTGGTAGCAGATGGTGTCAATCCATTTGGAGAGATGAGATCTGTTTACTCGGTGTGGCCTATTTTTGTTATCAACAATAACATTCTTCCGTGGATGTCAATAAAGAGGGAGCACATTATGTTGGCAATGATTGTTCCAAGTATTTTATCATTTGATAGTTATTAATTTACATGTACTTACAAATCTTGCAGTAAAATGGTCACAATAATTATGTAATGTTACTTTTCATTCAAGTAGGTAAATATCAAGTTAAAGATATGAATGTATATATTGAGCCTCTTATCGATGAGTTGGTGGAGTTATGGAATGGTGTCACTATGTATGATGTGTCTAGACCAATAGGACAAAGACAATTTCGATTCCATGCAATACTTGCATGGACAATACATGATGCCCTAGGGCTAACACATTTTTGTGGTATGTTATAGTGAATTCAAGTTGTGCATGATAATTTTAATTATAAAAATCAACATATTTAATAATCCAATAATATCATTATCTTGTACGTCTTCAAACAAAGGGAAAATTTGCATGTCCAATTTGTGGTCCAAAGATGAAATCTCGTCATTCAAAAAGTTTAGGAAAGCAGGTGTTTGATGAGTGTAGACACTTCCTCCATAGGAATCATAAGTATCAAAGTACGAAAAAATGTCTTTTCAATGGGAAAGAAGAGACTACATCAAAGCCACGAAGAATGACACCTCACCTATGGAAGTTGGAATATAATAGATTTAATCATCGAGGTAATGTCGTTCCACCTAATGGTTTATGTTTGTAATTTATATATTTCTATTGTGATTTTTGTTTACTAATTATGTAATTGATGATCGTGAAGGTCGTCAAGGCACTATTGACAACCTTCCAAAGGGACTAAAAATCTATCCTAGACAATTTAGTAGGTTGCCCTACTATGAGCACCTACAAATTGCGTATTTGTTTGATACTATGCATATTGGAAAGAATATAATAGAGACATGGTGGAAAATATTAGATGGAAGGCGTGACAAAGAAAAAATTGTCAAAATTTGTAATGACATTCATAATCCAATCATGCACTGAAGCATTTCATTCACTCAAATAGCAATAGAGATTAGATTAATATAAGTGCCCTTCCTTGGTTATTAATGGAGTAGCAAAGTGATGCCATAAAAGAAGCCATACGAAAAATTTGATTTCCCACAGGATTTGCTGCGAACATAAGAAATCTCATATCAAAGAAAAGTGAATTTGGGCCAGGGCTCAAAACGCATGATTGGCATACTTTCATCAAGGTAAGTTATGTTCTTCTGTATTTACAATATATTCATAAACTACATGTACTGTTCATTTTGTTATGTTAGAAAACAATGAAATGATTGGTTTATAATTACTTGAGTACGTGCTACCTCTATCTCTCCCAGAGCACTTCAACAATAACATCAAACAAGTGATATATGATCTTGGAAAAAACATGAGGTAAGCAGTAATATCTGTTCAATTTGTTGTATATATTTATTATATTCATGATTTGTTTTTCTTGCTATGTAATCTATTGTATATTATTTTGTAAAGTCTCGTATTTATATATTTTTTGTGACTTGAATCTCTTAATGTAGGTGGTTGTCATCTAAAGAAATCCATAAAGAAGATATAAACTATTGGAAGAGAAGAATTCCTCATTTACTGTGTGAAATGCAAAAGTGTCTACCTCCAACTTTTTTCAATGCACAAGAACACTACCTCATACACCAAGTTGAGGAGATTGAATTGTGTGGACCTGTACACTCTAGGTCAATGTGGATGGTTGAGAGGCACTTGAAATCTTTGAAGGCTTTGGTTCGACAAAGAGCACATCTTGAGGGTTCTATGGTAGAGGGATATATGGTATACCAGACTATGGTGTACATTACTGAATATCTTCCTAAGTTTGCATCAAATATCCATGTCGATCGCATTTGGGATCTCGACCCTTTTAAAAAATTCGAAGGGGAGTACTTGATGGGGAAAGGTAGATTGAGGAAAGTGAGAGGTAATAAATTATAAGATGTTATTGTAATAAATTATTTCTTAATCTTCAAAATAAATCAGTTGTAAGTTGTCTTTTTTTTTTGGTACAGTTGCTCGAGAGTGGGATGCACTACATTTGTATATTGCAAACAATCTTGATTGGATGACGGTATGGATTGAACGATGTCAACATTCTGGTTGCACATTAACATGGGAAGGTGTATCTTCATTGGTTAAAGAAGCTCATCGTAATGGAGGTTCCAATGTTACGCAAAGGGAAATAAATTTAGCATATGGTTTAAGAGATTTCTAGGTACGTACAAATTTATTAATCACCCATATGTTTATCAACTCACGATACAATAATTTTGACATGTTTCACACATTATTGCAGGTTAAACACCACAAGGGTATGTTTTGTAATGGTCAGAAATTTCACGTCAAAGTGTTGGATGACACGAAAAAAACTTGTGATTCTGGAATAACTGCAGTCTTTCAAGTGACTAATATTTCATCTAGAAATGACTTACATCCTCGAGAGTCTAAAAATTGATACTATGGCATTTTGGATGATATACTTGAGTGCAACTTTAGTTCCTTCAAATTAGTACTCTTCGTTGTCAAATGGTACAGGCTACGACTTAATCCAAATGATCCTGATAGAACTGTTATTGAACATGATAATGGATTTATAATGGTTAATACAAGGTCATTTGAGCCAGTTGGGGATGAGCCCTATGTTCTTCCAAGCCAATGTGAGTAGGTATTTTACTCAGAGGTTCCACATAAACCGGGTTGGTCATTTGTTGTTAGACATGAACCGAGAGGAAGGCCGATAAAGTATAATGCGATAGAAGAAGAAGATACCGAAGAAGTAGAAGATGATGTAGATGATGATCATGATCGACAGTTATTGGATGATGTTCCTGACACAAATTTTCATGAAGAAGAAGAAGAAGATGATGATGATGCTGCTGCTACTGATGATGATGATGAAGATGATGTTGATGTTGATGATGATGATGTTGATGATGACGATGATGACGATGACAATGATGATGATGACGAGGATGATGATGATGATGATGATGATGATGATGATGATGAGGATGATGATGATGAAATTTAGAGGTATGCCATCAATCCTTAATCTATTTAATATTCAAACCATCAAACCCAACCATCAAACCCTCCTTCCTAGGTGCATAAGCCTAGGGCTTTACCAAAATGACCACTCCAAACACTTCCAGATTGTACCAATGGATCAAACACCATTACATGGTCCTAACATGACATTCTATGCCATCAAACTCTTTATTCCTCTCGTAATTGGAAGTGTGCACTTGATCTATGTATAGGAATTCTCCTTGAGTCTCTATTGGAGATTTGATGACTATGGCAACCATTATAGGGGTGTAACAGCAAGAGAAAATCCAAAAAATATAGCAGCAATTGGACTACTCTAAGGCTTTGTTAGGTATTGACCTTAACATGTGCTCATAAGTTAGGTATTGACCTTAACGTGAAAATTTTATGGTCATATTTATAAGATAATGAGATCCCTAAAGATAATGTGTATGAATAAAAATTTAGAAACTTACTTCTACTAAAAAGTATCATTAATAAACTTTGGCTTCACCATACAATCCTTTTTCATTCAATAACTTATGTCCTTTGTTTGCGGCAATGAGGATACATTATTACCTAAATCGATTGGTTTTAGAAAACCTCTTTTGGAGTGTCTTTATTTCTCATCAACATATTGTCTCTATGTATCATGATCATCAAGAAGGCTTGTGTTTCACTATCACACATTGGTGCAAATTGGCATTTCTTGCATTCTTCCTTATGTGCTATTTCTTACTATCCTCTTGTTGCTATTATAAGAATAGCTTTTCTCTTAATTAGATAGTGAATGCCTTGGGGTTGTATGCACAGGCTTTCCATGTCACTTTACCATAGCCTCTTGATTGGTTCTTCTTCTCCTCAACATCACTATTTGCTCCTAGACACCCATTGTTATGCATTTTTCCTTCCTCCATTGTCAAGTTGTTCACACCATGTGAAGATTCCCCATTTCATTGGCACATGCTCAAGTGAATAAGTTCTATTAAGGAAGGACTCTTTCTTAATTTCAATCCTAATGGAGTGCTTCCTTGCTCATCCATTTGGTTTTCAGCATTCACTCTGTCTCCTCCATTGTTCATCTCCTACTAGGAATAGACAACCAAACTTTGTCACTCACATATCACATTATTGAAGCAAAGTTGACACTTCAGAGCATTTGGCACTCAAAATAAGCAATACCCATCAAATGTTTGTCCTAAAAACTTATGAACATATCCTATTAACTTACCTGTTGAACCAGATTCATATACTTGATACATTTAGAACTTGAAATCTCTTGTGAATCTACATAAGAGTTCTTCATGTGGGCTTAGATTTTCTTGTTATTGACTAGACATGAAAAGAAACTATTTGGCAATATATCTATGGTTGCCTGTGAGCAGCAGGGAATGGCAATGGACCCTCTACTGAAGGCAATGATCAACAATCCTTTGGTCAATCTCAACACCTACCCATAGGGATAGACCTTATGCTTTGGTCTATCAACTTACTCACTTGGCAAATGAGTAAACAAAAAATTATTTTAGTTCATCCACAAGACACCCTAGGCAAGATACATTCAACCTTCAATGGTTACTAACATGAGTTTGTCTCCATCCCAATCCTGCACCTCCAACTCAACACAAGCTTCAAAAATCTAACGGCCTCATTAGGTATGGCACCCTTGAGATGAACAAGAGATGGGTACTTAGGCTAGGAACACCTTCAAGACACCAAATACTCTGTAATTACTGGATTTCCAAACACATACTCCAAGGTGAGTTGATGGATTAACAAGAAACACAAATTTAAGTGTTATAATGTGTACCTTTTAATGTTTTTAATTTTTATGTGATGCTTATGATGGATGTGATTATGATTATGATGTGATTATGGTCACGATAATTGAATTAAATTTGCAGGAAACTGAACCCCTTTCAGGAGCATCCCGCACAGTCTCATGGATCGACAAGTATAAGTCAATACACCTTATAGACAATCTATTTAATACAGTTATCAAAAGTAAGATTGATGTCTTCTAAGAGCTCTCCCATTTGCAGGTACCATTGAATAGGTATTTGTCAGAAGTGTCTTCCTCGAGTGAGGGAAATATAGGAATAGAAGAGGAAAGTGAGACATGCAGTTTATTTAGAGCAGGGAGATTAACTAGAGGTCAAAGGACTAGAAGGAAATTCAATAAATGCATGAAATTTTTCCTTGCTCAAGGGGGGTCATGTTCTTATGATGATGAGATGAAAGGTGACATTGAGGTGCCCTTGAGGTACCAACATCTACAGAAACATTGGGTACCCAAGGAACTTCCTCCAATAAACACTGATTTTTGTGTTAATGAGAGGATATATCGCATAGCACCATCATCATTACATGGTTTGGGCCTATTTTCTATGGACGGCATAAAGGTGTCTTACAACAAAGTTTCTGAATTGATGGAGTATGTTGGACCATGTTACGATTACAAAAGTTGGATGCATATTGTTCAATATAAAAAAAGTATGCGTAGGTATGCACTCTCGACAAATTATATACAACAGCAAGACAATAATCAAAGTAAAAGTGTGGCTATATACATTGATGGAAGGCCAAAAGCAATAGGGAATATTGTGGGTTTTATAAATAGTACATGACCTGGGTCAACTATAAATCAACCTAATTGCATATTTGAGGCGCGTGAGGGAAATCATGTATTCATCTGTGCGATAAAGTCAATACGTTTAGGGGAAGAGTTGCTTATTGATTACAATTTGAACCACATAGATACAAACGAGGCTACTATCATGGGGGTGGTACATACTATTAAACCAACTTCTAATCAATGACTCCAACATACCATTTAGTTATTAAATTTTTGGCTAACATTTTTATACTTGATCTTTGACACAGGGGCACAATATGGAGCAACCACCTGGAGGGGATGGTGATGATATTCCCAGCTTAACTACACATGAGCAGGTAAAACTCATTTTTATTGTGCAAACTAGATAGAAGCAAAATGTTATTTTTTTAATGTTGTTTTCTTCATTGTTTTGGAGTAATTTTGATAATACTAATACTATTGTTGTCACAGAGGGCCAGTGGTTGGAGAGAGGGAAAACAACCTGTAGTCCCTCAGGAGTCCCCCCTTGAGGACCCTTTTTTTATTGATTTAGCAGAGACCGATGACCCGATCGGTTCCATTAAAAAGCTGCTAAAGAAAATTGGAAAAGAACTTTTACGTTTGGCATCCATACAGCCTCAGACTCAGGAAATACAAGAGAGAGGAGCTGACTTGTTGCGCACTTCTGAAAACTTAAGAGTAAGTATTAATGAAATTTTTAATTATAACAAGAGTTCAATAATGGTTTTTATGTTATGCTCTTTTATGGCATTACTTAAAATATGGATGCGTTGTCTTTATAGAGTTATTTGCATAATTTTGAACCCCATTCCCATGATGAGGGTACTGCAAGTGGTTCAGGTAGATCACATGTTCCATTCCCCACTTGTGTTTTCCACTGAATATATATAGGAATGATCATAATCATTGACAATACATGCTCGAACAATCCTTTTTTTTAATGCTCTAACAATCTTGTCCATGCTAGTCCACGCGTTCTATATTTATGCATGCTCTAACAATTTTATGCTTCAGCTCCTTTCCATGATGCTATGACAACACCGGCTGCATCCAGGACAACCACAAATGTCTTTTTGACTGCTATGTCAGCAACACGCAGCCTATAGGCATCAACTATTGCACCATCTATTGGTACACAAATCCCTCTTTTTGTCTCTTTTGTTATGTGTTTACGATGTAGATCCCTTGATTGTGTTTGTGCCATGGGTGCTCTACACCAATTTATTTCCCTTGAAGTATTATTTCTTGGAGGCATTTGATAATGGTTTTCATTTTTTGCAATAGGAGATGCAACAAGTCCTGATGCAGCATCATTTCCTGGATGTTCCTGTGTTCCTAGTACAGGAATGGTGAAGGATTGCATATTGATCGTCAGCAACGATGAAGGCATTCCCTTAAAAGTAGCCAAAGTTCCAAGTACTTTAAAATTATTATTATTCTATAGTGATATAATAGTAATTTAGTTTTTGATCACTCTTCATCGACTAATGATCCCATGATTGTTTTGTAGGGAATGATGTTTTCTGGCAAAAACTTGGTGACGAGTGTTTGCGGATATTCAGGCCCACCCTATGTACAAGGTGGAACATCATATCCTAACTAAAACCCCAAACCACTATTTTGATTTCATATCATTGCTAGAATAGTTTTCCTTTTCATCCATTTCTTGAACTATATTAAAGGTAGCTCACTTCATTTATGAGTCTAACATGTTTTTTTTTTACTTAAAAGGTGGAATAACCAAGAAAAAAAGTTGAAGGATGATCTTGTAGAGAGTATGACCCAGCTTTTTGGACCTTGTGCATTCAAGAGAAATAGGCTCCTTGAAAAAGCTGGTTTATGTTTGAAGTATATTAGGGACCAATATAGGAAAAATTTATAGGTTAACCCTAGGCACGAGCATCCACCCTATGTTCCTGAGGCTGAGTGGTAGGCTCTAATTTTGGATGGAAAGTATAAAGCTGACATGAAAAAAGGAATTACACCAGTAGAGAGTAGAGCAAGGTATGTGATACTATTGAGAATGTAATTATGTACTAATTAACCTCTATATTTATATGATCTAACATATTTTAAACTTTTCATAGATTTCCTGACACATCAAAGGCAACAAAGGAAAGACTAGAAAAGCACGGGACACACAAGCTAGGCTCTGGTGGTTTTTTGAAACTTCAAGCACGAGTTGTAAGTATTAGTAAATGAAAAATTGTATCAAATTTTTTATATATTGCAAGGAATTTTTTTTTTATGAAACAATGCAAGTAAAATTCACCATACCAAGCAAAAATGTAGGGCTCAGATTTCAATAGATGCCTCATAGAAGAGGACAAGAGAATTGGCTTCCAACAAGGCTATAGAGCCGTGGCTGAACGGCTACGAGCTGAAATCAGTGCACAAGGTTCTAATAATGATGCATCTGAGCCACAGGTAAATAAGCTAAATGAAATTTATTTCAAATTGAATACTTTACCAATTAGTCTATTTGATGTTAAGTTCCAATATAAAGTGAGTATATCTATTTTAAGCAAGCAATGATAACAATGCGTAGGATATTGGAATGCAGCCTGACAATCCTTCTACACAATCTGTGCATGATGAAGGTTCGCATGATGTGCATCCTAGTGGTGGAGGTATACATTTGCTATTAAAATTTTTATATGTAATTGCAATTGGTGTTTGGATTAATGCAACATTTTGTATAGCAGCTGTAGAGGATCAAGGGGTCAGTGTTCATGAGCATGTTGAGGTTGAGTCCAGACAAAATGATGTGGCCAGATCAGGTAAAGAGCGCCACAGTTATGTTCTTTAAAATAATTAAATACTTGTAACAATTATAATAAAATATTTTTAATTTAACTCTTTTATTTGTTATTGCAGAGGACCCCCCTTTGCAGCAGCATAGGAATTTGAGATCATCAAGAACAGAGAACAAAACAACTGATGAGGGGGGAAATGATGATAACATTGATGCTCCTCTTAGAGCTTACATAGAAAAACAAATTAGAAAGAAAAAAAAGAAATGATTGTCATCTACATACCTTAATTGATAATGATTGAATTTTATGTCTCAATGAATTTAATTATGTGCTAATGAATGTTCATGAATTATGTGTTAATGTAGAATATTGATGAATGTTGCGTGTTAACGAATCTAATGTGTTAATGAATGTTATCATGTGATATTGATTGAATGTTACATTTTATTAATGGTTGAAAGAATGAATGAATGTTAGATGTTAACGGGGAATGTAGAGTGATGTTAGGGGGAGGGGGGTGGGGCCAAATGAGCTTCCACCTTCACGTGGTTGGCCCTATTTAGTAGAGAATATTAAACTATTCTCGAAACAAAGTGAAGCTCAATAAGATACTAAATATTTCTCTATTTTGTCTAATTTATACTTTTCTTTCTATAATGTAGGTATCATTCAAAGACTCCTTACGACAGGTATCATTCAAAGACTCCTTCAAAGGCTTGCTCAATGTTGTCATAGTATTGACTACTCCATCTTTACAACTACAATGTCTTTGTCCTCCATCTTGTGACTGTGATCTTGTTCAAGGTAAGATGCCCATTCTTGCCTCCACCATACTATCTTCTTGTCTTCTTGCTGTAATAACTACCTATACACTCTAAAACTTGCAAAAATTGCATTTAAAAAGTTGTCAAAATGTTGTCAAGATTGACAACTATGTTTTTCAACTTGACAACCACTATGACAATCAAAGCAAAAGAACCTAGTTTGTGAGACCTAATTGAGTAGGTGGGTTTTGAGATTTTGTTATTGAAGTTGTAGACCAATGGGTCAAATGATCAAGGACGATCATTGAGGGATGTGTGGTGTTTTATCTCGGTATGTAGACATTGATGGGCTTTTGTTTAACTTGATCATCAATAAGCCTTGAGTTGTTAAGTTTGAGTATCGCCAATACATCAACACACTTATCATGTACAGGTTTTATAATGGATACATCTCGAATAGTATAATACTTGTCACTGTTAATATGATCTGTGTGTGTCTAAAGAAATCTTCACAAAACATTCTCATTATCATAATTAGAAAGAAAAGTGACTCCACAAGATTATTTGACATCAATGACAAATTGCCAACAGTCTCCCCCTTTGGCATTGACGTCAAACCTCAAAACATTTCTGTAACAGCAAAATATCAAATCAAATCTGAATCATACCCAAATTTGAAACATGACAAATCACCAAAATTGGATCTGACTCATCTACTATCAATGTTCTTATTTTATGAAGAAATGGTAGGAAAGTGATTTATAATGTGAACACTGAATGTTATTTCTTCAAGTAACTGGCACAAGTTTATCTAGAAAATTTACTACTTTGGTTGGTTGCTAACTCATCTTCCCTGCCTTTCCTTAATACATGTATGCTTGTGGGATGTTTTTGATAACTTAGTAACTATCATAAAATGTTAGTAGAAAAGACCATAAATTTTACTTGGTGAATAATCTTGCAGCATATAAAATGATGGATTCTTATTACTATTGTTGGATTTGTAGATAATTTGGTGGGTAGAGGTGGATATGCAGAGGTGTACAAAGGAGTCCTACCAGATGGACAGATGATAGTAGTTAAAAGACTAGCAAAAGGAAACACTGATGAACAGAAAGAGAAAGAGTTTCTAACAGAGCTGGGTATCATTGGGCATGTGTGTCATCCCAATGCAACCTCATTAATAGGATGCTGCATTGAGAATGGGCTTCATCTCATCTTCCATTACTATGTAAATGGTAGCTTGGCTTCACTTCTTCATGGTAACTTTCTTAATTGTCTCAAAATGGTTGTAAGATGCGAACACTTTGTTACCTCGCACACTGAGAGTAATTGAAGTTTGGCCATAAAATTTGGACCTTTTTAAAGTTTGATACAGAGTAGTGATAGAGTTATACACCTTCACTCCACAGATATACTTCTTCCCTAGCATTGTCTTTCTCTTCAGCCACTCCCACCCTTTCAATGCTTCTGGTAATTCCCTAAAGTAGAAACTCTCGTCTTTAAAGTGCCCCAGCCAAGGCATTGTTGCACAACCATTTTTTTTTAAATTTTATCTTGAATCCGTCACAATTGTGACTCTCACCTCCATAATTATGATGGGGTCACTGTATTGGTGACGCCCAAATGCTGTCGCAGTTGCTTGGGTGTTCATCGCCATTGCGACGTATATGCATAGAATTATGACAGATTTGTTGTATTGGTGACGCCCAAATGCTGTTGTAGTTTCGGTGGGTGTACGTCACACTTGTGATGGTTACACATAGAATTACGATGGATTTCATGCTTGTCACATGATCGCATGTGGCTTCCCAAGCGCATGCGACCATGCGACAAGCCTCTAGCCATCGCAGTTGCTAGGGTGTTCGTCGCACTTGCGATGGTTTCGGGCGTGCGGTTTCATGCTTATCGCATGATTGCATTCGGCTTCCCAAGTGCATGCGACCATGTGACAAGCCTCTAGCCTTCACAGTTGCTTGGGTGTTCATCGCAATTGCGATGTATATGCATAGAATTACGATGGATTTGCCTTCGCAATATCGGGCAAGCACGTCGTAAGTACTATGGTATTCATCACCATTGTGATGCTAATATAAGGAATTGCAACGGGGTTGATGTCACAATGAAGGTGTTGCATAGCAACGGATTGAAGTCGTAATTGCGATGGAAAAGGAAAGATGTCATATTTTGCGACTAAAAAATAGCAATGTCTATTACTGTCGCAATTGCAACACATGGCTGTCTCAATTGCAACACATAGCTGTCGCAAATCGATGCCAAATTTATTAGTGAGTGATATAGAAAATTGATATAATTCCCTTGATTTTTCCAAACAGGCACATTTCCGTAAACTTTACATACACACCGTTGCATCGTGGGTCATTGATCTAGGTCAGGCATTAACCCTAGTAGAGTATCATGTTATTGAGTTGTGCGGCCTAAGTTTTCTACTTGACATCCCATGGTTCCAACTAAACCGTGGTCTCCTTATAGCTATGGTAGAGAGATGGCACTCTGACCACAATACTTTCCATCTACCTTTCGGAGAGATGATGATCATGCTAGAGGACGTGTATCAATTGTTGCACATTCCTTGTCAAGGAGAGATGGTGTATTATGACTCAGTTTATGATAGTATAGTATGTAGATGGGTGTTTGAAGATAACACCATTGATGATGATACTATCACGTGGGCACAGTTCACTTCATTTCCCACATTGCCAACAATTCTAGGTGCTCTGATTGGCGGATTACTACTTCCCGACCGGTGAGGTCGTGGTTTCTCAATTGGATGGGGTCGGATTCTAGAGTATTTTCTTGCACAACCTCGATGGTTTGATTTGGGTTCATGTGTCCTTTCACAGTTGTATCAAGATTTGCATGAGGTGGTATATAGATCAAGTGCATGTTTGTCAGTAGGTGTAGTGATTTTGCAGCTATGGGTGTGGGAGCATCTTCCCATCACTAGGCCAGTATCAGACAGGATCCATCGGCAAGGTTTTCCTTATGCTTTTCTATATGGTGGCATGGTTGTCCAACATCATTTGGGCAAGCTTGAGTATTAGCACCAGGTTATTGATGATCTTGATCAGGTCCATTAGCGACCATATATAGGTTGTGAGGGATGGAGGGAGGATGATGATGAGCTCCTGTATATGTTTTCTCCTCGATGGATGATTGGTAGATCTACAACTATGATTGAGTGATTTTTCTTTGGTTGAGTTTCCAAGCAATACGATAGGGTTCAGGATATGCCACAGGGCACTACTTTGTATGCTAGGGTCCAAGCAGAGTGATCTATGTAGGGTGCTGAGATTGATTTCCAGTTGGCCTCTGATCAGATTGCTGGGTTGGTGTACTATAGATGGGATTTTCTTGCAGATGTTGTAGATGCTGGTATGTCACATGAGTATCGAGACTAGTGGGCTTGGAATAGATTTCTTCAATTTACAGATCCAGCAGAGCCTATCCCCGGTCATGATGAGAGATCATAGGATGACAAAGGTGATGATGATGGGGATGATGGTGGGGATGGTGGTGGTGGTAGGAGGATATGTCAGAGACAATGAGCTTAGAGAG
This sequence comes from Chamaecyparis obtusa, assembly GCA_027943335.1. NCBI lineage: Eukaryota > Viridiplantae > Streptophyta > Pinopsida > Cupressales > Cupressaceae > Chamaecyparis > Chamaecyparis obtusa. The sequence continues at coordinate 296,950 of BSBK01004786.1, forward strand.
GACAAAGAGCTCCTCAGGTCATGGGTCGAGGACAAGATGGGCCATGGGTGAGAGGTGGACATGTTAGGGATAGGGCTAGAGATGTCAGATAGGTATAGAAGGGACCTAGGTTTGTTTGTCCTCAAGATGCATTGGTACAAGGACAATAAAGATATAAGAGGGCTTGGAGATAGGTACACATTGAGGCTGCTAGACAGATTCCTGGAGGACAGGATCCTTTGGTTCAGTTACATTGAATTGCGTTGGCATAGCAAGATCAGATTCTGGCACAGCAAGTGCCTCCATAGGTTCATCAGTCTCAGGACATGGTTCAGTCATCTTAGACTGCTCCTAGTATTGACACTCTATCATGGGATGTTCAGTCATTGTGGACAGATGTATCCACTATTGTGGGAAGATTAGACCAAGTGGCTATTTTGATGCAGCAGTTTATGACCTTTGTGACTCAGAGGCCCAGTATGGCTAGCACTAGTCAGACTCCTCCTACTAAATATAGACCAGGTGATGGTGGTCCATATGGATCAGGTGTTGGTGATGCATTGGGTGGTGCCACAAGATCTTGATTGTTGATTATGGATATCCTAATGTTGATGACTTGTATCATGTCTCATGCTTATTGATTAGACTTGATGTATCACTTTGTTGTTTTGACATTGTATCTTGCTATACTGATTTGATGGATCATTTGATGTTTTGAACATTTATATGATGATATACCTTCCTTGATTCTCTTGATGTGTTCATGTGAGATCATCTTTATATGCAGCTATATGATGTTTTATGATGCATTTACTTTTGATTATGCTATGGATGCAATGTATCTCATGTATGATATAGATAGATGGATGCAATGATTTATGCTATTTTGATATGTTTTTCTATTTTTCATGTATGGATGCAAAGATTTAATGGAAATATGGATGCCCCTATGTTTTTTATTTTTTTGTATGCAATTCTATACTTAACTAGCTCTATGAAAATGATGTGTGATGAATAGATTTTTCTCTTTTGCTTTTCTGATATATGGATAATGAATAGTGATTAATGCTATGGATGAATGCAAAAGATAGCCTCACATGATTGATTTGAATCAAGGATGAAACATTTAATTGATCTCCCTTCTTTTAATGCTTTTGATCAAGCTGATTAACTAAAACCCCTTTTCCCTTGGAAAAATAACTATAAACATGCACTTAATCTAATATGAAAATGCAATGCAATGCAACAAAGTGTCACTAGTTTTTTTGCAAAGAAATGCCATAGGAAAATATTTTCATCATTGAGCATTGTAGGACCAGAAAGCAAGTACAACCATCACTGACCACATCATGATGATATGAATACCGCTTTTCATCACTTTTGGTAACCTCTTTTGGAAACTAGTACAACCCTCACTAATTGAATAACCAACTATGGGAGTATGAATATCGGTTTCAACGGATTCAATGTTGCAAGTGGATTTTGGTATTAAGATATCGAAGATCTAAATAGCCAAGGTATCCGTTTGCATAAAAAAGTAGAGGTCAATCCTTCATCCTATGTGATAGTCCTCAATGGTTCTTTGATGACCATGTTGTTAGATGAATTCCCATAAGTTGATGGATCTCCCTCAAGATAGTCACTCAAAGGCAAGAAAATATCATGTCTCCATCATTTCCAATCTAGTTGAAACATCATCAATTAGCTAAAGAAACATGATAAAAGTCATTTCAATAAAGATCATCAAAAGAAAACTTCAAGGATTTTACAATGCATCGAGATTTTCAAAAAGAATTTCCAAACATTCTGATCTCTTAAGTGTTGTCAATTTTTAATCCCGACTAATAAAGTCAATGAAGGTTCAAGGATCAAGTTGTGGGATCAGAATACTTGGGTGTGAACAATGATATCCATCAAAGGTTCAACGAAAATCTCTCTCTTCTGAAGCTCTGATAAGTCTCTCTCTGATATGACTAAATGTAGCACTAATTAAATCTGTTTGTACCAAAAATCCAATCCTTTCCTGCTCCCAAGTGATAAATGTGATTGTGTGACAAACTTAGGGAAAATAGACAATGCAACAATGCAGCTGACAGGGTTTATTATGACTATGCACAAATGACGGATGCAATGAAGATTTACAAGTGAGATGTTGGGAATGCAATATGTACACATGCAACTAGGAAATGACTTAAGGAACCAAAAGGTGCTTGATTGCCAAGTTTTCACCTTTTGGATCTTTTTCTCTTTTTTTCTACCAAGGTGCCTATTGCTAGGTTTTCACTAAGGCACTTTTTTTCTTTTTCAATTTTGTTCTTTTTTTTTTTTTTTTTGTATTTTCAAGATCTCTTTTGACTATGTGTAATAAATATGATGCTTCTCATCTGATACTCTTTATAATCTTTCATCTACCTAATGTATAGGACCTCTTTAGATGGATGCTATTGATAGGTTCTTATAGCTCTTCTCCATCACAATCTGCTAATTTATAAGTTCCCATTCCAAATGAAGAAACAATGATGAACAAACCAAGCCAATTCACCTCCCATTTACCTTTCTTCTCTCTTTCGGCTTGATTTTTAGGGTTTTCTCTTAGTACTAAGTCCCCTACTTGAAAGACTCTCGGTTTGATATGCTTATTGTAGTTTCATGAGATCCTATTCTGATAGACTTTCAAGTGTTCATAGGCTTGTGTTTGGTGTTGTTCTAGCAACTCTAATGGTTGAAGCCGGGCAACTCTATAGTCCTCATCTATTATCATCCCTTGCAATGATACTTGTAAAGATGAAATTTCAACCTCCAAAGGTAGAACAACTTCGACTCCATAAACTAATGAAAATGGTGTAGCTCATGTGGGTGTTTGAATGTTAGTTCTATAGGCCCATAATGCTGGGTTAATTTGCTGCTAATCTCTTCCTGACTTATTGACCGATCTTTTCAAGATTTTCAAAATGTTCTTATTTGTAGCTTCGGCTTGTCCATTTCCTTGAGGATAATAAATGGATGAAGAGTGATAAGTAATATGGAATGTGTCACAAAGTTCATCCACATCTTTGTTTTTGAATTGTTTTCCATTGTCTATGATTATGGCATGAGGGATACCATATCTACAAATGATGTGGTTGAGTATGAACATGGAGATCTATTTTCCCATGGCGGTGATCAAAGGAATGGCTTCTACCCAGTTTGTGAAATACTTCGTAGCGGTGATGATGTACTTGTGCCCATTGGAAGATGGTGGATAGATTACACCAATCAAGTCAAATCCCCATTGATAGAATGGCCATGGTGTAACAAATGGATGTAACTCTTGTGCTGACACATGTATCATGTTGCCATGGTATTGACATTTGCTGCATATTTTGACAAAGTGACAAGCATCCTTTTCTAAGGTTTTCCAGAAATACCCCATACGAAGGATTTTCTTGGCTAGGTTTAATCCACTTGAGTGGGACCCACAAATGCCCTTATGAACCTCTCTTAAAGATAACTTAGACTCCTCTTCCTCTAGACATCTAAGTAACGTCCCATCAAGACCCTTATGATACAATGTTTTGGAAAGGATTATGTAACAGGCTGATTGTTAGATGAAATTCTCTTTTTTGGGCTCATGATTGGTCTATAGGTAACACTTGGTCTTTGAGATAGGTATAGATAGGGTCATACTAGGGTGAGTCATGTCCATTGAGGAGGGCAACAATTTGGGTATCGGGGAGGTCGAATGCTGGTTTTGCCAACTCTTCCACCAAGAATTCTTACTTCTCATTCTGATCTAGTTTTTGAAGTAAGGAAGCCAAGGTCTCCATTACATCAACTACTCTGTTCTTCTCTCTTGGAATTTGTTCAAAGGTTATCAAAGCAAAGTTATTTTTCCAAGCATCTATCATGGTCTTGTATGGCATTAGTTTTTCATCTTTGGTATTGTATTCATCATTGATCTAATTGATTATTAACTGAGAGTCTCCATACACTTGTAGTTTGGTGATGTTCCATTCTAAAGCCATCTTAATGCCAATGACCAGAGCTTCATATTTTGCTATGTTGTTTGTACACAGGAAAAAAAGGTTGTATGACTTGGGAATGGTATACCCTTGAGGGGTAATCAATAGTATGCTGGCCCCAGAACCTCCATGTGTATATGATCTGTCAAAGTACAACTTCCATGTCTTGGTCTCTATGTTGACAATTGCTGAATCTGGAAACTCCACTTGAATTGTTTGCGTAGAAATTAATGGATTTTCTGCTAAGTGATCTGCTATTACTTATCCTTTTATGGCCTTCCTATCCACATACTCAATGTCAAACTCACTTAATATCATGACCCATTTGGCTATTCTACCTGTTAAGGTAGTTTTTCTTAGCAAGTATTTTAGAGGATCAATTTCTGCAATAAGTTTCACCTTGTGCATCAACATATAATGCCTCAATTTTTGTGATTCAAAGACTATCACTAAGCAAGCTCTCTCCATGAACGTGTAGTTGAGTTCATACTTGATCAATGTTCTACTCAAGTAGTATATTTCTCTTTCTTTCCCTTGGTCATCTTCTTGCGCCAAAAGAACTCCTAGAGACCTCTCAGTGGTAGATATGTACAGCAACAATGATTTTCCTTTGATTGGTGGCATTAGGATTGGTGGATTTATTAGATATGTCTTCAACAACATGAAGGCTTTGTCACATTCTTCATCCCACATGAAAATAGTGTCTTTGTGTAGTTACCTTGTGAATGAATGGCACTTTTTGGCTAATTAAGAGATAAATCTCCTTATTGATTGAATCTTTCCTTGAAGGGACCTCATTTGACTTATTTTCTTTGGAATCTCCATATCCATTATTGCTTGGACCTTTTTGGGATCCACTTCAATCCATTTTGCTGAAACTATATAGCCTAACAATTTGTCGGATTGGACCCCAAAGGCACATTTTTTTGGATTAAGTCTCACTTTGAATTGTTCCAATCTTGTGAATATCTTTTCCAAAATTTGTAGGTGATCTTCTCTTTTTTGTGACTTTTCCAATATGTCGTCCACATAATCTTCTAGAAAGGTGTGCATCATATCATGAAAGATAGTTTTCATTGCCCTTTGGTATGTGGCTTTGACATTTTTGAGGCCGAAGGACATTACATTCCAAAAAAAGGTACCCCAAGGGCATGTAAAGGTTGTCTTCTCTTGGTCTTCAGGTACAATTTTTATTTGATTGTAGCTGCTAAAACCATCCATTAATAAATACATGGAGTGACTTGTTGTCAAGTCACTATCGCATCTATGCTTGGAAGTGGGAAGTCATCTTTAGGACATGCAAGATTCAAGTCTCTAAAATCCATGCATACACGAATGGATTTGTTGTGCTTGGTGACTGGTACAATATTGGATATCCATTTAGCATATGCAATTTTTCTTATAAACCCCACCTTCAACAATTTCTCCAATTTGGCTTTGAATAGGAGAGCTACATGTGGGTGCATCTTTCTCAACTTCTGCTTGATAGGCTTAACCCCTGGTTTAACATTCAAATGGTGCATAATGAAGCTGGGATCCAATCCTGGCATGTCAGCATAGGACCATGCAAAGTTCACTTGTTTTTCTTGGAAAATTTTGATAAAATCCTTCCTTTCTAAAGGTGTAAGTGACGCTGCTATGTGTATGAATTTAGGATCCAATTCTATTCCAATGTTGACCTTTTCTGTTGGCTCTATGAGAATCGGTGACCTTTCTTCTTCATGTTCGGGTAGGGTATCCAACCTCTCTTCCTTTGGTGCCACAGTTGGGTTTTCACCATAGGAAACATCCTTTATCTTTACTTTTTTTGGTTCTAGTGCTGCCACATAGTGGTTTTCATCACTAGAACTTTTCATTTTTTTATATTTTTTCATTTTTTATTTGGATTAAGAGATTGGAGCCCTGTTTTTCTCATCATGTTTAGACTGAATTCGTTGGTGAAAGAGGGCTCAACCACATTTAAGTATTGGGTCATTGCTTGGTCATTTGGGAAATAAAGTAAGTCACTTGGCTTATTTAGGTCCCAATCAATAAGGTTGGGATGCATCAAGGATAGGGATTCATTTGGAAAAGTGTCATCAGCTAGATTTATGAACATGACCTCATTGGATGGTTCATACATTGTATCATTAAGGTCAATGACGTGAGCTTCCTCGAGATGGTCCATGGAAGAAGGATCAAAGTCCTCTTCACTTGAGTCCTCTAAGACTTCTATAAGAAATAGCATGGGAAATACATGTAGATTAATCCTAACATTTGAATCCTCCTCCTCCGATGGTTCCCAAAATTCCTCTATCCATGGTCGATTAATGGGTGCTTGTCCTATATTGAGTTTTTGTATGATGGGATCTTCGTTCCTTGGAGTTTTCTGCATAGGAACATTAGCATAAGCATGTATGGTGACAATCTCTTTATCATGGCATGAGTCATCGGACAAAGTATCCCACTCATAATCTCGGGAATCATCGCTATCAACATCGGATTCCACCGTGTTCACTTGTGGATATGAATCATGCATGGGGCTGGAGCTTTCTCCTTTGTGCTAGTAGCGTACCCTTGATCTTTCTTCTTTTGACCTCCAAGAAGGTTCAATAGGCTCTCGTAAGCCTCTATTTCTTTTTCCTAAGGGTCCTCTTCCCTTGTACCCCATTTTTTGCATTATTTCAAATCCTTTTCCATATTGATCAGTTTGAATGTTAATGTGTTGGATTCTCTCCACGGGAGTATTTGAGGTATCATTTTCATCTTGATACAACCATTGGAGGACTTCATCTTCTTCTTTGTCAAATGTTTCCTTGTCACTTTCTCTTACAAAATAAGAGTTATATTTATGAGGAAGATATTCCTTGGATGGTTTCCCATGTGTTCTTGGAGATGTAGGTAAGTCGATGAAACAGAATATTCCCCTACTCCCTTGGACTTGATTTTACATTGTTTTTCAAATGTATGCATCATCTCACTCATTTTTTTGTAATGGTCCTCTTTAGCTTTATCTTTCTCTTCTTTGGTGGGTTTGAAAAGTTCTACTTCTGGTATAGATGCTTTATCTGAATTTTTATTTGAAGTTGGACCCTCATAACTCACTTTCTCCTTTCCTTTAGTTGATGTAGTTGAGTTAGTTCAAGGAGGGTTTGAAGTAGAAGTAGCACTTAATATTAACTTAGGATCATCCACTTTAATGTCTTCAATGGTAGCCCTTTGGATAATCCCTTCTCTATTATGCGGAATAAATAATTCATGGAGAGGCTTTAGTGCACTGCAATATTGGAAAGGATTTGAATCCCCTCCAATCATGATTTCCTCACCCATGTACAGATATTTTATGCATTGGTGATACGTGGATGGAACCACTTGCATCTCATGGATCCACGACCTTCCCAACAAGATATTATAAGTTAGTTTCATATCTAAGACTTGGCATTTTGTGTCCTTTTTGACTGGTCCAACTTGAATGGGCAATATAATCATGCCTTTTGAAGCTCTTTCCGCTTCATCATAGGCCTTTATGGTAATTATTTTTGTAGGATCAATGCATGACTCAAATAATCCTAGAGATTTGACAAGGCTCAAAGTGTAGATGTTAAGACTAGCTCCCCCATCTATGAGAGCTCTCTTGACCCTATGTCTTTCAATCAAGACTTCTATATGCAATGGAAAATTTTGGGGATGGGTAATAGACATGTCATCATGGTCTGAAAATGAAAGGCAATGAGGTGTAATGAGATGTGCTACCATATTCTAAAATTTCTCTTCATCCAAGTTGGTAGGAACATTAGTTTCCACTAAAGCTTTCTCTAAGATTTCCTTGTGATTTGGCGATAACTTTAATAACTGTAAGATAGAAATTTGTGCTAGAGTCTTTTGTAGTTGATCTACCAAACTATATGGTTTTGTTGTTGTAGCCAATTGTTTTTCCAAAATGTTGGATTGTGGAGGGCCAATAGTTTTAGGATCAACCCCTTGTAGGGTAATCCTTGAAACATGCCCCCTAGTGATAACATTAGATGTTTCCTTTTGGGGCTGTTCCTTGATCACAATAGTATTTACCACATGCTCACTCTTGGATATAGTATTGATAACATTATCATAATGAGGCACAAAATTGATATTGTTGCTACTTTGCTTGTTCCCATTGGATGATTCACCTTTTTCATGGTTATAAAAAGGTTGTTTAAATGTTGTGTGATCTTCATTACCTTAAGGTCCTTCAATAGTGATTTTCTAATGGTGTCGAGATCCCAAATGGGATCTATATGGATCTTTGTTGCAAGCTTAGGAAGATATTTAGTAACGTACACCATAATCTGGTATACCATATATCCCTCCACCATAGAACCCTCAGGATATGCTCTTTGCTGAACCAAAGCCTTAAATTTTTTTAGGTGCCTCTCAACCATCCACATTGACCGAGTGTGTATGGGTCCACACGATTCAATCTCTTCAACTTGGTGTATGAGGTAGTGTTCTTGTGCATTGAAAAAGGTTGAAGGTAGACACTTTTGCATTTCACACATTAGATGAGGAATTCTTCTCTTCCAATATTTTATATTTACTTTATGGACCTCTTTAGATGAAAACCACCTACAAGACATTTAAGACACAAAAATATATAAACACGAGACTTTACAATATATACAAAAAATTGAACAGATATCATTGCTTACCTCATGTATTTTCTAAGATCATATATCACTTGTTTGATGTTATTTTTGAAGTTCTCTCGGAGAGATAGGGGTAGCACGTACTGCAACAATTATAAAAATAATCATGTCATTCTTTTCTCACATAATATAATGAGAAGTACATGCAGTTTACAAATATATTGTAAATACAAAAGAACATGACTTACCTTGATGAAGGTATGCCAATTATGCGTTTTCAACCCTGGCCCAAATTCACTTTTTTTTTATATGGTACTCCTTATGTTTGCAACAAATCCTGTGGGAAATTGAATTTTTAGTATGACTTCTTTTATGGCATCACTTTGCTGCTCTGTTAATAACCAAGGAAGGGCACTTATATTAATCCATTCTCCATTTCTATTTGATTCAATGAAATTTTTTATTGCATGATTGGATTCATGAATGTCACTACAAATTTTGACAATTTTTTCTTTGTCACACATTCCATCCAATATCTTCCATAATGTCTTTGTTACATTCTTTCCAATATGCATAATATCAAACAAATGCACAATTTGCAGTTGCTCGTAGTAGGGCAACCTACTAAATTGTCTAGGATAACTTTTTAGTCCCTTTGGAAGATGCTCAGTAGTATTGCCTTGACGACATTCGCGATCATCAATCACACAATCCGCAAACAAAACATAATATAAATATACAAATTCCAAACATAAACCATTAGGTAGAATGGTAGTACCTTGATGATTAATTGTATTATCTTCCAACTTCCATAGGTGAGGTGTCATTCTTCGTGGCTTAGATGTAGTCTCTTCTTTCCCATTGAAAAGATGTTTTTCGGTAATTCAATAGTTATGATTTTTGTGGAGAAAGTGTCTATGCTCATCAAACACCTACTTTCCTAAACTTTTTGAATGACAAGATTTCATCTTTGGACCACAAACTGGACATGCAAATTTTCCCTTTGTTTGAAGACCTACAAGATAATGATACAATTGGATTAAATATGGTAATTTTTATATTTAGAATTATCATGTGCAACTTGAATTCACCATAACATACTAGAAAAATGTGTTAGCCCTGGGGCATCATGTATTGTCCTTACAAGCATTGCATAGAATTGAAATTGTCTATCTCCTATTGGTCTAGAGATGTCATACATAGTGACACCATTCCATAACTCTACCAACTCATTGATAAGAGGCTCAATATATACATTCATATCTTTAACTTGGTATTTACCTAGTTGAATGAACAACAACATTACATAATTATTGTGACCATTTTACTGCAAGATTTATAATTACATGCAGATAACTATTAAATGATCAAATACCTGGAAAAATCATTGCCAACATAATGTGCTCCCTCTTTATTGACATCTATGGAGGACTGTTATTGTTGATGACAAAAATAGGCCAAACAGAGTAAATAGATCTTAGCTCTCCAAATGGATTGACATCGTCCGCTGCCACTGAACGCTTGAGATTTTGAGGTTCTTTGATAAAGTGTGGCTAATTTTTCTCTATGTCCTTAAATACAGAACCATCTGCATGCATTCAAATAATGTCATCGAGTGACTCCTATTGCGTGCATGGTAATCCATAAATTGTGCCAAGCTATTGCACTTGAATAATCTTTGTGAACGTGGTATAATGAGGATGTAACAAAGAACCTTGTGAGGCACCTTTTTTGTTATTTGATCTTTTCAATATCTACTCGTATGACATTCAGGGCATTCTGTTACAAATTCATGTTCTTTATGATAAATAATATGATCATTGGGACAAGCATCTATTGCTTGATACTCTATTCCAATATCTTTCATAGTGGCACATAATTCTTAGTATGAGTGAGGGAGAATATTCGATGGTGGTAACAAAAAATCACCTATCAATCTATAGAAAAAAATATAAGTTGTTAATATTAACAATATTTATGGTACATGTTTCACCCTTTAGTTACTATAATGACATATATGACATACCTTAGCATACGTGACATTTCTATGTTGGATAAACCATTCATAACCTTCAAGTTCAACAACAATAATATAGTAGAGAGAAGAGTTGTTTGGGAGCCTTCATAAAGGGTCATGGCTGCCTTCTCAAGTAGAGGTATATCATGGATGACATCAACATCATCCTGATCATCATCATCATCAATTGTGCCAGTACCAAATGTGTCATGGATCAATGTATTAGTACCATCATCTTCAAATGTGTTATCTGGTGCATGATCATCATCTTCCATGGGATCATAATCTTCAGCTTCAATATTCGCACCTCCATGGTCCATATCACATACTCCCCTGGGGAGGTCGACCTATATAAAAATAATGAACACAAATAAACCATGATAATGATCTCATCATCAAGTGTATTTCATATATATATTAATTGTTAAATAAATATAATGAAAAACTTACCAATTAATGATAATCAAACCCTCCTTCAATGTGACCATTATCCCTACAATGTCTCTTAGCTATTTTGATTATCAATCTTCTAGTGTTTAAGCCCTTGCAAATATTGCAGGGACAATAACATTTTCCATCACCTTTTCCTTTCAAGTTAGACCACAATCTATTGGTTGTATCCCCATTACCTTCTTCACCTAGATTGTCTGACATGATTCTTCTTCACTTAGATTATCTATAACCTAATTATATATAGAAATTGAAAAGTTGGTTATGAAATGATGTTGTAGTATAGTATACCAAATTGAAACACTTCTGTTATTGTAGTCTTCTACCTCAAACTCTTTCTTATTGTGGCAAGAAAGAAATATATTCAAATAATATAGTAGTTTGTAAATCAAAATAAAATATCATATATATTATACACAAAATATATCAGAAGTGCATCAAATTTGACCAAGCACTACTGGGAGCTAGACCTAGCAACAAATGGACTTGTGATGATTTTCACAATAATACATTTGTTGTAGGGTATAAGGTCCCTATAGTGCTTAGGCAAATCTGCATGGTGAAGGTTGTATATGTTGTGTATGTGTGTGTGCATAAAAAAGGGGGCCTTTATCTTTGATCTTAAAATGACAAATATGCCTATCTAACACTTTTTGAGGGCGCAGGGAACAACAAATGGAGGCAACTTGAGACCACAAATGGAGGCAAGTTGTTGATTGAGGGTGCAGGGAACAACACCCATCAGTACTTTTATCGAATTGTAAATTTCAATTTTGAACCATTCTGTGAATATAGAACATGGATGTAATCTCAGAAAATAACAAAATGTAGACACGAAAGATTACTTATTTTGTTATTCTACATTACTTACTATTTGAGTGCACGTTCCACCTGCAACTTGATAAAGTCTTGTTTGATGCTTCAATTTTGTGTTGACTGTCCTGTAGAAGTACACTATTTTTTATTTCCCCAATATGTTATTCAAAAAACAACAATAGAATAAAATACTTGTTGAGAAAGATCATCATAGGAGTATCAAAAACTCGAGATCCAAAAGTAACTCAACATTATAAGACTCTTACATTCAACCATCATCTCATGCACCTAATAAATAGGAGATAAAATACATGAAATTAAAAAATTACATTACAAAACAATGAGCTAAAACTACATACAAAACTAGTACCCAGTTTATATACAAAACATTTAACTAATGAATTGTGTTTTTCTTCTCATCTTCACTACCAAAATAATCACCCCTTTAATCTAATTGCACTATGGAAGTCTAGTTTAGTGACCATGCGTCTGTCATCCTCAATCAAGACTAAGGAACACTATAGGCAAATACACTGTGTAAATTGTCTACATTAAAAGCAACTATATTGCAAGCTTCTATGAATAAGAAAATAAAATTTAAAATTCATTACTTGCAACTACAACATTAGAGAAAAGTTGAATTTTATTTATGCCTTGATGGATATCTATATTGTGTCATAAATCTCTCATTTTGACATAGGATAAGAGCATAGTGATAGAAGATAGATCCATTTTGTGCATAACTTGAAGTCATCGTATTCCATGAGAGTGCATCTTTTGAGAATTTTTTTTTCAATGTTTCAAGGGACCATTAGTTCTACAATTAAATCATCATAACTTTCCCATTACTTAATAATCACACATGGCACAGACTCTCTTCAAACTCACAATACATTGCATGTGTAGTACAAAACTCATGAGATTCTAAAGAAGGCCTCACTCTTAGTCAACCAAATCTCCCTTGTACCACACAAAAAATTGTGTGATAACTATGTCTACTCCAACCTTAATTGTTTAAGAATTCATCATATCAGATAAAGTATGTTTAAGAATTGTTGGGACTGGTCCTTTGGCATGTATTAAACAGAATACAATTTTCAGCATATTATTATCACTCTATTTCTTTGTTGTAAACATGCCATTAGTTCAGTTTTGTAAAAAAAATTTGTGTTAAATGCATTTAAAATTATATTCATTGTCTAAATGCTTCTTTATTTGTCAGCCAATTAATATATGCTAGTATATAAAGAAGACAATCATAAGACAATGAATATTTTTCTGACCAGTAGTCTACAAAATTAGACCTTTATTTGGCTAGGTCAAATCTTCCTTCGTGCTAGCAGTCTATAGAAATAGACCTTTATTTTAAATGCATTAAACACAAAAAAAATTTACAAAACTGAACCAATGGCATGTTTACAACAATTATCATAACTTGCAAGCAAAACTGAAACAATGACATGTTTATAACCGATTAAGAGTGAGGCCTTCTTTAGAATCTCATGAGTTTTGTACTACACATGCAACGTATTGTGAGTTTGAAGAGAGTCTGTGATATGTGTGATAAAACCTACTTTATCTAATATGGTGCATTGTTAAACAAATTAAGGGTAGAGTAGTTATTACTTAGTTTTTTGTGGGGGACAATGAATATTTGTCTAACAAATAGCAGGTCTTCTTTAGTATCTCATGAATTTTTACCACATATACTATTTCAAGCCTTTGAGTCCTAGAGACAAGTGGAAATAGGAGTTGCTTTGTTGAGTGAGGGCTAATTAAGCCTAGGAGAAGAGCATTTGGAGATGGAATTATTCACCATTCAAAGGATGGAAGACTGAGATTGAGATGGGGTTAGTAACTTTGAAAAGGGTATTTGAAAAGGTATGTACTTTTCCAGGTTGTTTGGAGACTTTAGGTGTAATTTTTTGAATTTTGTGTGTGTAGGGCTACTAGACTAGCCTAGAAGGGCTGTAGAAGAAGAATGGTGTAAGTTGAATAGATCAAAGTGAATGGGGTGTTGAAACATGGTGAATATACCATGATGAGATGATACTTGATGTTAGGATTAGGGTTAAAATCCTAGTTGAGGTTTTGATATGGTGGAGACACTAGGTGCACTAGGTGGCCTAGGATGGAGATGGTGCTAGGAGGAGTTGCCAAGAAATGAGGAAGTGAACTTGTGTAGCAGAGTTGTGGAAGTGATTAAAAAAGTCAGGGAACTCTATTAATCCTTGAGTTGAGGCTAATTCCTTGAGTGGACTCCAAGTTAATTGTTGAATCCTCGAGTTGAGTTGGTCTCCTTAAGGTGATAGTAGAGGGCTCTGCATCAAGATGTATGAAACAAAGAAGAAGAGGAATATCAATAAAAGATTAAATTCTCTGCAACTCTGGTAATCCATTGTCCCATGGAACAGTGAATAGAACAATGAACTGATACGTGTGTTTGAACGTGATCTTGTCTGGGTGATGATATAGGAACATTTCCTTTTGTTATATTTACACATTCATGAAATCATTATACTATTTTTGTTGTTAATAAAGTTAAGAAATTGACTGGTGTTGGTGACTGTGATTGGTAAAGGGGTACAGTCAATGGATTAAGGGTTGTAAACCTCTTTTATGTAAATAATGAACTTTGAATCTTCCTAAAGAGTTTTCCAATGTTAAAAAATCCCAATATTTATGAACAAAAATGTAGGCATCGGGGTCATTCTTATAGTTTCATTTTATGTCTCTTTTGTGTGAGAGTATTCCTTTTCGATTCCCAATCAATGGCACTTGTGTTTGTGATAAAAAATGCTTTAATCTTTGAAGATAATGGTTCTTGGTTTTCCTTGCATGAAACTTAGATGAATGTTGCTAACTTGAAATTTGTCTTTGAACATTAAGTGTTTATTATGTATGCCTATACCTCATATAATCCAAAAAAATCTTCAACACGAGGATTTTGGTAACTTAAAGGGCCTTAGTGACCGGATTTGAGTTGAGAAACTTTGGTGTCTAAAACTACATTGTTTTCAACTAGTCGGTAGATTTTAGTTTGTCTTGATGGTTTTCTTCCAAGATTTCACCCATTTTTGTCTACAGATTCTTGGGATTATATCCACCTTAGACATGATAGTAGGCTAAGCTTTCCTATTCATTTTGTTTGGTCTAGAAGAATCTACCTTGGAAGTGAATTGGATATGTTAGATCCTAGCATACTTTTGTGTTTAATTCCCTACATCTTCCCTGTAAGTGAATTAGATAGATTAGTTCCTCATGATTTATCTTCGTGTTTAAACTTTAAAGTGCTTTTTATAGGGTTCTCTCCCAAGGATTAGTTAATGCATATGTAGCCTAGTTTGGAGCTGACTTGACATCCTCCATTTCTACAAGGGCTGCTTAGGATTTTCATATGTTATCTCTTTTCTTTTCCTTGTGTATTCCATAGGAATGGAGACAAGGTTGATGATCGATCAAAGATCATATGAAACTATGTAAACCACTTTTAGTAATAAAAAATGTAAATTTCATGTATATTTCCAGTCTCTGTCTCAGGGGTACAGTTAAAGGGTTCATTGAAAAAATGATCATTTGAATGGTTACTATGGATATGAAAGATTTGATATAGCATATTGCTCGTTTTACTTGAAGTTTGGAATAGCTTGTGCAAGGGTGAAAGTACTTTTGATCATTTTGGTTGAATGTTCTTGTACACAGTCAGGAAATGTAACTATCTAATGATTATATGTAATGTTGAATGGATTAAATGCTTTATTCTTGGTGGAAGTGAATGGAAGGAATAGTGTTGGTGTTAGGTTTCATTTATTATTAAATTCAATGGTTTCCTAGATGTGTTGAGGAGTTTGCTCCTTGTTTAATGTTAACTGTTCCTGCACAATCTACTCATACAACAGTGAAATGCTATGTGGAAGGGATGGTTGATAGTGTTCCTTAAGGGAAGGGGGATTGTGAAAGACTTGTTATCATTATATTGTGTATTTCCAATATGTTTGGATGCAGGGCCGACCAGGAGAATGAAGGATCACTCACTGATTGCATGATAACCCAGTTTTGAAGGGTCACTGGTTGAGGGGACAGTCAAGGTCTAGATGATTGGGCCATTGGAGGACCCTATTTCTTTGTATTAATTTCTATTCAAATTGGATGCATGGATTTATTGTGAATTATCAACTGCTATGTACCCTGCAACTGCATCCGTAAATCTGCATATACTTCTCTAGGGTTATAAGCCACTTAGGGATCAAAATAGAGAAAATAAATCAAAATCATTCTTTGTCCTATTTCCTTTTAACAAATTCTCAACTATCAATGATACAATATATTTGATTCCCTAATCTATCAATACAAATGGTGCCTAGCTAGAAGCTCACAGGCTGTCCATTTGATAACCATAGTCAACATTTCAAAAAAATTGATATCCTTGAGCACAAGCACCAATAACATCAAACATTGGAGTTAAAGCACGGGCTAGGGCACGACACCAATAGAATGCGGTCATTTCAGTGAGCATCTCAGCAATATACAATGGCATCATTAAACGTGCCAGTAATATCAAAAAAAGTGAATCCAAACATTTCAAAATAGTGAATCAATATCCTTGAGCACAAGCACCAATAGCATCAAATAATAGAGATAAAGCACTTGCTAGGGCACGACACTAGTAGGATGTGGTCATTTCAGAGAGCATTCATGATCCAATAAAATGCAATGCATTTGAAATTTGCGGTCGAATATGATGCCAGAGGCTTGAAAGATGAAGAAATCACATACCTTCTCTCGCGCTCATCTTTCACCCTCTCCTTTTCTCCCGCTCCTTTTCTATGCAATCGAAATAAAAATGATTTGGTTGTTTCAATTTTTTTTTCATCTATACCTTTGAAACTATTGAAATTTCGATAGTCTATTTAAAACCCATCGGAATACCGACACCATCGGGGCCTATTACAAAAAAAAACACCAAATTCATAAAAACAAATTACCCGTCGAAAGTTTCTATCAAAATTTGGCCCCAAATGTAGTAGTGTACCAATTGTTGGAAATCTATTATGGGAAAGTGAGATACTGAGAGGGAGGGGTGAATCAGATATCAACCAATTGTTGCATTTTGACATAAACTAGTTCGCATAACATAAGAATCAAATTTAATACTATAACAAATCTAATATCCTAATCATCATCCATGAAAATAAAGCATAACACAATGATTTTGGCTACACAGAAACCCTTGAAAGGTAAAACTGGGGTGGGGATGACACCCACAAATCTTCACTACTGCAGTATTAAAGTTTTCCTGTTAGGGTTACAAGTTTGATCATAAATGATGATCTACCTTGTGAGGGGTCTGCCTTGTTAAGAGCTTTGAGACTTATACAATCTACCTTGCAAAAGGATTTAAACTTACAACAAAGTAATCACTTGGTTAAGAGATTTACTTAGGTCTGTTAAAACCACTATGTTAAGAGATTTACCTAGATTCATCTGTTAGAATGTCTCACTACCTGATCCTTCAGTTTGCACTGTGATGCTGATTACAGATCTTCTCCTTACAGTATAGATTTGATCTCCTCTATCAAATATATCTCTATTCTATCCTTTACTGCTCTGCTCGGTCACTGAACTCTGTTTCTAATAATCAAAGCACTTTTCTACTTTGCAAGTATGAGATCTTCTTCATACAATTCTCCTCTCTCATGATACGTTTTAGGGTTCAGATCTCATCTTATATAAATAATTAATCATCTCCATGATATGAGATCTACAATCTGGATTGTCTACTTTTGCCGCTTAACCATTCCTTAATTTTGATTGGTTACATGAATTACATAGGGATTAATGATTACAATTCTAAAGCATAATCACTTCTGTGATTTCCTCTATCAATAATAAACATCATGTAAATGTCGGCCAAAATGGCTTACCTAAGTGTTTGTGCCATAACAAACACATATGTCAAATTTGGCTTACTCAGCATTCAATATCTCTGGCACTCGGCACTCACTATTCTTTATACCGTGGTGCTCAGCACTGCCATCTCTACATAACTCGACATAAATTGACTTAGCTATACTCGGTGACCACTGACTTGCTCGACAGTAATTACTGCTTGGTAAATGTACAATATACATAACTCGACCTATACATGATGACTCGGTTGTAGTGATGACCAAACAACATTGCCTAGAAAATGACTAAGTGTTAGACACTAATAGACAACAAAATTTAGGGATCAACATAGACTGACATCAAAATACTTATTTTTCATCACATTATCAGGCGACATCATCAAAATATTAGGCACATCGATCGAAAAATCAAGTGACATGCAAAAACAGGTTAAAAATTGCAAAAATTTACCTACACATCATTTTATCCTATTGTATGCGGCGAAAGACCCACGAGGCACAATTTTACATTGTATGCACTAAAACATTTTTCATACGTGCTAAAATAGAGTGTACGCATTAAAACACTTAGTAAGCACTAAAAGAAGTTGATCTACACACTACAAGAATATTCATTTTGCAATTAGGGTTTGTACGTGTCATTTTATCTATCCTACGTGCTAAAACATACCTAGAGAACACATTACTATGTGTTACTTCGCCTATGCCTATGCACTATTTCACTACATGGATGCGCTAAAATAATATGCTACACTCTTAAATATCTATGCTACGCTCTAAAACATGAAAAACTTAAAAATTTTGATGCAGAAAAACAAAAATCTACCTACAACTGAAGAACTTGACAAAACAAAGAGGATTTGGGTACTCACCAGAGGTTTGTAGTCTATCGGACGCTGGAATCTTTGCCCACGCTCGAACTAGTGCTCTCTAATCGAGACAACCATCGTGATTACTATCCACATGCTCAGAGAGGCTTAAAGGGAAAGTGAAAGTGAAAATTAAAAAATGAGTGGTGAAAAAGGGTTTTTACTCCCTTATATACCCTAATTAACCTAAAGGAGGGGTGTTTTATCGCATTTTTATCAAAGGTCGGCTTTTGGAGCTCAATTTTTTTTTTGAAACTAGGGCATCCCTATTCAAATTCATTTCACGTCATATTATCGAAAATGAAATTGAAATTGATTTTTTTTTACAAAATTTTTGAATAATCGAGAAAAATATTGAAATTAATCAAACTCATCCAACTCAAGTCCAATTTAATTTCTGATGGGGGCAGGGTATCATCAGAGCATGAAATCAAGCAAACCAAAATAATCTTTCAAATCAGGGGAATTGGACGTAAGATTTTCAAAATCAATCAGTGGAGCATCTCAATCAATTTCAATCAAGGTATTATATCAAGGTTTCATCATCAAATCAGTTGTAAATCAACAAATTAGTCACCAAGTCTAGATCAGACATCAGTTAATCAAAGTGATCAGACATTCTTTGAACCAACGTGCTTCACACATTGATTCAAAGAGGGGCATTTGTATAAACTCAAAATTGGTCAAGCAAAGAAAAGCAAGCAATTGATGATCAAATTAGCATGGAAGTAATTGAGAATCAAGCCATCAGATTAATTAAATCAAAAGGATCAAATAATTATGCAATTGATTTTAATCAATTAATTGTATAGTTTAATTAAATTTAATCCAACCCATTCAAATGGTAGACACGGCTAAATCAATTAAATAAATCAAATAATTCTCACCTACCACATGAGGAAAAAATAAAATACACCAATGAGGTGAGATTATTTGGAGCACATGGATCACAAAAAGTCTTTTCTATCTCCACCGTCCAATTTGGCTTTGCAATCTTGGTCATTTGATTTTTCTTTTTGTCCCAACATTTGAAACCACTAACTCAACTCTCATTTAATCATGGGTTAACCTAACTCACATTTAACTCACCTTCCTAATTTTGGGACTCCTTTAAATAGAATACATCAATAGGGAAAATCATCCATTATCTTAGTGCATCATTACTCCATTGAATTTGGTCTAGGTTTTCATAGCAATTTGAGTCATTTGAGTAATTTGATCATAATGGAGCATGTAGGATTGATTTCTTGCATAATTGAGCTAGATTAGGGATAATTGCATCATAGATCATCATTCTAATTCTAGAATTGTCACTAATGAATGTTTGAATATGAGAGCAATGCTTTAGTTTTCTAGTTAGAGATGTGTATGATGCTTATTGTCTTAATTTCAATTCAATTTGGTTAAATAGTTGTATTTCTTGCATTTGAATTGATATTTTGATGAACTAATTCTATGAAGGTATATTTTCATAGACAAGTACATAGACCAGTTCTCTACAAATTCGGCTATCTACATATTTTTTCTTTTGAATCTACTTGTGCAAAGTGGATGGTGTTGAAAAGTGGCTTGTGGGAATTGTTATATTGAGAGAGAAATTAAATAACTTCTTGTTAATGGGTAAGAACCCTTTTCTGAAGTACAATAAGACACGACATGTCATGCAACTATGGAAAGTGCCCAAGATAAGACAATTAGGTATTTGTTAATAAAATGTTGATGCAAACTAATTATTTGATATGACCTTTCAATGTGATTGCAATGATAATTATGTTCTAGGATTATCTACAAACATAAGATCCTATATGCTAAACTAGAAATACTTTGACACACAAGTAGGAACACAATAGTCAATTTTTAGAAATGACAGTAAGAAATGTGGAATTTAAATTAGAAGATTGGATTAGAGAGATCATTTCAAGAAACAAATTCATACCTACAATCTTATTAAAAAAGAAAGACCTTATATAATTTCAACTAATTGTATTGTATGAAGAAAATATTGATTTTTAAAATAATGAATATAAAATTAAAATTAATTATATTCAAAACAAAACAATTCAACATTACAATATTTTATTTACAACATTATCAAAAACTACAATATACACTTTGTTTTTTCCCTCACACAAATAAATATGGTTGTAATCTGCATAAAAACAAACAACTATTAATGTACACAATCCAAATGAGAACAAAAAAATATGCATGGATCTAATCTAAATGAGAAGATTTGAGATTTGGAAGTACCGTTGGGTACTTTTTGAAATTATTGCTCTATATAATGACAATTTTAATGAATGTCCACAACGACAAACTTTTTTTTTTTGTATTGAAGAGATTTGAATTCAACACCATCTAGGTGCTTACAATATGACTAAACCATTATAGTAAGCTCCTTTTTTGAAGTACAATAAGACAAGACATGGATAAGAACCCCTTTTCTAAAGTACCATAAGACAAGACATGTCAAATCTATCCATGTAAATGGGTAAGAACCCTTTTGTGAAGTACAATAAGACAAGGCATGTCAACTATGCAAAGTGCCCACCATAAGACAACTAGGTATTTGCTAATGCAATGTTGATGCAAACTAATTCTTTGATATGACCTTTCAATGTGATTCCAATGATAATTATGTTCTATGACTATCTACAAAAATAAGATCCGAGATGTTAAATTAGAAATGTTTTGGCACACAAGTAGGACCACACTAGTCAATTTTTAAAAATGAGAATAAGAAATACAGAATTTAAATTAGAAAACTAGATTAGAGTAGAGATCACTTCAAGAAACAAATTCATAAGGACAATCTTATTTAAAAAAATAAGATCTCATATAATTTCAACTAAAGAATATATTAATCTCTAAAATAATGAATACAAAATTAAAATCAAATATATTCAAAACAAAACAATTCAACATTGCACTATTTTGTTTACAGCCTTATTATCAGAAACTACAATATACATTTTTTTTTGGTTCCTCACACGAATAAATATGGCTGCAATCCACATAAAAACAAACAACTATTAATGAACACAATCCAAATGAGAAAAAATAAAAATCATGAATGTAATCCAAATGAGAAGATTTGGATATTTTTTTTGGAATTCCACTAATGACAATTTTAATGAATGTCAACCGCAATCTTTTTGTAAGGCACTGTTTATCAATGATACCAGTCAACATGCCATAAAACTTAAGATTTATTCCATGGGTACAAAATGATAATTGATATGGACATAAACAAATGTACTTGAATATGAGCCTGTGTTTTTAAGCTCCTGTCTTACAAGAATCAGAACCACAGCTGTCTTATTGGGGAAATAGCCATAGGCAGCCTTTTCATCTGAACTTTTCCTTTTCTGTAACAGTGAACCCCATAACTTCTTATCATCAAACTCGAATCAGAAAAATCCATTAACTTAACTTGAAACAGATCTGTTTATTTTTTGAGGAAATGGGCAATTGCCTAAACTTCTCTTTATGGTTTAATTGTCCTGTAATGGAGGCCATCTCCACCTCACAACAGGCTCTCCATATTATGTGAAATGCTTTTTTCATCAAGAGCTATGAACCATTGAGGTTACAAAGGAGGGGCCTCGTCTTTAATCAGTGAGGCTCAAACTCATGAGCACATTAGATCAAGGAAGACACAAGCCCACAATTACAACGACCTACCAAGAGTTTGAACTTTGGTGGTCACAATAACACCGTCACTTAACCAACACACTGAGATTGAACCCCAAAATCCATATTTTTAACTTAAACAGATCTCTGTACATTTTGAGGAAATGGGTAATTGTCTAAACTTCTCATTACAGTTCAATTGTCTTTTGATTGAGTCCTCTGTATCTCCACCTTTCCTTCTCAACAAAATCTGCATCCAGAAACTTAGCAACAAAAGCCCACAATCTGTACACATCTTCAAAATTGTTCACAAAACTAAGTGCTGCACTCACAACTGGTATAGTTGTTGTCCTTCCCTGAGGCTTGGAATGCACAGTTGCAGACTTTCCATCACCCATTTTAGTCTCTAATAGTGCAATACTACCTTGATACTTTTCTGCAAAGAAGATGTTGTGCAGAACACCGTAACCTAATGATATGCTGCTTCTGTCTGCAAGCTTCTGGACAAGTAAGGGTTCAACCAATTCACCTTTCCAATCATACAGGTTGAAAGCTACAGAAGGGCCCCTGTTAAACTTAATCTTAGGTCCATAGATTTTTACCAAATGACAAGGGTTATCTGAAGGGGGGTGGCAAAGTTTTGACAAAGCATTTACAAGCCAATTTATCAAACATCTGAGCCTAATATTGGATTTATTGAGACCTAAAGAATCAGCATGATCCAGACCCCTAAACAAGATTTGAGAATTAGAACTCACCACTGCTAAATTGCTATTCACTCTCTCATCTTCAAGTGGAGCCCCATGATGATATTTACCTGTGTCCACTGTATCACAAGGATCTGTGGATCTTGGCACAGTTATTTCTGGACTAGAAGGTTCTCTGCCTATTCCAGATGTTTCAGTGGAATCCACATTTTTGTTCTTAATGTTGTCTCTTGGGTGCCCCAAATGTATGCTTTCCTCATTTTCCTCTATACCATTACTATTCATAAAATCTGAATTTGGGACTGGATTCTCTTTTCCCCTTTCGTCCAGCTCTGCTATTCCTTCCAAAATTTCCTGCTTGAAGGAGATTTTTTCATTTTCACTATAACCCCCTATGTTTCTGAAGAATCTGGTACCACCATCAGAAGAGCTGCTTGCAATATCAGTTGAACTACTAGCATG
Organism: Chamaecyparis obtusa; assembly: GCA_027943335.1. Classification (NCBI taxonomy): domain Eukaryota; kingdom Viridiplantae; phylum Streptophyta; class Pinopsida; order Cupressales; family Cupressaceae; genus Chamaecyparis; species Chamaecyparis obtusa. Next base: position 320,394 of record BSBK01004786.1, read on the forward strand.
ATGGAAGTAGAAACTTCTGGGATTGCTCCCAAATTTGGTTCCTGGGAAGAATTCTGAATCACTTTTGTGATAGTAATCATTTTCTGTGATGTCAATCACACTGCTCTGATCTTGATCTCCTTGATGAAGTTCAGAAATTGGCCCAGAGGGTGATGTTAGAGTGAGAATCTGCTTGTTCTTTGATCCCCCAGCAGGAGCCTCTGGTACTCCCCCATTGGAATCTGGCCTTTCAGAACACAAACCCTCCTGAATTTCATTATTTGCAGGGGATGTTGATATACCTTTGCATATGGGCACTATCTTCACCATTCCAATACCCCTTGCAGCAGAAGATGTATGCAAGCAAGAAATGACAGATTTTTTAATAAAAAGACAGCCAAATCCAGTTGGGTTTTCCCCATAAACCTTGTAAAATGAGCAGATGATAAAATCTGGCATAACTAGTGCGAGGCCAAGAGAATCCATGTCCTTGGAGCCCAAAGCTGAAGCATCCAACAGCACATGCCACCCATTTCTTTGAGCATGACTCATCCATTCATAAGAATACTTAGCCCCTGTTACTCTAGACTGCACAGGAAATACAAACAAACCCTCAGCAGAATCAGTACTACTACTGGTCTCCTTTGGAATCTTCCTCTTCTTGATCATCAAAGCTCTTTTCAGCTCATCTGAACAGATCCTCAAAGAAGGCCATTTGAACAGGGCGGACATGGTTTTGGCTCCTTTAATCTTTGCACTTTCCACCATACAATCCAGCTCCTCATTTTCATAATCATAGACTGTCAGAAGCCTTTTATTGACATGGAAAGGATAGGATTCTGCTAACAACCCAAATGAAGAGCCTCTGCTTCCTGTAAAAACCACACTGTAATCATCCCTCTCCTGAATCCTCATAAACTTCATTACCCTGTTTTTGATCTGAAACTCCAGGGTGCCTGATTCAGCTGCTCCATATAAGGCATGCGATGGCAGATTTGCAGACAGATAAGAAAGACTAAATGATGAAGGAAACACATCGTGATGGTACTGATGATGTGAATATAATCCAAATCCACAGTAATCCATGCAGACATGATTATTTGACTCTAAATGGTCGTACTCCTTGTTTCTAATTTCATCTGCTAGTCCTGTGCTTTCATAGGCAGGATAAACTTGCTTGAACTTTTTATAGGCAGATTTCATAGAAGGAATGCATTCATGATTGGTGAAGAATCCATCAACCAATCCCAATGAAGTTGCAATCTCAAATTCTCTAGTTCCACTGGGAATTCTTCTTCCATTATTCGTTTTCTTCTGTGTTTTTCTGTCTGCAATTCCTGAAGAGATTATTGTGGGGATCAGGAGGCCATGAATATCCTTTATCGAGCAACCCACACATACTTGTGCAGAAATCTTCTCTACCTCCTTAGACATTCAGGCTTTAACGAATCTACAGATCATGAAAGTCCTTTCAATCAAATCTTAATTTCTATGCCCAACTGAAAATTCGAATCATTCTAGTCTAATCTGCACATTGGAATGATCAATACCCACTTGAAAATTTTTCCCAAGTTTTGACTTTGGTGGCCAAATATGTGTCTATCCGATCAAATTCCAATTTTTTTTTCTCTATGTCGATCTGAAACTCTGCAGAATTTCCTAAATCATAAAGAACAAACAATGGGTGAAAAATGGTCATTCTTCATAAACACGACTATTAACAGAAGGCAGAGAGACAAATTCTTCTACTAATCCATTGTTTATTGTTTCCCTCAAGATCAAACATTTACAATATGAATAACAAATTTAGCCTTGTGCCATCTTGACGTACACTAATTTTCATCAGTCAAATCAATCTCTATCAAGTCGATGAAGAAATGGGCAGGCGGCATTGAAGGCCCTGAGACTTGGACCATCAACGGTCATTGTGGATAACACCACCTGAAAATTGACGGTCTGTGGATGTAAAACAATTTTGTTATAGCCAATAATTTCTTGGTAGTTGAACAGAATTTAATGTTTGAACTCTTGATCAATAAAATTTGTTTATTTCTTTTTTGATATTGAATCAAATTGTAAATATTTTTTTTATCATTATCTCCAACAAGGTTAGGATTAAACAAGCAAGATAGGATTAAACAAGGGTATATCTTAAGATGGTAAACATTACATAGGATTGTTTGATAATTTTTTTTGGTTTTCTTGGCATATTATTTAAGTGCTTGTAATTCTTGTTCTCGCTTCTCATTAATTATAAAGGAATTTGTTCATTCGTTTTGATCAGGACAAATGCTGCAACAACTATTTTTCAATAATTGTGCACTATATTTCACAAATTAAAAGTCTACTAGAAATCATCTATGAGATAATAGACACCCATTTTTGGGGAAAAAAAGGTTAGCAATTAGATCAATTGTGCATGTTTATTTGTACTAATAGCACCGTATCAATTGTACAATTTTTTTGTTTATCTAGTGAACGGGTAATGGTGTAAAAAAGGCGAATTCTACAAAGAGCAGTAACACAAAGAAGCCAAAAAAATATTTTGCATTCTCAAACTCTCTCATCTTGATGATGGATCATGGAGTATGATCCGAAACGTTGATGTAAAAAATTTCACACAATTTTGCCCAGAAGCGTAACAGCAACATTTTTAAAGTGGTTAAGTGGCATACAAGACATCAAAAAAAGTCCCCAGAATCTGATGTATAATTTAGGCTATGTGGGTGCACAAAGTTAACTATAACAACTACTAGTAAGCTTCTCCTAACTTCTTTTTGACTTTTGAGTATATCAATAAATAGCCATTGATCTATTATATAATTTTTTAATAGATTTCTAATTAAGAAAACCTAATGATATTAGCTTGAAATTTTTCTAAATTTTAATTCTAGGATTTTTAAAATCTTATATCAGATAATTTAATTTATAGATGTTAAATTTTCGGAACTTTAAAAAATAGCTCAACCCTTTTACAAAAGCATTGCACTTATACCATACAATTTAACCATAATCAAGTTCAAAACACAAATGAGAAAATAGTGAAATGAAACTAAACTGAACACCTAAACTATTCCATGTAGTTCTTGCATTCTGCATTGATGTCATGTTAGGTGGACTCGGTCTTTTCATAAATTTAATTTTAATGAAAAGGAGAGGACAGGGTAGCTGAATGTGTACTACGGTTGAACATATTCTAATAGTTGAGATGATATTTTTATAGTTTGATCTATTAATTTAAAATATTTTTCATTATTGTTTTAATATAAAAATAGTAATATATATTTTAAAATAGTGTCAATAACTACTATCTATTATTTATTTTAAATTAACATAAGATATGTATTTGGTATACTAAAATGTATTCATCTCTCTATTAAATACTATTAAAAATACAAGTATTATTGTTCAAACTTTAATTTTATCTAAAAAATATTAAATATAATTAATTACAAATAAAAATAATATCTCAAAATATGAAAACTAAAATAAATAAAAATTGTTTTTCTTCGAATTAACTTGTTCCAACAAATAAACATAATTGTCAACTTCAACAAGTGCTTGCTAATTTATTTTAAGAAAATGCAATTTATGATAATTGTATTAGGATTCAAATGTGTATTTTCTTAATCAAATTGATTGACCCATATTACATAGTAGTAGTTCACAAGAACCCAACTCTCATGAGAATGAAGAGTCTACTACTCGTTGCAATGAGTAATAAATGGAACATTCATTCTCATAAGAGATGGGATTACATGTGAACCTTTGTTCATGAAATATGGGTCAATCATTTTGATTCACAAAATACACATTTTAGCCATGATATAAATACCATAATTTGACACAATTGAAAATGTCTTATACTAGTCATTAGTGTACAACTTCTAGTACTAGCAAATATATTGATTTTTCAATGAATATGACATATTTCTAATTTGTAATATTATTTAAATATTCTAATTTCTAAGAAGTGAATCATTCTTTTCCAAACAATGTGTAATAAATGTGTCCAATTTAAAGACATCAACCACAAAATATGAAGTACCTATAAGACACAATATAAATACATTGTTTGTAACTTTTTAGTACATACATAATAAATAATTTAACTTTCATATATAAAGTATAATTATTAACACCCATGTTTGAACTCAAATTCATAAACCACCCAAATTAAAATATTAAGAAAAAAATCATAAATTGAAAAAAGATTCAATTAACTATTTACATCCTAAATCCAAAGAATATCAAACCTACACAATTTATTAGACCATTCTACTATACAAATTGTCAATTGTTCTACTCTATGGCTCACCACATTTTGTCTTATTCTAATCAAATCAAATATTTATATTGTTTCTACATTATTATTATTTTTTAAGATTGTAATTGGTTAAATATTGACTATCATTTCATCAATATTTATAGAATGTTCTATGTGTCAATTATTAGTGAGATCTTTCAAAATAAAACTTATTTCATGAAGTATTTGAATAAAGATTTTCAAATGAAATGCAAACTGAGTTTGAAATGAGTATGTTTGGTGAGATCTAATTTTTTGTTGGTTTACAAGTATATCAGAAGAAGAATGAAATTTTCATTACACAGTCTAAATATGTTAATGAAATAATGAAAACTTTTGGGATGGAAGATGCTAAACCAGTAGGTACTCCTATGGTTACTAGACAAAAGTTATCTAAGAATGATGATGTTGCAGAAGTGAATCAGACTCTGTACAGATCTATGATTGAAAAATTGCAATATGTTGTACATAGCAGACTAGATATTGCATTAGCTGTTGGGATTGTGGCAAGATTCTCTGCCAATCCTAAGGAAACACATATGATGGCCGTGAAAAGAATTATGAGACACTTGAAAGGAACTACTGACTATGGTCTATATTATAAGAAGGATGACAAATTTGAACTCCGAGTTTATACAGATGCAGATTGGGCAGGAAATGTAGATGACAAAAAAAGTACAAGTGGTGGAGCATTCTTTCTTGGATAGAGATTAGTCTCCTGGACAAGCAAGAAATAAAATTGCATTTCTCAATCTACTGCCGAGGCCGAGTATGTTGCTGCTGCAGTAAACTGTTCAAACTTGGTATGGATAAAACAATTGTTGATAGGCATGAAAGAAGAAATCACTGAACCTGTTGTTATTTTCTGTGACAACACAAGTGCTATCAATATTTCTAAGAATCTAGTGATGCACACTAAGACCAAGCACATTGCAATCAAGTATCACTACTTGAGAGAATTAGTACAAGACAAAGAAGTCCGAATGGAATATGTGAATACAAAAGAACAATTAGCAGACATATTCACTAAAGCTTTATCCAGAGAAGCTCATGAGTATTTAAGAAGTCAATTAGGGGTTCTTCCTCTAACTGAAGCTGCCTAGACAAGCTAGGAGCACTGCATCAAGTGTGCTACAGCAGAACATTTGACAAATTGATGTAGAAGATTGTCACACTTTAGGGCTGGCCTAGAGTTGTGAAGAGAAGCAAAGACAATGAATCAGTCATAAGCAAGATGACAGAGGGAGAAATATTGAGTTGCACAGATATTATCTACATCTGATGGATGTATGTTTTAGTTGTTGCTTTGACATTTTTGTCAAAGAGGGAGAATGAACTGATATGATAACACATGATATTGTAAAGTAAGAGGGAGATGAACTGATGAAACTATAGATAAGGTTGATGAACTGAATACTTTGGACGGTCACAAAAGTGAGGCTTACAAGATTTCGAATCAGAATGAAGCTAAGGATATTATAAATAATTTTCTGATGGACAGATAAGTTTTTGGATTGGTTGGTAATCCATGTGTTATTCAGGTGATATCATATGGTGTTGCCATCAATGCCAAAGAGGGAGATTGTTGGAAACTGAATTGAAACAATTGTTGTATTGTCATTGATGTCAAACCTTAATTGGTAAGACTGTTGCTACTTAGGAAAGTACTATATCTATTTGAGTGTTGCTAAGGGGCTAAGCAAGGTTGGTAACAATAGCACCCAGGGAAAGGTTGAGTTATCTTGATACTAAAAAGTGTACTTGACTATGTTGCACTATGATGAGATAATGTATTGTTTATCTTAGTAAGACTGAAGACTAAACTGGTAGGCTTAACCGAGCAAAGAATGGAAAAATCATGTTTAAGTCGAGTGATGTTAGTGTCGACCAAGTTAGTATATGCCGAGCAAGATTATAGTGTCGACCGAGCATCAGTAAATTGCTGAGGAAGGCAGTATAAGCTGACGAGATAGTTTTAGTATTGACCGAGCGTTCTACATGAAGACTGAGTTGACAATCACAGTATTGACCGAGCATCAACAATTTTATATTTGAAGAGAATTTAATTTTGGAGCCGACATTGTTGAATTATGTAAAATGTGTTGACTTTATTTATTGATTGTTTGGAAGCATTAAATGCATTGTAAAATGTTTTATTGTAAATCTTTGAGAGATTTGAGATGATTCTAGAAAAGGAGCCGAAGAACATAAAGAGGGTAGATTCAATGAATCTGACCTAACCCTAAGATCTATGAATGAGATTGAGCGGCAAAAGATGAGTTAACCTAATTGAAGAAAATATAAGAGAATCTGAACATTGTGATATGGAGGCACATGGTGAACAGAGAATGTTGGAAGAGGAAAGTTTTATTGACTGAATAAGTAAGAAAAGGCTGAAGGAGAATGGTGGTGATTGCTTGAAGAAAAGTTCCGAGCAGATCAGAGATGGAAATGGCAAAGTTTTAAAGTCAGTAAACTAGCATTAGTGTACAGAATCGGATCTAATATTTTCAAAGTGAGTTGTATATTTTTTAAATAATACTGCTACTACTTTCTAACCATTGTAACAGTCAAAATCCTTTTAGCAAAGGTTGACCTAACAGTCATATGTTAAATCCTTTGAACAAGGTTGCATTCTAATGGAGTGTATGTAAGTCCTATGACTAGGCTCACTTTTAACAAGTTGATTGAAATCATTTAACCGGGTCACATTTGACAGTGTGTATTGTAACCTTTGACAGGGTTGGCTTTTTACCGAGCTCACTTCAGAAGAGTGAAAATAATAGTAGCATGTTACAAAGTAGTTTTTCCCAAATTGGGTTTCCACTATAAATCCTAGTGTTTTTATTTGTGTGTGTTTAGATCTGAACATTTCTATGTTTTGCAAGTTAAAGTTACAGCAAGGTAGTGGACTGCATTGTTAGATGTTTCTATTATTGAATTAGTGATGACCGAGTTTGTTTTGGTTTTGGATCTGATTTAAGGATAAGTTTTTGAGATTGTTTTATACATCAGGACCTAAGAACAACTGATTTACCCCCCCCCCCCCCCCCCCTCTCTGTTGTTCTAAATCATATTAATAGAAGAGCATACTTTCCTATCTCAAAAGTCTTTCCCAAACACGCCAAGTAATGTTTAATTAACCCTCTTGCTTTCAAAATCTAGAGGTGGCTCAAGATTTCTAGTTCACCACAAGGATGAAGAGCATACTTTCCTACCACCAAAAGACTCTAATGACAAGATATTAAGTGCCTAAGAAAATGAACTAGTATAATGCTGCACTTAAAAATGAAAAGAAAGAACAAACACTTTTGGTTTTTATGCTTTGGGTAGACCTACAAGAAAGATTAGTAGCCCTTATGCATTTGAAGCTCTGACATGCATTCTTTTAGCAAACTATGCAAGCAATTAGGGCACACCTACAAGCACAACTCGTTAGGCCCACAAGGGTTAGTACAACAAAACCAGGTATGATCTACAAATAAATCTATGTCCTAACATAGCAAATCAAAAACCAAAAAGTAGAAAACCCGAATCTTGCAAAAAAAGAACCGAAAATAGTCACTTTCAGGCCTGGGTGACAGTTTCTGTCGGTAGAGGTTCGCACGATACTTTGTAGTATAAGGGTGCGATACTTTTGTTCTGAGTGACACTTTGCACTACCCCAGGTGACAGAATGTTATATAGTTGGGTGACAGAGTTCTATATGGACGCACGATACTTTTGACTGGCAAAGTATCGTGTGGATATGTAAGAAATTGTCGTATGACACTATGAAAATGTCATACGATACTCTATCAAAAATTTTTTAAAAAAAGCCGAAACAACAAGATAAAAGTGACGAAAATGTAGCGAAAATGAAAAAAAAAAAGGCAAAACAAAGTTGTTCTACCCCACGGTGGGCACAAAAAATGTACACTCAAAATGTCCACTTCTCTAAGCCATTGATTCCAAGGGCATCCATGGATTGGAAACCTTGAAAAGCGACCTAGAGCTCCCTAGGCATGGAGTGCAAGGGTGTTTAGAGGGCTCTCAGCTAGAGCTATTAAGCATGCAACCTTGCTAGTAAACCATGCAATGGGAGATTCAAAGAGACAAGGGAAAGAATGCCAATATCTTCAAGAATCACAATGAAAAATGCAATGCAAGCTATGCTATGGTAAAATGAGAATGAAAGAATGCAATTAAACTATGGAAATGAGAGTGTTACAAGCCGTTACTAGTTAAACTATGTGAACTAAGCTAAAGCATGAAAGGAAACTAAGCTAAGAATGCCATGAGAACTAAGCTACAATGCAAATATGAGGACTAAAATGCAACAAGTTCTTCAAAAGCTCTAATGGCACCAAGAAAACCTACAGCATAATGTTAGCCTCAAGAGTGGGGATCCTAGAATGAGAAGAGAGCTCTCCTTTTAAAGATAAATGGACCATGGAGATTAAGAGGCAAAATATTTGATCAAGGGTGGAGTTTGAAAGTGGGAGCAATCCTTGTACACAAGTCTCCTCCAGTGAGAAAGAAGTGTTGACTTTTGTGCCCTATGTGAGACAAAAAACATTTTCTTCTTATTTATTAAATAGAAATAATGCTTTATTTGTGCAACTTAGGATAAAAGGTAAGTGGGGGCTTTTTATTTAATAAAAAGAGAGGGAATTCCTTTTAATTATATAAAGACTTAGGATAAAATGGTTAATCCATAGAATATAATCGAATAAATGATAAAATTAGGATTTGATCAAGAATAAGCAATTGATAAATTTAGCAAATAATGCTAGAAAGGGGCTAATAGCCTAGATGACCATTTTTGGGTGATTACACCATGTCTCTTTGGACTTATTCCTAAGCCATATATGAATATCAAAAGAACAAGTGGTTTAACAAAAGTGACAAGGTGTTGTTCCTCTTGCTAGGGATTGTTTGGATCTAATGCTGGGGGCTATTTCTGTGAATTCAGTTTGCTGGCAGCAGAAGGCAGCGAAAGTTGAAGATGGATGGATAATAGTTAAAGGGAAACATTCAAAGAAATCCTCTTCTTCGTTTGACATGACCCTTCGTTCTCATTAAAAGGGGATTTAGCCTTGTTGCTTTCCTCTTTGGATTGCGGTTTTCATTGATTATCTTTATGCAGTGTTCTCGTTTTGTTGTTTGGGTGTCTTTCCTTCCTTGGATGGCTTGATTCTCGAGGTGTCTGGGCTTATGTTTTGGCTGGACTGTTGTATTTTTGGAACTTCTATAGTTTTATCTTAAGTTCCAGTAGTGTAAAGGGTTTCAGGGTCCCTTCAAAACCTGTTGTTACCTTAATAAATAAATAAAAGAAAAGTGACAAGGTTTATAAACTAATAGAAATTACATTTACGATGGATATATCCATCACACATAGAAAATTGAGTGCACTTTCATTATTTGGTCATCATCCAATAGTTTTTGGAGAAGTTGAATAGTCATCTAATTGCACCAGATGTTCCCTTCGCTGAGGCACCTACTACCCCTGTTTGTGCAGACACATCCTAAGAGAGTGATCATTTGTCATGGAGTGTTCCTTCACATACTATTTTTTTCACAGTTGAGGACACTCCATCTCCTCCAGTTGAGGGCACTTCATCTCGTCCATTTAAGGGCACTTGATCTCCTCCAAACTTTTTGAGTTCAATGATGCTTCTACTTCTTCAATAGCTTTCGATGGTTTGATGCAATTTCATCATCTTCTAGAGATAGCTCATTGAAACACATTTCTACTAGACATTGCATCATTGTTTGTAGACCCCCACAACTCTTATAGAGTTGGTTCATAATTATATAACCTTATTCTTTTACTATTTTATTTTGTACTTAATTTTTATATTTGTTTTAATACATTGTTATAGTGCTAAAAGAATCAATCAACTCTAGACATTTCATTATAAGCAACTTTATCCTTGTGATAGATATGATTGCTTTCTTAGTTTTTTTTTCCTAAAAATTAACTCATGCATTTTATTTCAAATTTCACTTTCTCAAATATAATCATTATTTTATAGACTTATGTGCCAAATCACTTTAAATTAAAGATCTATGATTATGTACCATATTCTTTTATTCTTTTGTTTTGTGCATAATTTTTATATTGTTCTCATACATTATTTTAAGACTTAATTTACATAGTTTGATAAATGAATCAATCTCAACTCTACTTCTAAACATTTCATTATTGATAATTTATGATTAGTGTAAATTTGTTGTATTTTTTCCCCTAAAAATTCACCCTAAAAATTAGCTTGTGCCTTTTATTTTAAATTTGAAACTTCCTAAAATATACTCATGACCTCATTGACTTATGTGTCTAATCACTTTAAATTAAACATTTATAACCTCATATCTATAAAAAGTCTAAGTCATTAATAACCACAAAGTTATATTGTAAAATATTATCTCTACTCTAGTATCAACATTTCATTATTAACTTGTTCCAATATCAACATCTTATAATTAGCTTGTTTATTTGACATATTTTTTTTATGAAAAAAAAAATGATTTATTATAAGAATCCAACTTTGAAAAGAAATTTATACAATTTTAAATAAATCTATTATATTTAAAATACAATTATGTTTATAAAATAGATTATAAAATAATTATATCATATTATAAAATAGTTGAATAAATTAAATGATTAAAATATAAATTTTTAATAAACTCTACAAAAATATAATAGAAATATCAATATCTCATGAAAGTCATAAAACACAATTTTATTAAAAAATATTACAATCTCCATTTGCCCCTCCACCTATACAAAGGAAATTGTATGACCATTGAAGACTGAAATCTTCATTAATATTATTTAAAGCTATTAGAATTACAATCTAAAACACCAAACGTGTTGATTGGGTTATTGTATTATTTAAAACTTGCAGTAAATGCCTACAAATTCGCCAGAAAAGGCGTATAAATGATTTCTCTTGAAATAGAATATAATAAAGGAGGCGAAAAAAGTGCCAAAAAGATAGGGAAAAGATGTAGTCACATTTTATAGATCTAATATTCCAATTACTAATTTAAAAATAATCAATATGATAATTAAACATTTATTAAAATATTTTATATGTATGAATACTTATTTAAATATTTTATAGTAAAAATCTAAATATTTTATTAGAAGAGTTGTCTACTTATTTTTTCTAGTAATTACTATTGGAACATTTGTGTATAGATATTGGTCAAAACATTTATGAGAGGAATATGTATTGGATCATTTATGCAATTTTTTTTGGTGATTGTAATTTATTGGGCCATCTATTAATAGACATTGGATGCCACTTTTTTCTTCTTCTTTTTTTATTTTTATTAAAGAAATATGTATAGGATTAGTTGTGTAATTTTTTTGGTGGTGGTAGTTTATTGGGATATCTATGAATAGGTATAACGGTCACTTTTAAATGACCACTTTTGACCTTTGTACATATATCCAAAAATAATGACCAAAATTTGATATAATGTCTAAGAGTTCAGGTATGCAAAGTCAAGGTGGATGGCTAGTGAATCCTTTTCCATAAAGATTTTTTTAACATTAAATTTACATGTAATTGAATTACAATTGTTGAGCTATTAAGGTTGTGCTTGAATATTTTAGCTTTAAAAAGGTTCCAAGTTTAAATTTTGGTATTTCCTTTTTTATATAGAGAAGGTATTAGGGAAGACAAATGTGATTATTATAGTTTGGCTTTATAAAGAAATAAAAAATTGGATTTACTTTGAAAAAAATTGTAATATGGAATTTTATTAAGTTATTATTGTAAAAACAATCAAAATAAATAATGAATGTAATTTTGAAGGGAAAAATTTATTTAAAGATGATTTGTAAATTTTGACACCGTTCACTCATTTTTTTGTTCCATTACATAATTAGAGCACACTATTGTCGGATCACACTCTCAGTTAAAGAAAATGATTCACCTTAGTTATAGATATCCATTCCATATATAATTTATGTTGTTCTAGAAATATTTCAAATTCAATTATTAAGTATCTCCTCAATTTCTTCTAAGTTATTGATATATTTTTAATTTAGTCTATCACTATTCTTGCTTCTTCCATTTCTCCTTCATGATTCTCAAACAAATTTGTAATGTTAGATATTGGTCATACACAAACAGCACATGCCATCCATGTCCATGTCCATGTCCATGTCCTTGGAGCCCAAAGCTGAAGCATCCAACAGCACATGCCATCCATTTCTTTGAGCATGACTCATCCATTCATAAGAATACTTAGCCCCTGTTACTCTAGACTGCACAGGAAATACAAACAAACCCTCAGCAGAATCAGTACTGCTACTGGTCTCCTTTGGAATCTTCCTCTTCTTGATCATCAAAGCTCTTTTCAGCTCATCTGAACAGATCCTCAAAGAAGGCCATTTGAACAGGGCGGACATGGTTTTGGCTCCTTTAATCTTTGCACTTTCCACCATACAATCCAGCTCCTCATTTTCATAATCATAGACTGTCAGAAGCCTTTTGTTGACATGGAAAGGATAGGATTCTGCTAACAACCCAAATGAAGAGCCTCTGCTTCCTGTAAAAACCACACTGTAATCATCCCTCTCCTGAATCCTCATAAACTTCATTACCCTGTTTTTGATCTGAAACTCCAGAGTGCCTGATTCAGCTGCTCCGTATAAGGCATGGGATGGCAGATTTGCAGACAGATAAGAAAGACTAAACGATGAAGGAAAAACATCGTGATGGTACTGATGATGTGAATATAATCCAAATCTACAGTAATCCATGCAGACATGACTATTTGACTCTAAATGGTCGTATTCTTTGTCTCTAATTTCATCTGCTAGTACTGTACTTTCATAGGCAGGATAAACTTGCTTGAACTTCTTATTTGCAGATTTCATAGAAGGAATGCATTCATGATTGGTGAAGAATCCATCAATCAATCCCAATGAAGTTGCAATCTCAAATTCTCTGGTTCCACTGGGAATTCTTCTTCCATTATTCGTTTTCTTCTGTGTTTTTCTGTCTGCAATTCCTGAAGAGATTATTGTGGGGATCAGGAGGCCATGAATATCCTTTATCGAACAACCCACACATACTTGTGCAGAAATCTTCTCTACCCCCTTAGACATTCAGGCTTTAACGAATCTACAGATCATGAAAGTCCTTTCAATCAAATCTTAATTTCTATGCCCAACTGAAAATTCGAATCATTCTAGTCTAATCTGCACATTGGAATGATCAATACCCACTTGAAATTTTTTCCCAAGTTTTGAATTTAGTAGCCAAATATGTGTCTATCCAATCAAATTCCAATTTTTTTTTCTCTATGTCGATCTGAAACTCTGCAGAATTTCCTAAATCATATAGAACAAACAATGGGTGAAAAATGGTCATTCTTCATAAACACGACTATTAACAGGAAGGCAGAGAGACAAATTCTTCTACTAATCCATTGTTTATTGTTTCCCTCAAGATCAAACATTTACAGCCTTGTGCCATCTTGACGTACACTAATTTTCATCAGTCAAATCAATCTCTATCAAGTCGATGAAGAAATGGGCAGGCGGCATTGAAGGCCCTGACACTTGGACCATCAACGGTCACTGTGGATAACACCACCTGTAAATTGACGGCGTGTGGATGTAAAACAATTTTGTTATAGCTAATAATTTCGTGGTATTGAACAGAATTTAATGTTTAAACTCTTGATAAAAAAAAGTTGTTTATTTCTTTTTTTATATTGAATCAAATTGTAAATATATTTTTTATCATTATCTCCAACAAGGTTAGGATTAAACAAGCAAGGACAAGGTATATCTTAAGATGGTAAACATTACAAAGGATTGTTTGATAACTTTGTTTTTGGTTTTTTTGGCTTATAACTCTTGTTTTGGCTTTTTTTTAATTACAACAGAATTTGTTCGTTCGCTTCGATCACTACAAAATTTGTACAATTGATCCAATACGTATGCACAAATGCCGCAACAACCATCTTCCAATAATTGTACACTGCATTTCACAAATTAAAAGCCCACTAGAAATTATCTATGAGACAATAGACACCCATTTTTTGGTAAAAAAAGGTTAGCAATTAGATCAATTATTCATGTTTATTTGTACTAATAGTGCACTGTAATTGGGGCATTTGAACAAAAGTTGCACCATTATTTGTGTAAAATTATTGGATCAACTGTACAAACTTTTTGGTTTAGCAAATTCTACAGAGAGCAGTGTTACTATGGAGAAGCCCAAAAATATTTTTAAAGCGGTTAAGCCACATTTAAGACAACAAAAAAAAGTCAGCTGAATCTGATGTATAATTTAGGCTATGTGGGTGCACAAAGTTAGCTTTAACAACTACTCTTACTTCCCCTAACTTCTTTGTGACTTTTGAGTATATCAATAGATGACCATTGATTTATTATATAATTTTTTGTTGAACTTTTAATTAAAGAAACCTAATGATATTAGCCTGAAATGTTTCTAAATTTTAATTGTGTGATTTTTTTCAGATAATTTAATTTACTTAAAAAAATCGCTCAACCCTTTTACAGAAGCATTGCACTTATACCATACAATTTAAACATAATAAAGTTCACTAGAAAACAGTGAAATGAAACTAAACTGAACACCTAAACTCATATTAAAATATTTGATAATCTGATCAAAACTTGTCATATTTAATGAAAAAATGACAGACAATGAACATTTACCAGTCAGCAGATTTTTATTTGACAGACATACCTGGTTTGAAATTCAGACATTGATGTTTTTGAGGGACAATAAATTATCATTTTGATGAAAGTACCTTCGATTTGAAAAATTCTTTGCTGTTTTAATCCAGCCATCTGTGTGTCACAGATGACCCCACTTATATTGAAATAATCATTTTTTTTGGGCTCTGTTGAGCTACGCTTCACCTAATCCACCATTAATTTCTTAATGCTCCTCCATTTTCTCCTCATAATATTATTTTAGCAAAGTTTCGCTGTAAAATATAATTAAAATATTGGAAAGGTGTTATAATCTAATTGAGAAATTTTGGATATATAATTTAAAAATAGGGGACATTTTTACATTTGAAAAGTAATCAAATACATAATTATTATAAAATATTAGCCTAAAGACATGTTCAACTATTACATGTAGTTCTTGCATTCTGCATTGATGTCATGTTAGGTGGACTCAGTCTTTTCATAATTTTAATTTTAATGAAAAGGAGAGGACAGGGTAGTTGAATGTGTACTACTGGTTGAACATATTTTAATAGTTGAGATGATATTTTTCATAGTTCCATTTATTAATTAAAAATATTTTTTTATTATTGTTTTAATATGAAAATAGTAATATATATTTTAATATAGTGTCAATAACGATTATTTATTATTTATTTTAATTTAACATAAGATATATAGTTGGTATATTAAAATGTATTCATTTCTCTATTAAACACTATTAAAAATATAAGTATTATTGTTCAAAATATAACTCTATCTAAAAAATTATTAAATGTAATTAATTACAAATAAAGATTATATCTCAAAATATGAAAACTAAAATAAATAAAAATATCTATCTTCAAATTAACTTGTCCCAACAAATTAACATAATTGTCAACTTCCGCTTAGAGGGCATTTTTGAATATCTTATGTGACCACTTTGTAAAGGGTTTCGGGGCCCCTTCAAAACCTGTTGTTACCTCAATTCAAAAACATAATTGTCAACTTCAACACATGGTTGCTAATTTATTTTAAAAAAATAATAATTTATGATAATTATATTAGGATTCAAATGTGTATTTTCTTAATCAAATTGATTGACCCATATTACATAGTAGTATTTCACAAGAACCAAACTCGCATGAGAATGAAGGGTCTACTACTCATCACAATGAGTAATAAATGGAACATTCATTCTGATAAGAGATGGGATTACATGTGAACCTTTGTTCATGAAATATGGGTCAATCATTTTAACTCACAAAGTACACAATTTAGCCATGATATAAATACCATAATTTGACACACAATTGAAAATGTCTTCTACTAGTCATTAGTGTACAACTTCAAGTACTAGCAAATATATTGATTTTTCAATGAATATGACATTTCTAATTTGTCATATTTAAATGTTCTAATTTTCAAGAAGTGAAACATTCTTTTCCAAATAGCGTGCAATAAATGCGTCCAATTTAAAGACATTGTGTACAAGGGAATGTACCTTCATAAAATTAGTATTGAACAATAAATGAAATAGTAACTAAATAAACCACAATATAACAACTATTTAGCAAATGAAAGATCAATTGAGCATCCTATGGCTCTTTATCTAAGAGTGTTAATAGAAGCTCTTAGCAAGCTACCATTAATGACAGTCCTGGAATGAGAAATGATAAAGATTAAGCTAAAGCTAACAATTAGATCAAATTGAATGCTAATTAAGCTCTTAAATATCTTTCTAGCTATAAAATGCAAGAGGTTCTATGCAATTCTCAAATGTGTGGTTATGAATTATGAGGATTTTGGTTTTCCTTTTATAGATTTATGCAATGGTAGGGGGTGTAGTGTAGTTGATCATGATTAAGCCTTGGTTAAGTCTTTGGTTCCACCCTTTGAAGACAATGCAAAGTTTGTGTCCTCAAAGCTTGGGACAAGTAGACAAGATTAATGGACAAGATGCTCTTTCACTTTGAGTGATTGAGATTGAATTTGGCTTGATCCATGTGAATGCCTTTCCTCAAATCCTATTGGTTGATTGAATTTCCTCCTTTTGTGGTTGTTGAAGGAAATTAGGATTTATTAATTGATTTAAATTGATTTGTTTAGCCATGTACCCCTTGAATGGGTTGAATTTGATTTAATTCAAAACTATACAATTAATTGAATTAATTGCACTTTGATTTGATTGCATTTGATTAAAATGCTCTCAATTTTGACTTATCTTGAATTAAGACTTGATTTTAATTTTGATTGGCTAAATATGCATTGTGATTCAATTTTATCCTTGATTCGCCTTGATTTAGTACTTAATTGTCTTTGTCCATTTTCAGGTGATTACAGACATCAACCACAAAATATGAAGTATCTATAAGACACAATATAAATGCAATGTTTGTAACTTTTTAGTACATACATAATAAATAATTTAAGTTTCATATATAAAGTATAATTATTAACACCCACGTTCGAACTCAAATTCATAAACCACCCAAATTAAAATATTAAGAAAAAAATTTATAAATTGAAAAAATGATTCAATTAACTATTTACATCCTAAATCCAAAGAATATCAAACCTACACAATTTATCAGACCATTCTACTATACAAATTGTCAATTATTCTACAGAATGGCTTGCCACATTTTGTCTTATTCTAATCAAATCAAATATTTATGTTGTTTCTACATTATTATTATTTTTTAAGATTGTAATTGGTTAGATATTGGTTATCATTTCATCAATATTTATAGAATGTTTTATGTGTTGATTATTAGTGAGATCTTCTTTCAAAATAAAACTTATTTCATGAAGTATTTGAATAAAGATACTATCCTTGAGAAAAAATAAGCAAGCAATCTCCTACCATTGAGAAAAGAAAAAGGTCTCTCCATGGCTTTCACTTGCTATAAATATGATCATGGATAGAAGAATTGGAGTTAAAATTGGTGTGGGAATTGGTATACTAGTGAGAACCTGTTGAAATTGATTGTGAAGAGGGAATCAATGAGCATGCAGGGTTTCATGGGCATCAATGGGCATGAAGGTTTCATGAGCATGAAGGATTTTATGGGAGCTAAAATCAATGGGCTCCTCAACATTTCTATAACATTGGAATGGGTGTGGGAATTGTATGGGAAAAAGTGCTTGAAGAGGGCATGAAGGGTTTCATTGCAACACTGGAATGGGTGTTGGAATCATACACTAGAGAGAGCCTACTGATTATGGGGTGGAGGCGATGGAAAGAGTGTTGAAATTGGGACTTTTGTCTTCTCTGGACTAGTGTTGGGCATGAAGGGTTTCATTTTTTCACCATTGAAAGTGGAGGGGATGGAAAGAGTATCGAAAAACTTATATTTGGTGTACTCTCCTAGAATCTAAGAACAAAACCTTAGTCTTTTGGTGAGCATTAAGAGAGGCATGGAGTATTAATGATAAAGAGGATGATGGTTGAATAAGAAGATAACTAGAGAGACAATGAAGCCATCTTGGAGGAAGTCATTGAATGTGTAGAGGAGGAAAAGAGAAGGAAGCTAAGGTAAATTGGACATACTTGTTTAGGGACACGATATCTCTCCCAAAGAAAGTTCAAGATTTTATTGAACATAGAGTTTCTAAATACAACACTAAAAAACCCAAGAACTTAATCTAACTTGGAGGAGGATATTGAATATGTAGAGGAGGACAGGAGAAGGGAACATAAGAAAATTGGACAACTTTTTTCAGAGTTGGGGAATATCTACTAGAACAAGTCCCAAGTTTTATTGTAGAAAGCTTCTAAACACACTACTGAAAGGCCAGCGATTTAATTCAAATTGGATAGTTGGTAGCAATTACTCCTGGAAATAGGGGGTAAGTTCATATCAAAGGAGGTTTATACATTTGTCAGAAAAATCTTGGAGTAGAAATAATTTTTGGGGTAGAAAATCTTACATTCATGACATAAAGAAGATAAATAGTTTTTTTTCCCGACAAGTCTTTCACATCATAGAAGTAGTGGAGTGGAAGAGGAGTGAGTCAACTCATCTTGTTTTCAACATACCAAAACCTCTACACATGGGAAGCATTCTTTGTTGGTATATTTTATAGGTAGGGAGCAGAGAGGGAAGATGGAGAGAAAAATAAGGGGACAAGAGAAAATTCAATAAGAATCACCAATAGTGTGCATCTTTCCCTAACAATATCCCTATTTTTACAACCTCCAAGAGGGGAAATCCCTTTAACCTAGAACTTCCTAGGAAAGCCTGACCGCAATATTATTGGGACATCAATGCTAGAAGAAATTAGTTATGGAGACAATTTAAGGCATGAATCTTTGGAGATAGCTATGGGAGGTTGGAGCAAGGAAAGGATGGGAGTCCAATGGGTGGAAGGAGAGTTTGGTCATAATATAAAGGAATAAAGGAAATTTATTATACCAAAAGGGACAACTTTATGCCTGGGGCTCTTTAGAGGAATGCTATTCTTAGATAGAAATGGGTTAGAAAAACTAAAAAACAAGAAACATAACATATGTAGACTGATTCACATACTTTGGAATGTAGAATAGACACATAAAGAGTAGAATTAAATGACCAAGGGATGGTGGGAAATGATAGGAACTGATGGGAATGTAGATAAAGGGTGTAATGATCAACATCGACAACAAAAGGATTCACTATCTACAAAGTAATTGAAACCATATATCCAGTTGCTAGAGGAGCTTCTTGGATAAAAATTTTAGCCCAAAAGGCTATAATTTGTAAGTTCTAGGACTCTTCTATTTCGCTCATTGATTAGTCACAATGGATTAGAAAATATTGGAAATAAGTAGAAAACTTATCTTTTTTAGATAAATCAAATAGGATATTTTTAGTAATTTTTGTTTCAAAAGATAATAGAGATAGGGTCTTCATATGCAAGTGTTGGTTTCATAAAGGATGTGGTTTGCATATGCAGTCGTGGGTGCCCAATTTTTTAATAGACAAGCTAAACATTAGATTTATTCCTTTTTGGACAATTCTCAAAAATATGCCATTAGAATATAGAAGGCCATACATATTAGAGTTTATAGGTAACAAGATAGGGATCTTCCTGAGTTTTGATTCATCTCGTTAGGAGAACTCCTTTCTACCAACAAGATTATGTATTCTCCTAAATATCACCAAAGGTCTTTCACATTCTATTAAAATTCTTTTCAATTCAAGGGAATGGACTCAAAGGACTTTTTATGAAAAAGAAGTAGCATTTAAGGAGGGAGAAGTGGCCTTCAATGAGTCCCAGATTCAAATCCCGCAATCGGTGGTTGGCTTTTGAGAAAGGTTAAAACACCAACGAATTAGATCAATGGGAAGAAAGTTTTACTAATAGGCTCACTTTGAGCTCTAAGGAAGAAGAGGAGAAACAAGTTCTTCTTTTCTATGAGACTTAGAATTGGAATTCTGAAAAGGAATCATCATTGAGACAAATCTCAAACATAAGTGAAAGGACAAAATTTGACTCAATTGAGAAAAACAAGTTGATTCTTGCATGGTTCTTGTGGGTTTTGTTTTGGAGATTTAATAAATAGAGAAAGCTGGGTAGATCTCTTTTGACAAACATAAGTGAGAATGGATCCAATCTCCCCTCCATTTGGAATCTTATAAACAAAGAACAAAAAATGACCAGAGGTGTAGGGGGTTTTGTGGGGTTACCTTTTTTCATTAACTATGGAATCTCTTTTACAAAGGCACATACTTCTCAATTTAGAGGTGGGATAAGAATCCAGATGGCAATAATATGAGCATGAAGTTTCCTATTTCAATTGAGGAGAAGATAGTAGGGAAGGTGGGAATAGATAAACACTTTTTGAACCAATCCAATGGACAATGTTATGTAAGGAAGGGGAAGCTCCTTCCCAAGGAGAAATGAAGCTAATTTCATGGAATGTTAGGGGCATGAGTGCCCCTAACAAACAACACATTGTTAAACATTGTGTATTTTCTGCTAAAACTAATCTTTTCCTTTTACAAGAAATAAAGATGCAATTAGAACAATGGATTAAATTTAAGAATAAAATTGGATTTTGGGGTGGGGAAGCAATGGAAGCCGAGAGAAACTCGGGAGGATTGGCAATAATTTGGAACTCAAGCAGATTTAATTTCTAAATAATAGAAGAGAACCAAAATTGGCAAGTGGGTATGGTTTCTAATTATAGCAATAATGTCAAATTTATAGTTGTAAATGTTTATGAGCCCATCCTAATGAAGAAGAAGATGGAATTATGGAAAGATCTAACATCCTTTTTATAGAATTATAAGGATGGGACAATCATTATTGGAGGGGATTTCAATGCAATCATTATTCTCTCAGAGAAAAAAGGGGGTATTCAAAAAGAGATGCAAACACAAGTAGATTTCAGAAACTCGGTCATCCATAATAATCTCTTAGAAATAGTGACGAACAATGGAGTATTCACATTGAATAATAGAAGGGAAGGTTTTAGTCAGATAGCATAAAAATTAGATAGGTTTTTCTTTAAAGGTGATCTAGTGCTTTTCCCATTCAATTTAAAATCCTCTATCATGCCAATTTTAGGATCAAATCATTTTCCTATACTATTAGAGATCTTGGGAGATGTAAGACCCCTATATTGTCCTTTCAAGT
The DNA here is from genome assembly GCA_027943335.1 of Chamaecyparis obtusa. Lineage (NCBI taxonomy): Eukaryota > Viridiplantae > Streptophyta > Pinopsida > Cupressales > Cupressaceae > Chamaecyparis > Chamaecyparis obtusa. The sequence goes on from BSBK01004786.1 coordinate 342,002, forward strand.
TTGAGAATATGTGGATGCAACATGAAGATTTTTCAAGAATTATAGAAGAATGGTGGTTAGAAAGGGAGTTTGAAGGATCCAAATTGTTTTGTTTTGTAAATAAGCTTAAATTGAAAGAAAAAGTTACTAAAATGGAATATGGAACACTTTAACAATATTTTCACTTCTAAGACTATCATTAAGGATAGTATAAGGGAGCTCAATGAGGAGGTGATTCAATATGGCATGGACACCAATAGGTTTATTAAGGAGAAAAATATTTTAAGAGATTATGAAGAGGTTTTAGCAAAGGAAGAACCCTTTTGTAGACAGAAATCAAGAGAAGTCTAGCTAGAAGAAGGTGATCGAAACATAAAATTATTCCATAATAACATAAGAAAAAAGAGGAGTATCAACATAATCCAAAAATTAAAAATTGAAAAACCATGTAATATCAAAAGATTGAGTAGAAATCAATGCCAAAGTAGTTCAATACATTAAAGACATTTTGAACAATGAAAATGGTTCAGATCTTGAATCTCTGAGACTAATGCTAGTAGGAATTCCAAGAATCATTATAGAAACTTAGAATAATTGTTTGAGTGCTAAAATGGACAAACAAGAGGTTAAAAAGCTCTCTTTTAGCTTCATTCGAATAAAGCACCAGTCCCTGATGGCTTTTCTGCTACTTTCTTCTAAAAGTGCTAACACATAATGGGATCAAATTCAACAAAAGCATTGACGACGACTAGGAATGGAGGAAGATTTCTAAAGAAAATCAATTATACATTTATAGAATTAATTCCAAAGAAGGAAAAAGTGACAATGCTAGATGACTTCATGCCTATTTCCTTATGTAACATAATTTATAAAGTCTTAGCAAATAGGCTTAAGAGTTTATTTCCAATCATTATTTTTGAAGAGCAAGTAAGTTTTGTACTGGGTAGATCAATTTTCAATGGAGTAATTATAGTGCAAGAGGCCATACATTCAGTCCAAAAGTCAAAGGCACCGATTATGATCATTAAAATGGATATTAAAAAGGCTTATGACAAAGTTGATTGAAGGTTTTTATGTAAGTGCAAAGAAGCATTTGGTTTTAACAAAGCCTATATTAATATTATCTTCCATTGCATATCAATCTCAAAATTTTTAGTAATTGTCAATGGTTCTCCGCAAGGATTTTTTGAATGTTCAAGAAGTATTCGACAGGGGGATCCTCTTTCTCCCTTTTTATTCATCATTATTGAAGAAGCTTTAGGTAGATCTTTACACCAAGCTTAGGAGGTAGGGATAATCATGGGGATTAGAATAACATCTTTACTTTCATCAATAGTTCATTAGAAATTTGTGGATGATACCATGCTCTTTGGTAAAGGTGATAGAGGGGAAGCAATGGTTGTCAAGAGAATTTTGAACACTTGTTCCAGGGCATCTAGATAGAGTATTAATAAGGACAAATCAAGTGTTTTTCTTTTTTTTTATGAGGACTAAAACTCAAAAGCAATTTTTAGAGACCTTGGGTTTTCACGAAGGAAAATTACCATGTTCTTACTTGGGCATTCCATTGGATAAATCACTAAGATACTAAAAATTTTGGGATGGAGTGGGAGAAAGAATGGATAAGAACTTGGACTCATGGAAGTCAAAGTGGTTATCATGGGTAGGAAGAGTAACAATGTTGAAAGAAACATTATCAACTATTCCAATATATTTAATGTTTTGTGTTTCTTTATTAGTAGAAGCATATGACAATTTGATCAAAAAATTGAGATGGATTATTTTGGCAAGGGATTGATACTAAGAAGAAATACATGATGATAGCATGTAATAAAATTTGTGAGCCTATAGAAGTTGGTGGAGTGGGGGTTAAAAATCAATTCTAGAAAAACAAAGCATTAGGGGCCAAACTATTCTTGAAGCTTTTTAAGTATCCAAACTTGAAATGGGTTAAATAATCAAAGGCAAGTCATTTCCATAAGTAGACTCTTCATAACTCTTAGAAAAGCTATTTTTCCTAGGGGATCTCACATTTGGAATTTTATTTGATCTTGCAGGAAGGTGATTATGGATTAGATTACATGGGATATTTCTAATGGGAGACAACTTATTTTTTGGAAGGACTTGTGGGGAGGTTACCCAACCATTCAAAATATAATGGACACAAGCATAATATTGGACATTTGTGAGGCCTCTTGGGGTCAGTATTTCAAGGACTATGTAAGTATAGATCAATAAAATTCCCTCAAATAGTAGTGGAGACCTTGGAAAGAATTGCATCTTCCTCAAGAGGATTTAGAGCAATTGAAGAAATCCGTGGAAAACAAATTGCTTGTTTTTATAAAGGAAGAAGATGAGATAATTTGGAATGACTCTAAATCAGGTAGTTATAATGCAAAGGACATGTATAATTCACTAGTTAAAAAAATGGCTTACATAAAACTAATATTACTATTCACTTATACTAGAACAAACAATGCTTACCTAAAGCAAGAATACTTGCTTGGGTAGTCCTTCGAGGTAAGATTTTGATAGTTGAATGGTTTATAAAATTAGGTTTTAAAGGTCCATCAAGGTGTCCTTTATGCAAAAATGAGAAGGAATCTATAAATCATATTCTTGTTCATTTCCCTTTTGCATTAAAAGGATGGTATTGAGTTTGTGCCAGATTAGGGTGGTATTCGGCTATACCAAAGACATAATTTCATTATTTAAAGGATGTCCAAAGATTTACTTTGATAGTTTATTTGCCATCTTATGGATAGTGTCAAACCACATAATTTTCCAAAGTAAGAAGTTGGAATGGGATCAATGGATCAATAAATTGGAAGCAAATATAGTAGAGGTGGTGAATTCCATAATAGCAAATGTCAAAGATAAACATTCAAAACACACAATGTGGGATGATTTGATGACAAGAAGTTGGTTTGGATTAAGAATTCCTAATTTTGTTGGAAAACCAACAAATAATAACAAAGATAGATCTGATTATAGTTGGAATCCACCTAGATAGGTCTGGATCAAGTTGTATTTCGATGGAGCCTCAAGAGCTAATCCAAGCATATCGAGAGTTGGATGTGTCATTCATTCAGATGAAGGAGAAACCATTGCAGAGTTAGAAAAACCATTGGAAAAAGATACTAAAAATGTTGCAGAATTTAAAGCATTGGTTAAAGGTTTGATCCTATGCAAGGAATTAGGATTCATGAAAGTGGAGGTAGAAGGGGATGTTAGATAACTGAGAGGGGGGGGGGGGGGGGGGGGGTGAATCAGTTAATTCCAGTTATCCTACATTCCCAAATCTCCTAGATGTATATATAAAGAATTTTCAATCAAATAATCAACTCACTAAGATATCAAAAATGTCTTTCTCTTCATCTACCAATTGACATTAAATTCAATACTATGTTTACTGATCTATCTAGTTATGAAATGTGTAAAGAAAAATAACAATTCAACACATCATTCACACATAACACATATATTTTTAACGTGGAAACCAAGTTAGGGGAAAAACCACCCGGGACCGGTAACCCAAAATAATTCACTCTTCTGAAGTGAGCTCGATTAGGAGCCAACCCTGTTAAAGGTTACAAAACACACTATAAGGTGTGACCTAGTTAGAGGATTTACCACTAACAGTTCTCCTTTGACCAACATTCACTATGGGGTCAACAAGAAAACAATCAATATTCATGTTGAATGTCACATTGAAATACAAAAAAGACTGTTAAGTCCCACTTGGTTAAGAGATTTTTTTGTAACAATGGTTAAACTGATACATTAATGATCTGATTCAAATACAACTAAGATTTGTAGATTTTTAGATCTATGCTAAGCTCAAAATACCTCCTCTGATCAATAAACAATTCAATCCTTCATATCCTCCAACTTTATTCCACTCGCTGTATGCTTTTCTGATGCTTGGTAATGTTTGCAGTTCAACTCGATTTTGTCTTTAACCAATTTGATCAGTGGTGCATGAAAATAGTCCTTTCACACAAGTTCTCCTACAATATAAAAAATCCCAGACTCAATAATGAATCTCATGTCTCTTTAAATAGACAACATAAACCATTTTCTTTTCATCCATTGATTTTGCCTCTTAATCTCCATCGTTCATTTTTACTGCTTTAACCTTCCTCAACAGTTGTGTCATTAACATGTTTCATTCTCCCTCATTTGATCAATCTTGAATTTTTTCAGTCGTTGGATCATCATAACAAACATTAACTTCTACCTTGAAATCATAAGCATCTGTCTAGCTCATCATTTTAGTCGGTTGTTATAATCTTTATTTATTTCTTTCACTCAGTCAATACATAATGTGTCGGTGATTACTTGCTCGATTAATACTATACTCGGTATACACTACACTTGCTCGGTGTATACATAAATCTTCATTTACCGACCATATAAACTTGTTTAGTTCCGATCTTTAATATATAACAAAATCATGTAATACAATCAAGTCATCAACATGATGCCATAGACTCATCAATAAGTTACCCAATGTATACCATAGCCATATTTTTCATATCCATCTCATCTTTATGTAGATATCTCATTCCTTTACCATTTTCCTTCTTTAGATGTTTTTAACCATCATGATAAGTATAGTAAAAAATAGTTGACATTAATGACAATACATTGACTGATTTAATTGTCTTACACATACTTTAGTAGCTCGGTGACCATCAATCAATGTCTTTCACTTGTCCATTCATTCCGTCAAGATATTCAATCAGTTGTAGGTTATCAAGGGACTCTACTATTGTCATCAATGCTATAAGATCTAGATAGTCCATCAATTGGAGGCATAATTCACTTCTTTCACAAGATTTGGAGTTATTAAACTTTTTCAACAATACTACATTTAATCACATTTATAGAGAGGACAATATTATAGCGGATAGATTATCCAATCTGGGAGTAGATGGTCTGTCAATTAGGAAAATATATGACATATGCATCTCATCTCCAACTCCATCTAATTAGTAGACTTAATTTTTCTTAATATTTAGGGGAGAAAAGCATACAAATAATAGAATGATGACTTCTCTCATAGTAGGTACCTAGCCAATATCAACAAATTGACATATGAATCAGTCTGGTCTTTCTAATCAAATCAAAGAGATCTTTTCATCAACATTTAAAGGGGTGTGCATTAAAAAAATGAATAATTGGTCAGGGAACATTTTAGTAGTAGCTGAGACCATCTGTAGAAGACACAGTGAACTAGTCAGCAATTTAATTTATAAAAATTCAAAAGAAACCGTTTGAAAATGAATGTTTCAGCATTAGTGGAAAGTTGGTCTTTTCCCTAAAATTGTGTGGTTCTTTGACCTAATTAAGCTAGACTATTGCATGTCTTATCAATTTTGATATCTGTAAAGGATGAATTTAGTCTACAACTTGAGGTTAGGTAAAGTTGGCAAAATCACATGAGTGAAGAGTAAAAGTTGGAGTATTTATTAAGGGCCATCATTCTTAATTTTCAATCTCCATGCCATTTCTTGAAGGGAGTAAAAGTCAGTGCGAATAGATAGAGCATTTATGGAAAGATAATTTGAACAAGTACGAAGGATGGAGTTAGTGGTTGGCGAGAAAGTATGAAGCAAAGTTCAATAAATTGAGCTGGTTACTAAATTTAGCTAGGAAAAGGAAAAACTTCGTCATGAAATTAAGGCAAAAGCATATTGCAAATTTACTAGAAGTTATTGGCAACTTGCCTTGATTTGTTTCCAATCTTATCCCTATTTATTCTTGGAAAAACATATTTTTTTAGAATCTTCTATCATTGCCTTTTCTCTATTTGCACTCTTGTTCGTTGTTTTTTGGTGGCAGTAGAAAGACGTTGGTGTGATGAAGAAGGGTTTGAGGCATGGTTTGCAACTTAGTTTATTAGAATAACGGCTAAGTTAACATTTTATTAGGACTTCTTAGATTTTAATTTTGAAGGCTGGTTTTTTTTGTGGCTCAGTTAGTCTACATAGTTTTCTTGATTTGATTTAGGCACAAGAAATTGTTTTGTTTAGGAATATGTATTAACGAAGGTCTGATCTTAACAAAGTGTGCTGGTTATTTTTCACTAATAATGGAAGAAAAATAAGCTTTTTTTTCAAACCTTTGTTTCGTCAAGGTTTATTCACAGTGTCCATTTTTTTTATAAAAATAATTTCAATTGCTCTGTGCACCAATATGTCTTTATGTTGTTTATTTTACGGGCAATGATATCTGGATTTAATTGAGACCTTTCAAATTTCAAATTTTATATATTATTTTTTTAATGATTAATATGCGAAGAATGGTTTCCAATGTGTTATGATATTATTGAATGGATCATATTATTTTATGTCATTTTGAACAGTTTTCAAGTTTTTCTTGAGAATTTTGTGTTATGGCATTTACAAGATTTGGCTACGGTTTTCCATTACTGCATGCACTAATGTTTGTTTAATCATTCCATGGATTTAATAGATAAACAAATTGAGTTGTGTTTAAGATGTTGAATTTCAAAATATTGTCCTTAAATTGGAGGAGTCTTCTTAGTTATAAATATCGCTCATTGCTGAAGTTACCGTTTATATGGAGGATTTTTGGTTTTTTATTAAGTATTAGGCTCAGACTAAACTTATTATGACTATTCATTCTCTAAAATGGGGTAAATATTAAGATGTGTGGGCACAGGGTAAATCTAGAAGGGTACATTTGTATTTCAAAAGATTATGTGGATAGTTGTAGGGATCAATGAATGAATTAGATAATTTTTAATGATTTAGATTATCTACATTCCAGAGTTCTAGAGTTAGAGATTTTAGTTATCATTCTTATTTATTTTCGGTGTGACTCTATATTTCCTATCAGCTCACCATTGCATGCACAAAAGCATGCGACTGCTAGTTGTATTAGTTAGAAAATGCAAAACGACTTAATTCGTAGCACAGATTACTCAGATCCATAATTACATGCAATGATAAAAGATAATATTGTGTACTTGGCTAAAAACTTTAGCATAAACCCCAAATATAAAATATTGTATAATTTTGTAAAACCATATTTATATTTATTTAATCGAAAAGAGATTGAATAAATGACAGACAATGAAACTTTATCAGCCTAAAAGATTTTTATTTAACAGAGAGCAGGTTTGAAATTTCAGACATTGACGTCTTTGGACAGTAAGTTATCATTTTGATGAAAGTAGTTTGGATTTTAAAAATTATTTCGCTGCAGATCTGTGTATAATAAAAATAATTGACCTCACTAAAAATAAAATCATCATTTGGGCTTTGTTGAGCTACGCTTTGCCTAATCCACCATCAATTTTGAAGTGGTCCACCATTTTTCCGTCAGGCTCTGCTCATAAATTTATTTCATATGGGCCCAAGTTTGATGGCCATCTGACTGTATTTTATAGTTTTTTCAATTTATTTTACATGACCAAATTTAAAAATATATGACGTTAATATTTTAATAAATAGAAATTTTATGATTTTAAGTCTAAAATATAATTTAAGTTTTGAAAGAGGTGTCAATTAAAAGAGATATTTTGGACAGATATGGAAAAATTATATAAAATTATAAAAAATATATATATATCTGAATAATTTTACATTTGGAAAGTAATGTTGAATGAATAACCATCACTGAATATTGGCTTAAAAGACATTAGTCAACCATCAAATTTAGGTCTTGTATTTCACATTTAAAGGCCTAATGTTAGGTAGGTGAAAGTTAACTAATTAATATGTTGTTTCATAAATTTAACTTTAGTGAATAGGGAAGAAGACCTAGTTTTTTTAGAACATTCTTAAAGTTGATTCTTTACTAATAGTTATGAGAATATTTTTTCATAGTTTGATCGATTAATAAAATATATTTTTATTATTGTTTAAATATAAAAATATCAATAAATACTTAATATAGTGTCAATCACTATAATTTATTTGTTGTTTTAGTTTAATTTAACATATATAGCTGATATGCTAAAATGTATTCATCTCCCTACTAAACACTACTAAAAATACAAGAATTAGAGGTCAAAATCTAATTACATATGAAAAATAATAAAATGTAATTCATTACAAAAAAATTGCATCTCAAAATTTAACAAAACCAAAACTAAAATATAATGTTATATCTAAGGCCCATAGATTATGGTTTGGCTATGATCAATGGACACCCCCGAGACAATATCCGATTCTAGAAATTGAAGAGCCGAGGGTTTTCAAATATAGGAGGTTGCTCATCAAAGAAAGGATAAGTTTTTTGATGAAATTATATAAGCTTCGCCACAATGAAGGACCAACGTGGGTGAGATGCTTTCTCAAAATCCATAATTTGGTCATGGAGAACGAAGGAGACCAGAGGATGAGAAATATGGTAGTAGGCTTGCTTACAAATCTTGACTCATAAGGACCTCCGTCGCAAGATATAGAGCCATGGAACCTTGATTGGAATGCATAATAGGTAGTCATGAGGACTCTGCAAGAACATGCAGTCATACGGGCCATAAGGAACCTGTCGATAGTCCACATGTTGAGGACAATGAATGCATCAGAAGTAAGCAAGAGGGGTCAAGGAAGAGCCGAACGAAAATCCAAAAGGAGCTAAGAGTAGTAGGAACAACAAGAGTAGTTGAAGAAAAAACACGATGAAACCCAGGGGAGGATAGTTTCACCTCCATTTATGCTTTTTGATAGATTTTGATACTATTCAAAAATAGTTTGAAGGTTGATTTTAGATAACGTTTTACAAACGCTTTAGGTTTTGGGAATAAATCTCCATAGATTGCTAAATATTTTATCTATGTTTTCTTGGAATATGTTTATCTTAGATTTGTATATATTAATCTGAATATTGGCTCTAGCCTTTTATCGATAAAAAAAATGTTAAATCCATCTTAAAACTAATTTATCTCAACAATCAAAGAAGATTGTTCAATTCAACGCATGCTTGCTAATTTATTAAAAAAATAATACAAGTGATGATAATTATGTCAAGATTCAATTGTATATTTTCTAAGTCAAACTCATTGACCCATATTTCATGAGTAATGGTTCACATGAACCCATCTCTCACGAGAATGAATGTTCCACTTCTCACTCATTGCAATGAGCATTGAGCCATTCATTTTCATAAGGGATGAATTTGTGTGAACATTCATTCTCATGAGAGATGGTTTAGTGTGAACCACTACTCATGAAATATGGCTCAATGAATTTGACTAAGAAAATACACAACATAAATCTAATTTAAATATTATTATTTGATACCTTGTAGAAAATGCTCCTACTGTCAATATACTTGTGTGCACAAGTTTGTGTCCTTACAAATTTATATACTAGTTTTTTTAATGAACTTGACATGTTACTAATGTGCCATATTTAAAAATTCTAATTTCTAACAATTAGGTGTTTCCCTTCCAAATAATGTCCAATTTGAAGACATCAACAATCAAACATTTAAGTACCTATAAGACACATTTCAAATGTAACGCTTACCTTTTAACAAACAATTCATGATTAATTTAAGCTTCATATAAAATTTAAATATTAACACCCAAATTTCAAAATTGTTTCCTTGTAAATCCACACCAACCCTTCTCTACCAATAGATCTCCTAAAGTTCAATCCATGGAGCACACAAATTAAAAAATTTAGAAAGGAAAATTTTATAAATTGAAAAAAGGATTCAATCAACGGTTTACATTCTAACTACATAGAATATCAAACATGCATAATTTAAACTAGAGTAGTCTATTGTACAACTTATCATATTGCTTTGCTACACAACTTATCAAACATTTTTCCTATACAACTTACAATAAATTTATCTTATTCTAATGAAATCGAGTATTTTCTAATTTTTTTACATTATAACTCATAGTATTTATCTTACTTTTTAAATTGTAATTGGTTGGATAAGCATTATCATTTAATCTACACATACATAATTCTCTAAGAGTTGATTGTTTAGTGGGATATTCTCTCCAAAATAAAGCTCCTTATCGTGATACTATGAATTTCCATGATGTATAGAAATAGTTTCCTCAAAGATGTTTTAGATGATAAAATAAATATTGTTTTCAACCAATAAAATATTCTTATAATATGTTAAAACCAAAATAATTTTTATTTTTGACAATATTTAAGAAAAGTGGAATTTATCACAACTATTTTTTATTAACCTATTCATAACATTATTATTTATTTATTTAGGGTTCTCATTAATATCCTTGAGTTAAGTTTTATTCTTTTTATCTTGTTATACATAAATATTCATTGTCTCAATTTTGTTGTGAGGTTGTATGGGTTAGTTATATTATATTTCTTAGACGCATGCAATTCAAAGAAAATATTGCTACAACTAATGTTGGAGTCATTGATTCATTATCACAAGCACAACAACCACCTGCAAGAAAAAAACTTGTAAAAAATGGATCAAGCAAGATAGATTTGCTCAACAAATAAAAATCATGTATCAATGCAAAAAAGATTGATTAATTACAATGAAAGAATGATTCCTTATAAAAAAGATAAATCACTGGGCTATATTTTAGATCTTAGATCCTCATATTTTAGAACTTCAACTAGCGATATATCTTTGGATTTGAGGCATGAGGATCTAAGCTTTGAAATATGCCAAGTCACATGGTATTTTAGCCCTTGGTTCTTTCCAGCTCAAGGCGGCTTGAATTTTCCTAATTTTTTCCTCCCAATTTATCCTTCAATTTTTTCATAATCATTTGACAACTCTAATTTGAGTATTGTCTTCTTTTTAAGTGGTTTTTTTAAGCCCGATCCAATGAAGTTGATTTCATACTACCATTATAAAGTGTCTTTTTTCACTTCATTTTGTGCCCCTATGCCTTATACTCAAAGTACCAATTGTGAGGGGGGTCTCTAAAACTAAATACATGGAGCATATCGTGTATTATATCTTGTATGCTTTTACACTTCTCATATTTCTTCAATTTTAGACTAATTGAGATATCATGGTAATCATGCATGTTATCACTAATTAAGATAAAGCTCCACTTTTTTGGGGGTCCATCGTGTCAAAATTACAACTTTATCCTTCTATAGTTAGGCTTAATTCAGAGAACTATTTCTCTTGGAAACACGGAATTTTGAATCACTAGTGCGAGCGTAGTGTACTACCCTATCTCTTTGGACTTGTTCCGAAGACATATATGAATATCAAAAGAACAAGTGGTTTAACAAAAGTGACAAGGTTTATAAACTAATATAAATTACATTTACGAGGGATATATCCATCACACCGAGAAAATTTAGTGCACTTTCATTGTTTGGTCATCATCCAGTAGTTTTTTTGGAGATGTTGAATATTCATCTAATTGTGATGTTCCCTTCATCGAGGCACCTACTACCCCCGTTTGTGCAGACACATCCTAAGAGAGTGATCATTTGTCATGGAGTGTTCATTCACATACTATTGTTTTCACAGTTGAAGACACTCCATCTCCTCCACTTGAGGGTATCTCATCTCCTCCATTTAAGGGCACTTGATCTCCTCCAGACTTCTGAGTTCAATGATGCTTCTACTTCTTCGATAGCTTTTGATGGTTCGATGCAATTTCATCATGTTCCAAAGATAGCTCACTAAACACTTTTCTACTAGACATTGCATCATTGTTTGTAGAGTCCCACAACTCTTATAGAGTTGGTTCATAATTATATAACCTTATTCTTTTACTCTTTTATTTTGTACTTAATTTTTATATTTGTTTTAACACATTGTTATAATGCTAAAAGAATCAAGAAACTCTAGACATTTCATTATGAGCAACTTTATGCTTGTGATATATATGATTGCTTTCTTAGTTTTTTTTCCTAAAAATTAAGCCATGCATTTTATTTCAAATTTCACTTTCTCAAATATAATCATTATTTTATAGACTTATGTGCCAAATCACTTTAAATTAAAGATCTATGATTATGTATCGTATTCTTTTATTCTTTTCTTTTGTACATAATTTTTATATTGTTCTCATACATTATTTTAAGACTTAATTTACATAGTTTGATAAATGAATCAATCTTAACTCTACTTCTAAACATTCATTATTGATAATTTATGATTAGTGTAAATTTAGTTGTATTTTTTTTTCCTAAAAATTAGGTTGTGACTTTTATTTTAAATTTCACTTTCTAAAATATAATCATTACCTCATTGACTTATGTGTCAAATCACTTTAAATTGAACAATTATAACCTTATATCTATAAAAAGTCTAAGTCATTAATAACCACCAAATTATATCATAAAATATTATCTCTACTCTAGTATCAACATTTCATTATTAACTTGTTCCAATATCAACATCTTCTGATTAGCTTGTTTATTTGACATATTTTTTTTTATGTAAAATAAAAATGATTTATTATAAGAATCTAACTTTTTAAAAAAATTATACAATTTTAAATAAATCTATTATATTAGTTTGAAAATTTCTTTAATATATTTAACATACAATTATGTTTATAAAATAGATGATAAAATAATTATATTATATTATAAAATAGTTGAATAAGTTAAGTGATTAAGATATAAATTTTTAATAAAGTTAAAAAATATATAATAGAAATATCAATATCTCATGAAAGTCATAAAACACAATTTTAATAAAAACTATTACAATCTCCATTTGCCCCTCCACCTATACAAAGGAAATTGTATGACCATTGAAGACTGAAATCTTCATTAATATTATTTAAAGCCATTGGAATTACAATTTGAAAAACCAAACGTGTTGATTGGGTTATTGTATTATTTAATACTTGCAGTGAATGCCTACAAATTCGCCAGAAAAGGCGTATAAATGATTTCTCTTGAAATAGAATATAATAAAGGAGGCGAAAAAAGTGCCAAAAAGACAGGGAAAAGATGTAGTCACATTTTACATATCTAATATTCCAATTACCAATATGATAATTAAACATTTATTAAAATATTTTATATGTATGAAATACTTATTTATATATTTTATAGTAAAAACCTAAATATTTTATTAGAAGAGTTGTATAATTGTTTTTTTAAGTAATGACTATTGAAACATTTGTGTATAGATGGTCAAAACATTTATGAGAGAAATATGTATTGGATCATTTATGCAAATTTTTTTTGGTGGATGTAATTTATTGGGCCATCTATGAATAGATATTGGATGTCACTTTTTTCTTCTTCTTTTTTTGTTTTTATTAAAGAAATATGTATAGGATTAGTTGTGTAATTTTTCAGATGGTTGTAGTTAATTGGGACTTCTATGAATAGATATCCAATGTCACTTCTAAATGACCACTTTTGACCTTCGTACATATACCAAAAAACAATGGCCAAAATCTAATATAATGTCTAAGAGTTTAGGGTATGCAAAGTAAAGGTGGATGGCTAGTGAATCTTTTTCCATAAAGATTTTTTTGAACACAAAATTTACATGTAATTGAATTGTACAATTGTCGAGCTATTAAGGTTGTGCTTGATTATTTTAGCTTTAAGAAGTTTCCAAGTTTAAATTTTGGTATTTCCTTTTTATATAGAGGGTATTAGGGAAGACAAATGTGATTATTATAGTTTGGCTTTATTAAGAAATAAACAATTGGATTTACTTAAAAAAAAAAAATTAATATGAAATTTTATTAAGTTATTATTGTAAAAATAATCAAAATAAATAATGGATGCAATTTTGAAGGGATACATTTATTTCAAGGTGATTTGTAAATTTTGGCACCTTAACTCATTTTTTTTTGTTCCATTGCATAATTAGGGCACATTATTGTCAGATCACACTCTCAAATTGAAATAGTTAAAGAAAATGGTTCACCTTAGCTATAGATATCCATTCCATATATTATTTATGTTGTTCTAGAAATCTTTCCAATTCGATTATTAAGCATCTCCTCAATTTCTTCTAAGTTATTGATATTATTTTTTATTTATTCTATCACTATTCTTGCTTCTTCCATCTCTCCTTCATGATTCTCAAACAAATTTGTAATGTTAGATATTGGTCATACACCTAATGTTCTAATAATTAAACTACATATGCATTTCCTCAAAATCAAACTTATCCATGATCTTGCAAGGTTCAAACTTCTTCATCTTTAGCTTATTGTATGTGCCTTATGAAAAGCTTTCCTTCCTCAAGTATACAATACTTTATCTCCTACCTCATATTCCTTATGTATCATATTTGTGCAACCTTCTCCTTATACTTGGAATTCATTTCTAATTTCTTCTTAACTTTTCATGCAATACATTCATATGGTTTGTAGACTATTTTGTCTTCACTGTTATTATATTTTTAAGCTTATATGTATCTATGTATGTATGCATGTGTGCATGCACACACACACACACATGAAACTTATCCAATTAAATAGGGAGGGGAGGAAGAGAGAGAGGGAGTGATGTAGAAAGAAAGAGATATGGAGTTATAGAAGAGAGATAGACTTTAAAACTTAAGGTTTAAGGTTCGGTAATTAGGGGGAGAGATGGATTTTAAAACTTAAAGTTTTAAGATTCACTAATTAGGGGGAGAGATAGTAGGTTCTTGTGTGTGTGTGTGTGTGTGTGTGTGAGAGAGAGAGAGAGAGAGAGAGAGAGAGAGAGAGAGAGAGAGAGAGGTTTTACATTTAAATTTAGTTGTTTATCTATAAGGTTAAATTTCAGTGCTCATTATTTTATGATTTTAAGTAATAGAGATACATAGGAAGTTGATATTCATATGTTTATTTATCTATAGAGTTTAATGTTAAGGTTCATTATTTAGAGTTTAGGGTTTAAGTTTGACATGGTAAGGGTTTGATCTTGAATATTTAATATTTAGTCTTTATAAATCATGGAGAGAGAGAGAGAGAGAGAGAGAGAGAGAGAGGTTTTACATTTAAATTTAGTTGTTTATCTATAAGGTTAAATTTCAGTGCTCATTATTTTATGATTTTAAGTAATAGAGATACATAGGGAGTTGATATTCATATGTTTATTTATCTATAGAGTTTAATGTTAAGGTTCATTATTTAGAGTTTAGGGTTTAAGTTTGACATGGTAAGGGTTTAATCTTGAATATTTAATAGTTAGTCTTTATAAATCATGGAGAGAGAGAGAGAGAGAGAGAGAGAGAGAGAGAGAGAGTTCCAATGTTCAATCTTTTTGTGTACATATTAATAGATGACTATCAAGTCTATAATGGTTGGCCTTAGAATGAGGGAAATGTGTTTTTGTGTTAAATGAAAGATGTGATCATGCATGTAAACCAATCTAGGTGACATTATTGTAGATGTGATCCAATCCAAGACAAGGAATGCTATAAGAAATGAATCATGGGTTTCTAAGAAAAGTGATGTAGTGTGACAAAAAAATGGAATGGACCTTGGGATAGTGAATGTGAAATATAACGAAAAAATATTCTAAAATCCCCCCATAAAAGTTATTGACATAACATAAAATAAAACAAAAATTAAAAATGTAAAAGTATCCAGCATTTTTCCTTTAGGATACTCTACCCTCTATTAAGTTGTTACCCACATTTTTTTGAGTATATAAACCTTTATGACAAAGTCCAATCAAGTTGTGCTTAATCTTTTGCTTGCAAGATTGAATACATATAATTTGAATATATCTATAAAATATTAAATTTAGATGCTTATAGTAACAAAATTCAATACAACTATATATAACTTGCTACACACATTTTTTAAAGTATATAAGCCTTTGTGACAAAATCCAATCAAGTTATGCTTAATCACACAATTGCAAGCTCTTCACTACATATGAAGTCAATGTCACTATAAAAATTAGATGCTTGTGATAATAAAATGTCCCAAAATTAATGGAAAGAGAATTAATTAAATTAATAAATTAAGTGGTCTTATTAAATTAATCAATTTAATTATTAATTTGAGGGGAATTATTTAATAGTTTTAGACTGGTCTTATTTGTAACTTGTGGACCTATTTGAAATTATTTTGGGCCAAAATTATAATTAATAGATGTGTGAACCTCATATTTATGTGGCTTCTAGGAAGAAATTGTAATCATCAATCAACCATTCACTCATCTCATTGTATGCATCTGCAAATCTAGTTGGAATTGGGAGTGTTGGTTTGCACTTTTGGAGGCACAAGATCCTCCCTAGTTTGTCATTAGAAATATCAATATGATATTTCATATTATGCTCCATGGGATTGAGAGATTTAAGACAACTCCATACACACTACAAAAAAATGGAGTTGAAGAAAGGATGAACAACATGTTGATGGAGAGGGTTAGGAGTATGTTGAGTGGTGATGAGCTTGAACATAAGTTTTAGGTTGAAGTTGTAGCCACTGGATGTTATTTGATTAAAAAATTTCCTACTTCAGCACTTGTTGAGAAGACACCCATGGAGGGATGTTATATAAAGAAGCCCTTGTTGAGACATATTAGATTCTTTTGTTGTGAGGCATATGTACATTTGTCGAGTGATAACATATAAAAATAAGAGAACGAGATGGTTAAATTTATCTTCATTGACTATGGTGTTGGTGTAAAAGGTTACAATATTTGGGATCCATTTGCAAAGAAGGTTCTATATAGTATAAGTGTGATCTTTTGTGAGTTGAAACCTTCCACTATTTATTTTTAGCTAGAGAAGGAAGAGGAATAGAAAAAGGAGGTAGTTTAGATACCATCTACTCCAATAGGAAATAAATTGTGCACTCTTGTTGGATCTGGTGTCGAGGAGAGCTGAAGAAGCTCTAAAAGTTATAAAGAAGATAAATAACCTCAACATTAACCATTGAGGATGTCTAATCATGATAGAAAATGACTTGATAGATATGGTTATTGACTAGAAAGGTTTGGACATTCTTTGTTGGAATCTAGTTGTATATTTTCTTTTATTACTAACATTGATGAGCCTAGGACTATTATAGAGGATATGGGTATGCATGATGCAGATTATTGGAAGGAATTCATGAATGAAGAGATGGATTCATTGAAGAATGTTGCATGGGATCTGGTACATTTTCCTAAAGGATGGAAACCTATTGGATGTAAATGGGTGCTCAAGAAGAAATTGGTTTTAGATGGTGGCGTTGATAAGTACAAGGCACAATTGGTCACAAAGGGGTATTCACAAATGGAGGGAATTGAGTATGGTAAAATATTCTCTCTTTTAGCTAAGCTAACATCCATTCGATTCATTTTATCACTTACGGTAGCTAATGACTTGGAAGTTGAGAAAATAAATGCGAAGATAATGTTCCTTCACGATGATTTGGAGGAGGAAATACACACGTCACAACCAAAGCATTTCGTTGAAAACACTACTTATGCTTGTAAAGAAGACATTTGTCTTAAAATAATATGGTCTGATATTGGTTTTGATATAGGTCAAATTACTATTTGTTGTGACAACCAGAGTGCTATTTGTTTAATGAAAAATACTACTTTCCATGCTAGAACAATGCATATTGATGTACAATTTCATTTTGTTTGTGATGTTCTAGAAGATGGAAAGGTGAAGTTGGAAATTTTTTATAATTTGATGAATATTGTAGATGCATTGATAAAGCCAATGAGCACTAATAAGTTCATATGGTGTGCAGTTTCTATGGGCCTTGGGGCCTTGAGAAGATTATGATTTTTTTACTCCTATAAGGTCTTTGTCAAGTGGGAGATTGTTTCCATTAAGGTGCCTCAACCTTAGGAATCCCAAATGGATTTAATATAGATAATTTTAATAGTATTATGTTGTTCTTTTTTATAAATTAATGCTTTATTGAATGTTTTCAAAGTGCACATATTAATTGTGGGGCATGATGGGAAGTTGGGTACAATTAGCATTGAGGAGAAAGAGAGGTTGTGACACTTGTCACAAGGAGGGATAATTTAAGAAAATAATTGTTAAGGAGTTCCCAAAATTTCATTCCAAGTAACAAGTGGCACATTGTTTTATTTCTTTCTTGTACATGATTTTGGGAAGGGAATTTGGTAGGACAAAAAATTTCACACAGATAGACTTGGAGTAAAATTAGAAATCTCTGAAAAGAGGCTTGGACATTTTGTATGTGTAGATTAATAATATTTGTATTAGAATGTTATTTATACAAGAATTATGCATAAGGAAGTTTTTGGATATATGTAGAAGATACATTGAATGTGGTTAGTTCTTTGAGCAACCACTTTCTTTTGCATTGTAAACTCTATAAATACAAAGTGTTGTAGAAGGAAAATTGGAGAATTTTTGTTGAATAAGTCATTATGCTACCAAAACTATTTGAGAATTAAAGAAACTTGCAAGATCATATACTCTACATATTATTTGTAATAGATTTAATTGTAATACAATTGATCTATTCTTTAGTGTGGCAGGCTTTTTGCTGAAAGGGTTTTCTCACATAAATCTAGTGTTTATGGTTTTATTTGTTTAAATATGAAATTTATTTTTTGTGTTTTTCTTTTATCTATAACTTTATTTTGAGGTTTGCAAAAGAAATTTGCATTCACTCTCCTTAGGTATTTGTATTTTGAAGCATATTCCGCACTTTGGCTTCCTTTTCAATATTGCACATAAAAGAAATCATGGAGAACAAGAGAGATTTAGGTGCATGGATATTACAGATAAAAATTTACATGGTCAACTATTGAAAAATTTGACTTTGTTCTTGTGATAACATCACAGTGTTAACAAAAATAGAAATAATGTTATAGTAGTGATCTCTACAACTTTTCCTGCCTCCTAATTTTTGAAAGTTTTATGCTCCCTATACCTGATGAGAATGTCAAGTAGGGGCCCTAGTGGGATCCCCCACCCAAAAATACCATCCCAAGTTCACCATAATAGAAGGAAATAACTTTGAATGATGATCCTCTTCCTAGTGGTTTGGTCTCCCATCCGCTGCCTCTCGGTCTTGATGGTTTCTTTGAAAATGAAGACATTGTCTCCTTTTGTGGACAAACTGGTAGTGGGATATTCCTAAAGATGTTAGATCTAAATTTTTGTAGTTCAGATTTAGATGTATGCCTAGTGGGAGGTTAAGAAGTGATCATTCCTAATGAGATGATGGACATGATGGTTGAAGAATGTAAGATCTCCATAATCAATAAGTTCCTTGGATTTCATCCTAATGTCGATTAGGTTAGAAGATGGGAAAATGTGGTGTGGAAACTTAAAGGAAATTATACCATTAAAGCTATGGATAATAGCTTATTTATTTTTACATTTGTTACTCATGAAGATCTAATTAGGGTTCTAAATAAGGGGTGTGGTCCTTTGATAATAGCTTAATTTTTCTTGTCTCTTTGCAAGTATAAACTAGGGTTTCACCCATCATGTGACTTAGGAATAGTTTCTCCAACATGGTTTTGGCTCCTTGGTCTCCCAGTTGAGTTGTGGAATTATAATATTTTTAGGGGAATAGATAATTCTTCTAGTTGATTATTGGTGGTGGATAAGGTTTCACAACAAAACTATGTTTAATTTTTGTGAGGATATATGTTAATGTAGTAGTGAACTCTATCCTTCCTACCTTAGTAACTCTTAGATCTAAATCTGGAAGGTGGATTCAGCCTTTGGAGTATGAAAATATGAGTATGTACTGCCAAACCTGTAGTAAGTTTGGTCACCTAAGAGATGCATGCAAGAAGCCAATTAATGGGGTCAATGTAATGGTTCTAGATAAGTAGAAGAAATTCCTTTCTTTGGAGAATGGGTTAGGGGGGAACAAACCTAATAAAAAAGGGATAAAAAAAAGTCTAAGGGTAATACTCCCTTGAAAAAGGATGAGATTACTAAGACTAAAGATAACCCATTAGAGAGAGAGAATGAAAAACAAAGATAAGCCAATGTAGGAAGACAATGTTAAGGTTACACTCTTAGAGAAAGGATCTAGAGAGTCAAAATAATGTGGTCAAAATTTTAGAAGTAAGAATAGGTGATATAGAATCAAATGAGTTAAATGAAATTATAGAAATCACTCATGGACTAAAGAATTTATTAGTTGAGGAAATTAGAAGGAATGTGTAAGGAAACTCAGGTGCGGAAACAGCTTCCTACGCTAATCTCTATAGGAGAGTATTGTGCAAATTCTTATAAATCCTTACAATTTTAGATTCGTTAACTACTTTAACAAAGATATTGCAACCACATACTATACATATAGAAAAATAGAGAATGACACAATGATATACCCTGGGGAAAACCTTTCGGTAAAAAACCCCAGCACTCCAAAACCTGCACAATGTATTATCTTCAACACAAAGATTACAATACACTTGCAATGCAAGTTCTTTCAGGAAATGAGAGACAAAGCCAACAAGACTTAAATTTTGTTATATCTCTCCCATAGGAGCAGCATCATATATATAGACTCCTCTGGACCCAAAAATAGGCACAACCACCAAGACCCATGCACAAAGCCACATGTACACAGTTGTTACACGCAATCCCAAGAATAGGCGTCCATCCCTAGAATAGACTATGATAGCTTGTCATAGAATCTGCCAAAAATAACGGTCACAAGAGAAGTGTAAGAGAATTTGTCATACCAACCTATTTTTGGCATATTCTCTTACACACACCAACCACTTCTTCTTGGGCGCCCAAATAGGCCCAAGTCATAAGATGCTCTTACACCTGTCATAGCACATTCCTTAAATAGTTCTTACACATCATAGGAATCCGTCATGACCATTTTAGTCATGATCTCCTTATGCACACGATGCTGACACATCAAGTGGAGTGACACATCAACATGCCAACTAGACATGTACACTCACACTTAATTACATTATTTGCAAAAAATACATTTACAAAACAAATAATAAGAATAGGAATTATCCAAGGTTGAGACACCTTATTCCTAACATTCTCCCACTTGTCAAACACCTTGTAAGAGCAATAGGAACATAACAGGAACTTTAACCGCTATAGGCCAAAAGGCCCATAGACTCCGAACACCATCTAAACTTCTCAATGCCCACTAGTTTCGTTAATGCATCTACAACATTCTTCACAGTATCTACCTTCTCCAAATTTACCTTTCCATCTTCCACCATATCTCTCACAAAGTGAAACTGCACATCAATGTGCTTCATTCTGGCATGGAAAGTTGGATTCTTTGCAAGGCAAATAGCGCTCTGACTATCACACCAAATAGTAATTTGTTCTGCATCAACACCAACATCAGAACACAATCTTCTAAGCCAAATGGCTTCTTTACAAGCATGAGTAGCAGCCATGTACTCAGCTTCTGTAGTGGACAAAGCAACCACAGGTTGTCGCTTACTCATCCAACTGATGGCACCACCAAACATAGTGAACACATAAGCACTGGTGGATCTCCTGCTGTCAATATCACCTGCCCAATCTGAATCCACAAACCCACGAATACAAACTGAATGCAGAGATCCAGAAGAGTTACCATGATAACATATGGAGTAATCTGATGTACCCCTCAAATATCTGAATACTCGCTTAACTGCATCCCAATGTACCCATCCAGGATTAGCCATAAACTGACTCAGGACTCCCACTGCTTGGGCAATGTCTGGTCTAGTACAGACCATAGCATACATAAGACTGCCAACTGCACTAGCATAAGGTACTCTACTCATGTCCTCCACCTCACTAGGAGATTTTGGACAATCATCTACAGATAACTTTGTTCCCATAGAAATAGGAACACATAGTGGTCTACAATCTGCCATGCTGAACCTATCCAACATAGACTTCACATACTTACTCTGACTCAACCAAAGTTTTCTGTTAGACCTGTCTCTACTGATTTCCATACCCAAGATGTACCTAGCTACCCCAAGATCTTTCATCTCAAACTGTGCTGACAACTGAGATTTAAAATCAGAAATCATACCCTTACCCTTCCCAAATAGCAACATATCATCAACATATAATGCAACAATAAGAAGACGATCATTTTCAACTCTGAAATAAACACAATGATCTGATTTTGATCTTACAAATCTGATTGAAAACACAAAGGCATCAAACTTAAGGTACCACATCCTAGGAGATTGCTTCAAACCATATAGAGATTTCTTTAATCTGCAAACTAAGGATTCTTTACCTTTAACAATGTAGTGCTCAGGCTGTGACATATAAATCTCTTCCTCCAAATCACCATGAAGGAAAGCTATCTTCACATCCATCTATTCTATCTCTAAATCATATGATGCATCAAGAGATAACATAAATCTAATGGATGTCAACTTTGCAACAGGAGAGAATATTTCACCATAATCTATTCCCTCTACCTGTGAATACCCCTTTGCAACCAATCTAGCTTTATACCTTTCAACACTACCATCTGCATAGAATTTCTTCTTGAACACCCATTTACAGCCAACAGATTTTCTCTCTTTAGGCAAAGGTACAAGGTCCCAAGTTTTCTTTTTCTCCAATGAAGCCATCTCATCATCCATAGCCTCAATCTAGGAACCTGCATCTTCCATGCCCAAAGCCTCTTTCACAGATCTAGGCTCATCAGTGTTAGTAATCAAAGCAAAGGCACAACTTGAATCTAACAGAGAATAACCAAACCTTTCTGGTTGCTTTCTTTCTCTCATGGATCTCCTCAAGGGCTGAGGTTGAGGTTGTTCTTCCTCTTCTTCTGAACTATCAGAGCTGCTAGAGCTCTCCTCATCATTAGACCCAACATGGTCTCTCTGTTCAGTCTTCTTAGGGGTAGAAGGCAACTGAACAACATCTTTTTCCTTTTCTTTTTCATTTGGTTGTAGCACAATAGGAGAAGATGTTAGCTCTCTGAAAATAACATTTCTACTATACAACACCTTACTAGTCACCGGATCCCAAAGCTTGTATCCTTTCACACCAGCACTATATCTGATGAAAATACATTTAACGGCTTTGTTTTCCAACTTAGATCTTTTCTCCTTTGGAACATGTGCATAAGCTTCACAACCAAAAACATGAAGATGTCTAATTGAAGGATTCTTACCAGACCACACCTCCATGGGTGTCTTACCAACAAGGGCTGATGTAGGAGATCTGTTAACCAGATAGCAAGTAGTGGCCACAGCTTCGGCCCAAAACCTTTGTTCTAAACTAGCTCCACTAAGCATACTCCTAGCCTTCTCCATCAGTGTCCTGTTCATTCTCTTTGCAACTCCATTTTGTTGTGGGGTATAAGGAGTTGTCTTATGCCTCTTGATACCTTGTTCTTTACAGAACTGTTCAAACTCTGCTGAGCAATACTCACCACCATTGTCAGTTCTCACACACTTAATCTTCTCACTAGTCTGATTCTCTACAAGAGCTTTAAATTCCTTGAACCGACTAAAGACTTGTGTCTTACTTTTAAGGAAATAAATCCATGTCCTTCTACTGTAATCATCTATGAAAGATACAAAAAATACAGACTTGGAGATTGAAGGAACTTTTACAGGACCAAATACATCAGAATGAATAAGATCCAAAACATCAGAAGATTTGTGAGAACTAGAGTAAAACTAAACACAATTTTGTTTACCATAGATACAGTGTTCGCAGAAGTCAAACTTGAGATTGAAATCATTTAACCCCTCAATGAGATTTTTATTTTTTAGGGTTCTGAGACCTTGTCACCAATGTGGCCAAATCTCATATGCCACAACATTATCTTTTCTGCAGGAAGCTTACCTTCCAAATTGTTTGCACTACCATCAGAACCAATAGCCACAGACTTCTTCACTGCTTGTTCAGATGGTGAGGATGAAGAACTATTACATAGAGGAATACATGCATCTAGCTGAAATAAGGTACCTCTACTAGTACCTCTTGCAAGCACTATCGATCCTCTTATCATCTTGCATCCTTCTTTTGAAAAAACAACTTGCACACCTACATCATTCAGGATACTTACAGATAATAGGTTTTGTGCGAAACCTAGAATGTGCATAACTCCGTTGATTCCCTTTACTCATCCATCAGGAAATTTGATAGTGACCCTTCCGCATCCAACTATCTTTAGGTGAGAATCATCACCCAAGTACACCTTTCCACCATCGAACTCTTCATATTTTGAGAACTAGTTTCGATGAGAGGTCATGTGAAAAGATGCACCCGAGTCAACCAACCACACATCATCAGATGCATGGGCTACCAAAGCTATGATGAATGCACCGCCATCTTCTTGAGATCTTTCTGAAGCTGAATCTGAACCTTTCTTCTTCTTCTTCGGCTCTTTGCAGTCTTTACGGAAGTGCCCAGATTTATCACAGTTCCAACATTTTGCCTTGGACTTATTGGAAGTCTTTGACTTCTCACAGGATTTGGATCTACCCTTATTGTCAGACTTATTGTCATTTTTCTTCCCTCTTTCAGTGGATCTCCCACGAACAGCAAGGGCTTCTTTTTTCGAAATGAAAGCCTTTCTCCGCATCTCCTCTGATAGCAGCGAAGACACCACATCATCCATTTTGAAGGTGACTAAAGTGCTTCCGAGAGCCATCACAAGATGGTCCCATGAATCTAGTAAAGAGCACAAAAGTGTGTAGCAATGATCCTCCTCCTCTAACTTGACACCAGCTGATGTCAATTGTGTAGCCATCAGATTAAATGCATTTAAATGATCCATTAAGGATCCACCTTCCTCCATTCATAGAGAGTACAACTTCTTCCTCAGGAATAACTTGTTCACCAGAGATTTGGCCTGATACACAGCTGCAAGTCTTTCCCACAAACTATTTGCAGTTTTCTCATCTAGAACATTCAGAAGGACTGCATCGGTTAAACAGAGTCTTATGAGACCCTTAGCTTTATGGTCTTTGATATCCCAATCTGCTTGAGCTATAGTTGCTAGTCTCGTAGCACTTGAAGTCACTTCCCATAGGTCACAATCTTCCAACATGTCTTCCATCTTGAGTTTCCACAACTCGAAATTAGTGCCATTAAATTTCTCCACCTCTATTCTTCCATATGATGAACTTGCCATCTCAATCTGCAAATAAGATTCAGAATGCTCTGCAAAAAAACTCCCACTCAAACTTGAGATTAGCTCAAAAAACCCTTCCCAACAACTAGGATCAAAAGTTGATCAAGCTCTGATACCACTTGTAAGGAAACTCAAGTGCGAAAATAGCTTCCTACGCTAATCTCTATAGGAGAGTATTGTGCAAATTCTTATAAATCCTTACAATTTCAGATTCGTTAACTACTTTAACAAAGATATTGCAACCACATACCATACATACAGAAAAATAGAGAATGACACAATGATATACCCTGGGGAAAACCTTTCGGTAAAAAACCCCAGCACTCCAAAACCTGCACAATGTATTATCTTCAACACAAAGATTACAATACACTTGCAATGCAAGTTCTTTCAGGAAATGAGAGACAAAGCCAACAAGACTTAAATTTTGTTATATCTCTCCCATAGGAGCAGCATCATATATATAGACTCCTCTGGACCCAAAAATAGGCACAACCACCAAGACCCATGCACAAAGCCACATGTACACAGTTGTTACATGCAATCCCAAGAATAGGCGTCCATCCCTAGAATAGACTATGATAGCTTGTCATAGAATCTGCCAAAAATAATGGTCACAAGAGAAGTGTAAGAGAATCTGTCATACCAACCTATTTTTGGCATATTCTCTTACACACACCAACCACTTCTTCTTGGGCACCCAATTAGGCCCAAGTCATAAGATGCTCTTACACCTATCATAGCACATTCCTTAAATAGTTCTTACGCATCATAGGAATCCGTCATGACCATTTCAGTCATGATCTCCTTACGCACAAGATGCCGACACATCAAGTGGAGTGACACATCAACATGCCAACTAGACATGTACACTCACACTTAATTACATTATTTGCAAAAAATACATTTACAAAACAAATAATAAGAATAGGAATTATCCAAGGTTGAGACACCTTATTCCTAACAGAATGAAGGCTCTAACAAGTTTGTAGTTAGAGAGATTGTCTAAAGATCTTAATACTAGTATTCCTTCTCCTAAGAATTCTAATGAAGTGTGGACCCAATTACCGCTATCATAGAATCCCAAAGAAAATAGGCCTAATCAAACAATCCTTTGGTGAAAGAGTCAAAATAAAACCTATGGGAAGGCATTGTATCTATCCCAATCGTACAACCAGATACCCCCTTAGAGTCATAGAAGAAGCAGGTGGAGATATTCTCCTTGGAAGATATGGAAGAAGAAGAGTTATTACTCTCCCGGTCTAAAGCATGTTTAAAAAAAAAGTGTATAAGACTAAGGAGGAAGGTTCCTTGTGTAATCACCCTAAAATGGGCTAGTCTAACCAAAGGCCTTAATTTCCCTAATTCACAACCAACTTGTTAAATATGCTAGTCTAATTACTTGATTACTGGCATAATTCATCAAAATGAACTAATAAATCAAAAAAAATCATCAAATTGATTAAATACCCTATTAATTATCTCTAGCCTAATTAATTAAATCAAAACTCAAAATCCCATGGCTAAGGAAATTAATTAATTTGATTTAACTTATTGTCCTAATTTCCAACTCAACTCACAAAAGGACAAACAAGTTGAATCCTTCCAATGAGATTCAATCACATGGATCACTCAAGGTCCTAATCTCAACCACTCATTATGGATCAATCTCAACCATTTAATTCAAATTCAAACATTTCCCTCAAAGAGGAAATCTATATAAGCAATAATCACTCAAGTAATTTGATATCTAGAACATTGGAGTAACATCATGCTACTAATTTTGTATCTAGATCACTTCTTCTATTTCTTGCATCATTTCTTCATATAGCTTATCCATTCTTCTAATTTTCACTCATTTAGATGTAATTTCATTTAAATATTCCATTTCTTTGTTGTAAGTCACCGATCTATGCACAATTCTGAGAGCTATACAAACATTTAGATCATACTCTCTATGAATAGGAAGCAATAAGACACTTTTCATTAGTTCTAGATGTTTGATTGGATTATTTGATTATGAACTAATGAATTTAATGGTTTATTGAGTGTTGTGTACATGTTTGTATATTTAAAACTTCACACACACATTTTTGGTACCCACTGTGGGGCTTTGCCTCAGACTTATACCTTATTTTCTCATCAAATTTCATGTTTTCATGCTCTGGATGTCCATTGAGTCGCATTAGGGAAAATTGGGTTATATTTTGTTGATACTAAGTTGCATTTGGTGACTGAGTCATATTTAGATGACCGCGAGTCACATTTAGTAAATTGAATCACATCTGGGAAAATTGAGTTGCACTTGGGAAAATAGGATCACATTTAGAAAATTAGGTCACATTTGGTAGAAAATTGTCTAAAATAAAGAGTTGCATTTGGGAACAAAGGGTTGATTTCAAGTTTTTAATAAAAAAATGATGTTTTAAACTGACAATCTATTGTTTTCATGATCTATTTTTGACGTTTTGGATAAATTAACATTGTTTGTAGGATGATTATTGAAAATAAACTCTCAAAATTACTAATGAGGTTCATGCAAGTTTCCTATGAAGAGAGTTGAGAAAACATTTTATATTCTTAAGCTTGTTTTCTTAGGAAGATAGATAATTAGTGGATTCACTTGCAGTGGTTGTTTGAGTGTGAGGGGATTATGCTCTTTTCCCTTGTGGAAAATTAGAAATGTAGAAGCACCTAAACTTTCACTTAGAGGAATCTTGGTAATTGAAAAAATTGCTTGATGTGTTTGGGAGAAAACAACATGGATAGGAGATTATGCTCTTTTCCCTAGTGGAAAATCATAAATCTAGACTCCTAAGTTGCCAATCCAATTTTATTTTCATGTCAATTCTTTAGAGGGCCCGTCGGTTGAGGTAAAAATCTCCTAGGATGACCCAAGTGAGGATAGGTAGAATCCAACCTTTCCACCTCACTATAATAGAGACGCTTCCTTGAGATGAAAATCTTGGAAAACTTAGTCAATTTTGTCCTTGGAACATTGATTTGATCATTCCTTGGACATTCTTGGGTGTTGTGTCGAGAGAAGCTTCTTGAATATTTCTTGTGAGACTACACACATTTAGGTACTCATAGGGTATAGGCCTCAATCTTTCCTTGTGTGAGACTATGTGAGATAATTATGAACAAATGCTTGAATTAGGAACTATTTGCTAGATACTACCCATATCACTCCTGAAAGTTTGATAATCTTTGTGCAAGGAGGATAGTAACTTCCCCAAGACACTCACCATATCGTATCTCCCTTGAGTATTTGGAGTTGGATAATAGGTAATTTCTTGATCCATTGCCTGGTTTTCAATGGTTGTATTTTGATTATCTCTCGAGAGTGTACCTAAGTCCGAGAGAAAAGGTTTTCAAGCTATTGCCAATTCCTACCAGGTTCATGTGTGCTTGGATTTCCTTAATCAAATGTGATTGATTTTTTTTCTCATTAATAATTCATTGGAAAAAACCTTGAAACACTTCAAAAAAGTCCTAAAATACTTGGAAAATCTAAAATAACTCAACCTTTTTAATAGTGGTAGAACCCTGATCAAGTCAGAGAGTCGTATCCTACCTTTTAAGTGGCACATTGCTAACATAAAGTTGTATTTTTTAATAGAGTCACATCCTATCTGGATGGAGTTGCATGTAGTAAAGTGAGCTGTATCCTATCAATTTAGATTCGTATTTGGTTGTTCAGTCATATATTGGTCATCTTGAGTCACATTTGGGGAAATTAGAAAGTCTCATGTTGTGAGTCACATATGGGATAGTGAGGTCTTCCATACAATTTTTTTGCAATTTTATCTTTAATTTTGATATCCATTTTGGACCTTTTTCAACCTATATCATCACAGTTGGTGTAATTGGACATTATGCCCTTGTTGTCATGATCCTTGGAGCATTTGATCAGTGTCTTATCAAACCTCTTAGTGTTTTTTTATCTTGTTCATATCATATCAATCCTTGGATTATTGAATCTTCATGATCTAGACCAAATTTCATCATTTCCAATAATAACCAGATCTGAAAAACATAAAAAATTCTAAAAAAAATTAAAAAATTCTAATTTTTTTTACCCCAACTTTGGGAGGCCATAAATTTTGACTCAATGCTCAAAATTGCAAACCATTTTCACCATTGGAAAGATAATCAATAAATCTAATTTCAGTGTCAACTCTAAAAAATGAGTAGAAGACCTCTAAAAATTCAAATTTCTAAAACCTAGAAATATACCAAAAAAAATATGAAAACTTTGCATTTTTTAGTTTTCCTCAAAACAATTACACATGCTCATGACCTTCTTGACACATCAAATTCAAGATCTCAAGAGACAAACATCATCACCAAAGACTATAGTTTCTCATAAAGAGACTCAAAGAGATCATACCATGGCTGAAAACAAGTGGTCTAGATATCAGGATAATAACAACAATAAAGTAGAAAATTCTATCAAAATTATCACAAAGTAGATTCAATACTTGCAATCATAAATCCAAGACTTAAAGGAAGAAAATGAAACAACATCTAAAGGGTACTCATTAAGATCAATATGTCCTTTTATCTTTGATAATGGTATCCAGTACATGTCCTCATCTTCTTCAAACAAAGAGATACATAAACATGACAATCCAATCTTTGATTCAGAGGATCAAATTCAAGACAATCCAAACTTTGATCAAGACAATGAATATGTTACATCATATTTAGCTAAGAATCTTGTCTATCAATCCCATGATAGAAACCAATCAGATCATCATAATATTGAATCTCAAATCTCTTTGATAAAAAAAATTAGATCTAAATGTCTAATGGATAGATCATTCACTCCTTTGGGACAATCTTACAAGTTAGATTTGGAAAAAATACTTGAAAATTATCTCATCATGTTGCCTCAAGTTACATCATGTGAAATCTCATTTGTGACTACCTATTGTACATATCATCAAAATAATGACCATAACACTTTGGATTTCATGGAGTTGAAACATAAGATCCAAGATCTTATTGATGATGACATAATTGAAACTGAAAATCCTAATGATTTATCTAATGAAGACACTACTCTCAAGTAAGATCTAACTCATGAACCTATGCCTAGTATTGGTTCTTCCATAGCTTATATGTTTTCCTACATTCTTGAATCTCCTAAAGAAACAAAGCCATCTAAAGCTTCGCCATCAAAAAAATAGCCTAACACTTTTCATGCTAACTATGTCTACCCTCAAGGGCTACCTCTAAAAGAAATCCAAGCTAATTTGCATCTTTCTAGGAGTCTTTTTTTGGATAAAGATCTTTGATCCTAAGCTTATATATGCTTCAACACCTATCATGCCTATTAAAAATGATACTCCATCATCCTTTCAATAATCCCTTATGTAGATCAAAACTCGTACCTCATCTTTAGAAGTGGCTACATGTCAAGATGATACTTCAAAGTGTGAAGAAACAAATATCAGTAATGATCAAGATCAAGATACCATTCATCCTTATCCAATGATTGATGAAACCCCAATATCCAAAGAGTCCCATGATGACTTAGTCATACCCTTCCATTTCTTCCCAGAAGACACTCTTACATCTCCTATATCTTATCCACCTCCTAGGCAATATCAAGATATTGTTTCCACCATCTTTAATGAGCCTATTGAGATTCAAGAGAAAAGTACCCTTTGTACACTATTTAAAGGTCCTTGTCAAGGTCAGAGAATCTCATCACCCTCTTTTCATAGACCTCCACATCCACTTCAAACCCTCATTCCTCCTAAGCCCTTACATAAGAATAAATCCCATGAAGCTTATGTTGCTCCTATCAAAGTTGTTCCTATCAAAACTACTCATGCACCCATTGGTATAAAGATAAATGTTAAAGGTGAGAGCATTGGCTATGAATTTCACTCTAAAGATTTTGATATCCCTTTTTCTCCTCATCTCTCTCCATTTTCACATAAGAATAATCCTTCACTATCTTCCAAATCCATCCTTTGTCTTTATATCCCAAAGATGAGACCTTCAAATCTTCCATCTATATTTGGTCCTTATATCCTTCCATCCACTATGGCTATCACTCCTTGTTAAAAATGATAAAGAATAACTATGGAAATGCAAGAAATTATTTAATCCAAGAGTGAGGAGTTAGGAAAAAATACCATGAATTAGTGCAAAATCTAGGAGCATACACCAAAAAAGCAAAGAGGAGACAAGAATTTGAAAGGGGAAAGCAAAGAAAACCCCTTGTGAATTATGAATGAGGCATGAAAAGCCTAAAGAGAGAGAGAGAAAGAATATGAGCACTTAGCTCAATACAATATGATAGAACTACAAGAGAGAGAGAGAGAGAGAGAGAAATTGTGTAGAGAAATGTGAGAAAATTGGTGTTGAGTGTGTGGAGAAATATCTCTATAAGTAGAGATGAGTGAAGGAGTTCAAAATTTAACTCCCATGTGATTGAATTCCACCATTCATAAGTGTGTGAGTCCAAGTGTGAGATTCCTCTTAAGGAGGAATAAACTAATTTACAAATTACAATAAATATTTGTCCTCACATATTCCACTAGAGGACGAAATAGAATGTAGTGGAAAGAAGACAAAAAAGAAGTATATTAGGATACCTTGGCTTATATCCTAATATATTTCAACAAGAAAAGAATAATAGTCTAACCTTGGTTTATAAATACACCAAGGAAAGATTACAAATTCTAACACCCCCCTTTAATCTTTACTTGGGGTAATTACATCAAGGGATATTAGCCCCAAATTATTACAATGCAATTCAAATTTCTCTCTAGAAAGAGGCTTTGTCAAAATATCAGCAACTTGATCTTCTCCTTTGCAATGAATGAGGGAAATTCTATGTTCTGCAATGTGTTCTCTAATGAAGTGGTGGTGGAGAGAAATGTGCTTTGACTTTGCATGGTAAACTGGATTCTTTGCCAATGCTATTGCACTTTGATTGTCACAATATAATGGTGTAGGTTCTTGTTGAGGTAGACCCAAATCTTCAAGTATTCTTCTAAGCCATAGAGCTTCTTTAGAGGCATGAGTACAACTTTTATATTTTGCTTCAGTAGAACATAGAGACACAGATTGTTCTTTTTTACTTTTCCAAGAGATAGAACCTGAACCAAGAGAAAAATAATATCCAAAAGTAGATTTCCCATCATTGGGGTCTCCACCTAGATCTGAATTAGTAAAACCTTTTAAAGAGAAATCAGAATTTGCATCATAAAATAGACCTAGTACCTTTAATATAACGTAATATTCTTTTAGCAATTTTAAAATGAGTTTGTTGGGGGTTTGACATAAATCTGGAAACTAAATCAACACTAAAAGATAAATCAGGTCTAGTGAGGGTTAAATAAATTAGACTACCTAAAAGTTCTCTATAGGGAGTAGCATCAATATAAGGAGATTCCATATCTACCATTAATTTAGTTCCTAAGTCACATGGAATTGAAATTGGATTAGCATCATTCATATGAAATCTATCTAAAAGATCTTTAGCATATTTACTTTGAGATATAAAAATACCATTAGAAGTTTGCCAAATTTGCATTCCTAAGAAATAATGTAACAATCCTAAGTCTATCATTTGAAATTTCTGGTTGAGTTGAAATTTAACATCAGAAATTAAATGGTTAGAGTTGGAAGTAGGAATTAAATCATCAACATACAAAATGATAATAATAATGCTATCTTCACTATTTTTGATATATAAGTTAGGATCATTTTTACTTCTTTCAAAACCTTGGGAAATAAAGAAGGCATTAATTTTAGCATACCATTCTCTAGGAGACTGTTTTAAACCACAAATAGACTTCTTTAATTTCCAGACTAAATGTTCATTACCTTGTTGAATAAAACCAAGAGGTTGAGACATATAGATTTCTTCATGCAGATCACCATTCAAAAAAGCACTTTTAATATCCATTTGATGAATAGGCCAATTCATTTTAGCAGCTAAAGCAAGAACAACTTTAATGGTAGGCATTTTAGCAACAGGAGCAAATGTTTCATTGTAATCTATTCCTTCAATTTGAGAAAAACCTCTAGCAACTAGTCTAGCTTTAAA
The DNA here is from genome assembly GCA_027943335.1 of Chamaecyparis obtusa. NCBI lineage: Eukaryota > Viridiplantae > Streptophyta > Pinopsida > Cupressales > Cupressaceae > Chamaecyparis > Chamaecyparis obtusa. Next base: position 375,013 of record BSBK01004786.1, read on the forward strand.
TTTACTAATTTCATTATTGGAGTTTAGTTTAGTTTTATATAACCATTTACAAGAGACTAAATTCTTACCAGGAGGTAAAGTAACTAAATCCCAAGTATTATTGGAAATTAAAGAGTCATATTCTTCTTGCATAGTAGTTTTCCAATGAGGTTGATTTTTAGCTTGAGCATAGGTTTGAGGATCATTAGAATTAGATAAAGAAGACATAAGAGCATAATTGCAGTAATTTATCCTTCTAGGTTTAAGTCCACCCATTCTAGTAATGTAATCATCACCTTCATTAAGTAAATCTTTAAACCATTTAGGATTTCTTCTAGAATTAACAGAAATATTACTAGGAGGAGTAAATAAATTGTTACCATCATCATCATCATCACTACTACTACTAGCAAGAACAAAATCATTAGGAGTATCATTACTATCTTTATGTTCATTATTATCCTTAGTATCATCATTATTGTTAGGAGTTGAAATAGAAGGAACATAAACTTTAGGAGTAGAAATAGAAGGTGCAGAAACAGAAACCTGAGGAATAGGGTTGAGAGAAGGAGGTTGGTCCTCCACAAGAACAATGTTGCTGTGAGTAAAATTAGAATCTGAAATTTGAGAATAGTCATGGACACCATTTTCAGCAATGCAAACATCTCTATCTATCTGAAATTTATTAGTAAGAGGATCATAAACTCTATAACCTTTAGTATTTTCAGAATAGCCAACAAAAATGTGAGGTGTGGATTTAGGATCTAACTTTTTCCTTTTCTATTTAGGTGTGTGAACATAAGCAGTGGAACCAAAAATACTTAAATGAGACATATTTGGTTTTCTTCCAGACCAAACTTCTTTAGGAGTTTTATTTGGAAGGGCTTTAGTAGGAGTTCTATTAAGAATATAAGTGGCACATGCCATGGCTTCAACCCAAAATTTATAATCTATATTCCTAGCATGCAAAAAACATCTAGCCATTTCTACTATTGTTCTATTCTTACGTTCTGCCACACCATTCTATTTTGGTGTATAAGGAACAGTAAGCTCATGTTTGATCCCAAAAGATCTTAAATAAGTATGAAAAGCATGATTAACATATTCAGTACCATTATCAGTCCTAAGAATCTGAATTTTACAACCACTTTGTCTTTCTACAAAAACATGAAATTCAACAAAAGTATCAAGAACTTGATCTTTACTATGTAAGAAATAAATCCATGTTCTACGAGAATAATCATCAACAAATGTTAGAGCATATTTAGATCCTGAAAGTGAAGTATTTTCCATAGGACCTAGAAGATCACTATGGATGAGAACTAACTTATTATTGGCTCTCCAAGATGATCTATGAGGAAAAGATTCTCTATGCATCTTACCACTCATACATCCACTGCAATCCAATTTGGAAGTAGTAAACTTAGGTAATCCATCTACCATATTTTCCCTTTGCATTAATGAAATATAATCGGAATTTAAATGTCCTAGCCTCTCATGCCAAATATGAAAATCAATAGTAGTAAGTAAAGAGTTTCTAGGAGAGGAAAATTGATGAAATTTAAAGAGATTATTAGTATCTAACTTAGCATCAGCAACTATTTGATCAGTGTTAGGATCAATAATATGACAATTATTTTTATGAAATTCAATCTTATAATCTTGACACAATTGAGGAATAGAAATAAGATTAGCTTTTAAATCAGGAACATAAAGAACATCATGTGATTTACCATTAGGGACAGAGACATTACCAGTTCCTTCAACTTTACAACAATGATTATCAGCTAAAGAAACAGGAATATTCAAAGAGTCAGGTTGCAGAGAATCAAAAACTTCTTTATGAGAAGTGACATGTTGAGATGCACCACTATCAACAATCCATTCAAGTGGTTTAGAAACATTAAAACTAACAGTAAAAGAAGAACGAGATTGATTTCTGTTAGGGTAATTCTAAGAATTACGTTGATCATCTTTCTGTTTCTTAAAACAATTATGAATTAAATGACAATTTTTACCACAATAAGTGCAATAAGGCCTATTTGAAGGGTTATTATTATTATTATTATTATTATTATTATTATTATTATTATTATTATTATTATTATTATGATAGTTATTGTAATTATTATTATTATTAGGTCTTTGATAATTGTTATTAGTAGTTGAAGTGTTAGTATTGTTAGGTCTTTGATGATTTTGATTACAGTTGGAATTGTTTGATCTCTGATTATTGTGATTGTTATTCGAATTATTACTAGCTCTATTATTATTATTATGAGATTGAGAAACATAAGCATGTTCATGAGATTTCAATATACCAAATTGAATTAGTTTAGCCTCCTCTTGATGCAACATATTTTGAAAAATAACATAAGTTAATTGAGTTGCTAAAGAAGGAATAGCTAATTGAGAATAGATATTTGTAATAAATTGTTGAAACTGCCTAGGTAAACATTTACGAATTATAATATGAATTATCCTTAAATCAGATAAATTTACTTGTAACCCATCTAATAAAACTCTAATGGAGTCAAATTTAAGCAAAAAGTCATCAACAGAATTAAAATCTGTATACCTGAGATCTTCAAGCTGGTCTTGAAGTTGGATTTTACGGGTCTCATCTGCACTGTCATAGGTGTTTTTCAGGATGTCCCAAGCCTGATGGGCTTCTGTAAAAGATGAAATAAGGACATACAATTCGGGACTTAAGGATATGCCAATTAAACCAAGTGCTTCATCATTCTTAGTTTGCCAAGCATCTTGGTTAGCTTGAGAAGCAGTGGTAGTAGGTTTAGATCTAGCATTAGTGGCAATGTCTAAAAGACGATGGAATCTGAATATAAAGGTCATGTGGGTTTTCTAGGCATGATAGTTGGTATTGGTTAATTTGATCTCAGGCATTAGGGTAGACATGTTGGATGCAAGAATAAAGCAAAATGGACAGGGAAGCTAGAAGGGGAAAAAACTTGAATAGAACAGAAGGCAGAAAGGAACTAGGATTAAAAAAATTGAAAGCGAGTAGATCTCGGTTAATTTTTTATGAATGAACAAAGAAAAATGAGAACGCATTGCATGCAAAAGAAAAAAAGAAAAAACGATAGAAAAAAGAATTGAGTCTAAACTATTTTAACAAGAAATAATAATCAAACTAAAAAAAAGGAACCCTATAAGAGCAAAAAAAACCCCTGTTAATCTATTATAGTTTAACAGATAACAAGGAGAGTTGCTCAAATACAAACCTGTAGAAAAAGGTTAAAAAAATAAATATAAAGGTAGATTAGAATCTAACAAAAAAAAACTAACTCAAACCCTTAAAGAAAAAGATTGCTTAGATTAAATACAAAATCTAACAGAAGCTACGGAATAAACAACTAAGCTAACAGGCGAGCTAACTTAATTGAAACTAATATTAAAACTAAATGAAAGAAAAAAAGGAAGCTTATTTATAATATCAAATTAAAAAAGGTTAAATTGAAAAAAAATTGTAAATTTGAACAAATCAATGTTATATAGTATATGTTATTAACCGTTATATCCTGCAAAGAACCGATATTAACTAGAAAATGTTATTAACCAGTAAACGTTATCCGAATACAAAAAATGTTAGTAATGAAGCTATGAATATTACATGTAATGAATAAAACTTACATGCAATGAATAGAACTTACATGCAATGAATAAAAACTACATGCAAAGAACATGCAATGAAAAGAAACGTTAATGAACCGTTAAGGAACCGAAAAAAGGAACAAAAAATGCCTCAAATAAACTATATCAAATACAATATCGAATACAAAGACGTTAAGATAATAAGGAATACAATATCAATACATGAAACGTATCATTTAAAAACTACAAATATTGTATTGAAACCTGCAAACGTTAGTAATAGTGTATTGCCAAAACCTGCAAATGTAATCACAATATTAAATAAGGTAATAAACCTGCAAATGTAATCAAAACCAAAACGTTAGTACAAAACCTGCAAACGTTAGTACATGGAACGTATCTTTTAAAACTACAAATATTAATAAAAAATGTTAATGCAAATGTTAATGCATAAAATGCAAGTGTTAATGCAAACATAAATAGAAACGTTAATGGATAGATTTGCTATCAAGAACCCAAACAAATGTTGCCTAGGGTATAATCTATAACAAAATATTGAATGATGAAACACTCTAATCGCAGTAAGCAAAACGGCTATTACAAGCCAAGAAAAACAAAAGGATTTACACAAAGCTTAAAGTTCAGATTAGTTAAAAAAAAAAAATGCTAGCATATATGGTGCATGTAGAGAAAAAGACGCTAGCATATATGCTAGGATTGAAGAGAATCACAAATAACCAAAAAGGAATACAGGCATGTAGAGAAAAAATGGAATGAACTAATGAAAATGATGAACTAATGAAAACGTAGTATGCAAGATAATAACAATAAGGGAACCGATAAAAGAAGTGCAACCGCAATACAGAGACGTTAAAACAAAGACGTTTCCTGGCCTGCAACTCTATTATCTACAAAATGTACTGCTGTCGAATGAGAGAGTCTGATTAATATGAGAATGCAGACTGGCGTATCCGATCAATGTTGGAACAGATAAGAAAAATGAAATGCAAATGATATAAGACTAATATAAATTCTAATGAAAAATGATACTGCAAAAAGAATACAACGAAGCTATAAAAAACAAAGAACTAAACAATAATGATGAGCGACCAGAATGCAAACAAAAAGAACCAATGAAACACAATAATGACAAGAACTAAAGAAAATTAGAAACTAGACAAGATGCATATGAATTTGAAATAAGAAAAAATGATTAGCTAAAATAGAAAGAAAAAGTGAATCTATCCTGCTAGAAAAATTATTATAATTCTAGAGTATGCCAAGAAGAAGCTAACGGTAAAGAATATCTAAACTAATATCAACAGAATGCTTTAAATTTTGAAACCTTTGAATAGTAGAATTAAGATTGTGATGTGAAAATAATAGTATTTGGATTAAAATAAGATTTTGATACAAAGAACTATATAAAAAATATTTTTAATTTTAAAAGATAAAAATAAGCTTAGAGTTTTTTTTTGTTTATATAAATTTATTTATATTATTATCATGAAAAAAAGATTGAACGAGAAATGATGAAGCCAAATAGATTTGTAACACCTGCACCAAATATAATTTTAAGAATTGAAATGTGATAAAATAAGCACTATATAAACTAGGTTTGGCGGTAAACCAACCAAACCCAATTTTTTTTTTTGATTTTTTTCAACTAAGAAGATTAAAAAGAATTAGTAAAGAACTATCTCAAGAGTCTCCAATTTGGAGTGCTCCAAAATATGATATCTCCTTCACTTGTACACTCAAAAAAAGATTAAACCAACTTGCTCTAATACCATGTTAAAAATGATAAAGAATAACTATGGAAATGCAAGAAATTATTTAATCCAAGAGTGAGGAGTTAGGAAAAAATACCATGAATTAGTGCAAAATCTAGGACCATACACCAAAAAAGCAAAGAGGAGACAAGAATTTGAAAGGGGAAAGCAAAGAAAACCCCTTGTGAATTATGAATGAGGCATGAAAAGCCTAAAGAGAGAGAGAAAGAATATGAGCACTTAGCTCAATACAATATGATAGAACTACAAGAGAGAGAGAGAAAAATTATGTAGGGAAATGTGAGAAAATTGGTGTTGAGTGTGTGGAGAAATATCTCTATAAGTAGAGATGAGTGAAGGAGTTCAAAATGTAACTCCCATGTGAATGAATGCCACCATTCATAAGTGTGTGAGGCCAAGTGTGAGATTCCTCTTAAGGAGGAATAAACTAATTTACAAATTACAATAAATATTTGTCCTCACATATTCCACTAGAGGACGAAATAGAATGTAGTGGAAAGAAGACAAAAAAGAAGTATATTAGGATACCTTGGCTTATATCCTAATATATTTCAATAAGAAAAGAATAATAGTCTAACCTTGGTTTATAAATACACCAAGGAAAGATTACAAATTCTAACACTCCTACCTTGTCATCCACTTACCTTATCTCTTCAAAATATCAACAAAGACATGCATTCTTTAACCCTCCATATCAACCCATCCATATGAACCTGCCATATCAGCCCTATTTATCCACAATTCCCAAGTCTTTTAGAAGCAATTTGGATGTCAATCAGAGAAATCTAAAATCTAAGAATCTACTTTTATATGAAGATCACTATGTCTAGTCTAATCAACATGTGAATACAAAGTAGAAAGAGTTATTCAAAAGATCGCAAAGATCCAACAAGAAAAGAAAGAAATCAAAGAGAATGCGGGTTCCTAAATCCATCATTAAAGAAGTATATGCTAAAACATCCAAAATAAAATAAAAATCAAAAGCTATGTGGATTCCCAAGTCATTCTTAAAGGACATGGATACAAAATAAAAATCAAAGTTGGCATCCAATCTTCCAAATGCTTTTCCTCCGTCTCCTTCAAAACACCTTCCATACTCTCCTACATCAAATCCTTAAGTTATTCCATCCACTTTTCCTCCATTATTCCGCCACCCTTCAAGGTGTGTGTCAATATTGATCATGTCATCCTATTCACCTACTCTTACATAAACCTTTCAATATCCTATCCAATATCCAACACCTACCTACTATCCATCCATATCCTATCCTTCCATCCCTCTTATCCAACCCATTTCATAAATCCTTGGTTTCCATCTACCTTATCCTCCATATCATTCCCCACCATCACCCTATCAACATCTCTGAGGATACCTGTCAATAGAATTGGCCTATCATAACATATCCTTAAGAAGATAATTATCCAAAGAGAAAGAGGCTTGAGTCCCTTCCATAAAAAATGATCAGAAAAGAGAAAACATGCCTTGGTGAAAACCTAGTAAATAGGTTCCTTGGTAGAAAAAGTAAAGATAAATAAATTCATCCTATGGTGAAAACCACTTCTTGTGGTGCCTCGGAAAAGTACCATGATGAAACACTAGCAAATAGGCATCATACATAATTCCTTCTTCTTGTACTCTATCTTTGGAGGCAAGCTCCATCCATGCTATCTTATTCACCATATCTTCCATCATTTAGCCAACTTACATGCGTCCATATTCCTTCTTTTACCTTTTATCTTGACAAGGTTGAGCTATCCATGAGTATCATGCTTCCTGAAATTTGTTATCCTTTCCATTAGCTTATTCAATTGTTGCATCCATGCTACCCTATCATGATCTTTTTTATACCAAACCAACCCTTACTACCCCTAAGTATCATTTCCATAATCCCACACTATTCTCTCATAGCCTCCATTCACCCCTTATCCTAATCATGTTGTCCTATCCATATATTATCCAAATTGACCCTTTGGTCTTGATAAAAATGAAGAACATAAAATGCAAAATAGTTTCTCAAAATATTCTTGACATGTCCACTCTTTTGGAACATCCTCTTTCAAGACATTAGGTCATTATAATATATGCTATTTGGCATTGCATTATTAGATCTCTTTGATTATCTAAAATATACATCACATGGTTATGTTACAAGTAGTAGTTGCCATTGCACCAAAAGATTGACCTGTTAATGCTCGATACAACCAATAGACTTATAGAAGACACATGAGGCAATTAATCCATGTCACGAATCCTAAGGGGAGCACTGACCATTTTTCCAACAATCTCCCCTTAGCGTTACCTAAGGGGATTCAAACCTGTGACCAAGCTTTGATACCACTTGTTACAAGTAGTAGTTGCCGTTGCACCAAAAGATCGACCTGTTAATGTTTGATACAACCACTATACTTATAGAAGACACATGAGGTAGTTAAGCCATGTCACAAATCCCAAGGGGAGTGCTGACCATTTTGCCAATAGGTTATACCCTTTTTCAGATCTTGGATAATCTTGAGGAGATTGTCCTTGAGGTTCACATTCATATGCTTCACCCATCATGACCTATTCTCTTTTTCTCCATCATCTTTCTCATCCATTTACAAATATCCTACACCTTGATATACATTGGGGGTAGTTCAATAGGATCTTTCTTGAGAGCCGGTAATGTCTAAAAATCCAAAAAAATCTAAATGTCTTTTAAAAAAAAAAACAAATACAAAATCCAAAAATTACAAAATCTTAGGTTCATTTCAGCTGCATAGCATTTTCATTGGCCTTTATCTTCATCTCTTATACATATCTATCATAGCTTTTGCATCTTGGTACATATCAGTCTGTTTTGCATCCTATTGTCATAGCTTGGAGTCAGTCCACATCCCGTCCTTAGGAAAACCATATCTAGCTGGGGGAAATTTCCTAGTCATTATGTGGAGTTAGTTCCTAGTCAACACCAACTATCTTTGTGAGTTAGCCATATTACCTTGCAAATATTAGGTGTTCTACCAATAACACAATGGTGTTTCTCAACACCCACCTCATCAACACACAATAATGTTTTGTAACACCACTTAACACACAACAATGTTTCTAAACACCCACACACTCAAACATTAGTGTTTCTTAATACTCATCAAGCAAATAAGGATTGTAAATGAAAGACAAAACCAAAATCACTCAATCAACGATGTTTCTCAACACCACTAAATAGAATTTTGTTTTTTTTCAAATAGACATCAAACCAAAACAAAAATTAGAAACAAACTAACTTGAAGTATGTTGATCATGTCTTTCTAGATGACTCAATGATGTCCACAGACTAGAGGAATGAAGAAGATATGCAACTTTCTTTGTCTATTATTTGTTCTTATCAATTTTTTTCTCATCATGTCTCTCGAGTAACTCAATAATATCTACAAACTAGAGAAACAAGGATAGGGGGAATGATCTTTTCTTTGATTGTTGTTTGTGAATTGTATCAATGATCTGTGAATGATAAGTATTTGTGGGTGTTTGTGATAAGAGAATCCATTTCATGTGGTATGTCATACATACCTCCACTCCAAATATGTGTACGCCAAGGTGAGGTTGGAACTCTTTCCTTTTATATTTTCATCAATAAATTTCTTAGTATTATGTGAAATGAGACAAGTCTTCCCAAGGATATGAATGTACAAGTCATTGCATACAACACAATCATTGCACAAGAACATAAGGAACTCTTGTTTATTTTCTTTCTTGTAACTAACATTAACATAAGTAAGTACTCTAGTTCATCATTGGATTTTAAAGCCACCTATGTTTGTACTTATTGCTAACAAAAGCTCTATGATGAGAAAAAAATATAACAAAAAGATTGAAAGAATAATACTCATGGAAGATTGCATCCCATTCTAGGGGAACTCATTTCATTATTGCATTCATCTAACTTGATCAAATCACCTCAAGGAAGGAAATCTATATTCAACATGGTTGAGTATCACATATAAGATCCTTGCACCTAGCATCATGGTTGATCGCTATCTTTGCAATATCATTATCGAGAGCTTAATGGAAATGAATTATAAATCAATCTTCTTCCTTATATCTCTAGATAAACTCAATCTTCTAAATCAGATCAACATCTTCTCCAATCAATCCAAATAATTATCATCCAACATCAATCAAATTTATTCTATCGCATTTTGATCTCACTCCTGAGGGGGCATCATAATCAACGTATCCTTTCATATGGATCATTAAATAGCTTGTTATCAAACCTGATCATCAAATCAATTCAATCTTGCAACACCATCATTGAATTAGAGATCAAATCAAATCACTAGGGGCATCAACTTCATCGGGAACCATACCAAGTTGAGGCTTTACAATAAATCAACATCACCAATCTGGGAATGAGTGATTTCATCAAAATTCATATCAAATTACTTGGTATTATCAATCAAATAGGGGCATGTTAGTTTCCTTCCATCAAGTTGGGATTGCCAGATAATTGACTTCATAAAGACTCATATCAAGTTGATTATCTATGTCTAATAAAAATATCTTCCGAATAGTAATTGGTTTCATCATTTCAAATCAAAATTTCTCATTTTCCATCATCATGATCTTTCATATGTTTGGTTTCATTGATCCAAATCAAACTGAATATTCTGGTTATCTCTTATCGATCTTCATCCCATCTAGTTTGGAGTCGGTATGGTTGGTTCTTGTCCAATCAAGTTTAGAATTAATAACTACACATCTTCAATCAAATTGAATTTTGTTCAAACTTGGAATTCTCAATCATCAAATCAAGAATAGTTTTATCGCTTCACATCAAGCTATTCTCCGACTTAGTGTAATGTCCCCATTTTGAAATAGAAATTAATATTTTATAAAATAATAAAAGGAAATTTAATAAATAAAATGATATAATATAATGTATTATTAAAATGATAAAATAATATATAAGCATACTAATATATTATTAATATAAAATATTATTAAAATAATAATAATAAAAATATGATATATTAATATAATATAATATAATATAATATATTGATGAATCAATATAATAATATTAATAAATTATTAAATATAATAAATAATAAATAAGTAATCATATTATAATTATAATCTATTATTGTTTATAATATATTATTCATATAGTAAATATAAATAAACAAAATAACATAATATTATCCAAAAGACAAGACTTTTGGAAAAAAAGGTATAAGAAAATAATTACAGTGAAAAAGGAAGGGACACTAAGAAATGATATTGAAAATTTGGGAGAAAATAATATAGGAGACAATGAAGGAGAAAAGATAGGAGAAAATAAAGGAGGAAATGTAGGAGGAACTCAAGGGAGGAAAAAAGTATAAAAGGAAAGTAAGAAAATATTAAGACCTTACATTGGGACCACTAAAGAAAAATATAAAAATAAAGTATAAACTATTACTTGCGAGATCAAATGAACATTAACAAAAGTAATAAACATATTTAATTCATTACATAGGAGCAAGAGGGTGTTAGGGAATAGAAAACCAACACAAAAAAAATAAATGAATTATATCAATTATATTATACAAGATCTCTTTTACTATTTGGCTTAAGTAGAGAAGATTGTAATGTTACCAAGGAGGGGCTTGTCTAAATCCAAGCAATGGCTATCTATCCCAAGATAGGGTAGGGGTTAGTGTCCCAGAAGCCTTGAGGGAAAGTCCCAAGATAGGAAATGGGCTTGGACCACCTGTAAACTTTGAGGGAACCCTTTGTAGTTGGTCTCTAGGCACCTTGGATAACATCTACTCTTCCCTTCATGGAGTTAAAATAGTAATAAGGTTGGATATGAGTGTTAAAGATAACTAAATCTAATGAGATAAATGACTAATCCTATCATAGACATTACAATCCAAACCCTAATTAAGAAACTCAGGATAAATTAAGAAAGGTCCCAACAAGGGACATTACAGTGGTATCAGAGCATGATCCTGCCATCCTGCAGGGTAAAAGATAAACAAGGACTCATTGAATAAGGGAGGATTTAAAGGAATAATTAACATTCAGTCATAAGAGAAAGGACATCATCATTCAAAATCAAATAAGGAAACAATGCTAAGGTTTGACAAGTCTTGATTCTATAAAAAAAGATACACATATAATTGCAGCGATATATATTCAAAGAAATACTAAAGAATGAAAGCATAAAGAAGATATTGAGATCATTCAAGGAAGATATGTGATAAAATAAGTATGAGATTTATATATAAATATGTACTAAATTTAAAAGAGGGTATTCATGATGAATGTTTAGATTCATAAAGGGAATCTAGAGATCCAAGATATTCTTAATAGAGGGCATTCTTGGTGAATGTTGGTCATAGAGGGAATTCTTGGTGAGCATCACCATTCTTGGTAGAGGGCGTTCTTGGTGTGTGTCGCCATTCTTGGAAAAGGACATTCTTGGCAAGCATCATCATTCTTGGCAGAAGGCATTCTTGGTAAGTGTCAAAACTTGATCAAGAGACATTCTTGGTGAGTGTCAAAACTTGATTTAGATGTTCTTGGTGAGCGTCGAAGCTTGATGAGGGAAATTATTGGTGAGCGTTAGAGCTTGATCAAGAGACATTCTTGGTGAGTGTCAAAACTTGATTTAGATGCTCTTGGTGAGCATCAAGATTTGATCAAGGACATTATTGGTGAGTGTTAGAGCTTGATCAAGAGACACTCTTGGTGAGTGTCAAAACTTGATTTAGACAATCTTGGTGAGTGTCGAGGCTTGATCAAGGAAATTCTTGGTGAGTGTCAGAGCTTGATCAAGAGATATTCTTAGTGAGCATCGAGGCTTCATCAAGAGACACTCTTGGTGAGTGTCTGAGCTTGATCAAGAGAAATTCTTGATGAGTGTCGAGGTTTGATCAAGGAAATTCTTGGTGAGAATCCGAGCTTGACCGAGAGACATTCTTGGAGGAGCAGAACCACGCGTAATAGAGAAATACTACAACAAATTGAGATAAGTTTTTTTTTTTGAATTGTTCTTAAATTGAATAATATGATAAAATATTTTCAAGTTCATAAGATTATATTTATGAATGTATTGCAGTTTTAACCTCAAGTTGAAATTACCATGTCAAGGTCATTGGATGGGATATCAACATAGAAAGACACCACTCATTCCAAAGGTTTGAATTGCTTGAGGACAAGCAATTTTGAGAAGGGCGGACTGTGATGTCCCCATTTTGAAATAGAAATTAATATTTTATAAAATAATAAAAGAAAAATTAATAAATAAAATGATATAATATAATCTATAATTAAAATAATAAAATAATATAGAGGCATAATAATATATTATATTAATATAAAATATTATTAAAATAATAATAATAAAAATATGATATATTAATATATTGATGAACCAATATAATAATATTAATAAATTATTAAATATAATAAATAATAAATAAGTAATCACACTATAATTATAATATATTATTCATATAGTAAATATAAATAAACAAAATAACATAATATAATCCAAAATACATGACTTTTGAAAAAAACAAGGTATAAGAAAACAATTTCGAGAAAAAGGAAGGGACACTAAGAAATAATATGGAAAACTTGGGAGAAAATAATATAGGAGAAAATGAAGGAGAAAAGATAAGAAAAAATGAAGGAGAAAAGATAGGAGAAAATGAAGGAGAAAAGATAGGAGAGAATAAAGGAGGAAATGTAAAAGGAACTCACACGAGGAAAAAAATATAAAAGGAAAGTAAGAAAATATTAAGACCTTACATTGGAACCACCGAAGGAAAATATAAAAATAAAGTACTATTTATTTTTAAAGAAAAGTAGACGAAGCTACTATATATATAAATATATAAAGATAAAAACCTAGTTCAAAGGCTCCATGGGGAAAGAACTAGGAAGAAAATCCCGCTTCTCAGCCCCATTACAAAAAAGATATATACAATTACAAAGTTGAGTACAAAGTTATAAGGACATATTGGACTTCCCCAAACTTCATACTAACTGAACAAATAATATAAGCAATTCACGAAATCAAATCCTAGCTTGCTCCTCAAATATGATGGCCGCCAACGTGGAATGAAGATTAAGTACCTTATCCATGTCATGGTCCACAATCAAAATATCATCACAACCTAGGTTAGAAAGATGATCAACAGTTGAATTACCTTCCCGGTATATATGGGAAATTATGCATGATTCAAAGGAGTCAATAAGCCTCCAAATTTGCTTATAAATATAGGCCAAATTTTTGTTTATAATTTTTCTATTGATACAAACATGAATAGAAATCATGGAATCCCCTTCAACATGGATATGAGTGCATCCCAAATAATTGGAAATCACTAACCCCTGTAATAACACAGAAGATTCACCCACATTATTCATACCCTGTGAGATGGGAGATGAATATAAGGCAATAGGAACTCCAAGATGATTTCTCAAGAAAACCCTAATGCCTAACTTACTCGAGTTCCCACGCAAGGATCCATCAAAATTAACCTTAATAACTCCATGTTCCGGTAGGGGCCATTTAACCTTTGTCCTATCAAGTCCTCTTGATGCCCTATTAATAGTAAGGAAGGTTGGGAGAGAAATATATTTCCACTCCTTGAGTGTAGAATAATCCCAATTAGAAAATAGGATGTGTGAGGAATTATTCTTAATATTGGCTGAAACCAGTTCTGATATTGACTTTTCAATAGTAATCTTCACAACATCCATTGTGGAAGGGGATTGCCTAAAGATACACTTGTTTCTCTCCCATCATAATGACCAAATGATTAGAGATGAAGAACATTTCCATATAGATGCAAGGAGAGACTTTGTATACAATGTAGGCCAAGATTCAAATAAATCCCAAAGGGTATTAGGGAGCGGCATAAAAAAATTCAACTTATAAGAACAAATTTCCAGCATTCCTATGCAAACTCACATTGTAGAAACACATGATCTGTATCTTTAAAATCTTGTTGGCAGAGGAGACATATAGACCTCTGAGAAATGTTGAATTTTTCCAGCTTGTCACTAGTGAGTGGTCTCTTTCGAAGGGCTAGCCAAGAGGAACATCCATCTTTAGGTAATGTGCAATCATTCCAACAAAATAAGAATGCCCTACTAGTATCCAATACTCTACTGAGATCCATGTGCACAACCTTAACCAAATAATTACCATTATATGCAGGGGCCCAAAAAATGGAACTAATAAAGTATAAAATATTACTTTCGAGAACAAACGAACATTAAAAAAAGTAATAAACTTATTTCATTCATTACATAGGAACAAGAAGGTGTTAGGGAATAAAAAACCAACACAAAAAAATAAAGGAATTATATCAATTGTATTATACAAGATCTCTTTTAATATTTGTCTTAAGTAGATAAGATTGTAATGTTACCAAGGAAGGGCTAGCCAAGAGGAACATCCATCTTTAGGTAATGTGCAATCATTCCAACAAAATGAGAATGCCCTATTAGTATCCAATACTCTACTAAGATCCATGTGCACAACCTTAACCAAATAATTACCATTATATGCAGGGGCCCAAAAAATGGAACTAATAAACTATTACTTGCGAGATCAAACGAACATTAAAAAAAGTAATAAACTTATTTCATTCATTACATAGGAACAAGAAGGTGTTAGGGAATAAAAAACCAACACAAAAAAATAAAGGAATTATATCAATTGTATTATACAAGATCTCTTTTAATATTTGTCTTAAGTAGATAAGATTGTAATGTTACCAAGGAGGGGCTTGTCTAAATCCAAGCAATGGCTCTCTATCCCAGGATAGGGTAGGGGTCAGCATCCCAGAACCTTGAGGGAAAGTCCCAAGATAGGATATGGACTTGGACCTATAAAATTTGAGGGAGCCCATTGTAGTTGGTCTCTAGGCACCTTGGATAACATCTACTCTTCCCTTTATGGAGTCAAAATAGTAATAATTTTGGATATGAGTGTTAAAGATAACTAAATCTAATGAGATAAATGACTAATCCTATCATAGACATTACAATCCAAACCCTAATTGAGAAATTTAGGATAAATTAGGAAAGGTCCCAACATGGGACATTACCATTAGCATCAATCTATTCTTTGAATCAACGTCCTTATCCTAAATTGATTCAAAGAGGGGGAAATGTAATCACCCTAAAACAGGCTAGTCTAACCAAAGGCCCTATTTTCCCTAATTTAAAACCAACTTCTTAAATATGCTAGTCTAATTACCTGATTACTAGTGTAATTCATCAAATTCATCAAAATAAACTAATCAATCATCAAATATCATCAAATTGATTAAATCCCCTATTAATTACCTCTAGCCGAATTAATTAAATAAAATATCAAAATTCCATGGCTAAAGAAATTAATTAATTTGATTTAACTAATTGTCCTAATTTTCAACTCAACTCACAAAAGGACAAACAAATTGATTCCTTCCAGTGAGCTTCAATCACAAGGATCACTCAAGGTCCTAATCTCAACCACTCATTATGGATCAATCTCAACCATCAAATTCAAATTCTAACCTTTCCCTCCAAGAGGAAATCTGTATAATCAATACTCGCTCAAGTAATTTGATATCTAGAACATTGGAGTAACGTCATGCTGCTAATTTTGTATCTAGATTAATTATTCTATTTCTTGTATCATTTCTTCATCTAGCTTATCCATTCTTTTAATTTGAACTCATTTAGATGCAATTTCATTTGAATCTTCCATTTCATAGTTGCAAGTCACTTATCTATGCACAATTATGAGATAAATACTAAGATTTAGATCATACTCTCTATGACTAGGAAGAAATAAGTCAATTTTCATTAGTTCTAGATGTTTAATTGGATTATTTGATTACGAACTAATGAATTTAATGGTTTATTAAGTATTGTGTATAGTTTTGCATGTTCAAAACTTCACACACACACACACACATTAAAATTAAGTTCCAAAGAAACTAAAGAGATGAAATATTCTATGGTACTTTTAATAGATTTCAAATCACCCACTAAAGAAGAGGGTCATGAAGGTGAATGGACTCAAATAGGTAGAAAATAAAAAAATAAGAAAAAATTGGATGTCAAAATGGAAATAAAATATGTTAATCCCTCCCAAAAAGATGAAAGTGTTGGAGATTTGTCAGCAAGTTAGTGCTAACTGTATGTTTTTCATTCATGACAACATATGGTAAGTAGCATGCATGGAAGTGTGATGGAGAGAGCCTTGAGAATATGTTGCATATGTTATTAGCATGATATCATAGACGTAGAGCTTGATTCTGAGTAAAGACAATAGTACAATTGTGTATACCAGTGAGTGTTTCTCACAGGTCCTAGGAACAGTTCTATATATGATTTGTAGTATGATTGCAGTAGAGCCTTGCACCTTTATATTTATGTTGTAGACATATGTATGATGTTATGTTCATGAATGCAAAGTTAGATATGTAGTATAGGTTGAGTTATGATGTCTCTAGTTGACAGTCACAGTTTCCTAAGTCTATTTGGAAGAGTTGACAGTGTTTATATGATTACGGTAGTTGCGCCTATCATCTCGGTATGCACGCTTGGATTTATGCTAATAAGAGAGTTAAGGATGTTTGATTAAGAGCATATAACACAATTCAACATGAGGAGAAAGTATCAGTTAATTTGGTGGAGCCGATAGTGTGAAGTAACGTATTCACTCATATTGAGTTGGACAGGTCCTAGTTCATGTTGCATGCTTAGTAGAGCTGACAAAGATGTTATTGGAGAGTTTTAATGTTTCTCTAATATGATTTCAAGGTGGTTCTAATAGGCTAAATTGATTATATTATTTAGAGGAAAGATACTTATAGGCAGTCATTTGTGATTGCTAGTCATGGCTAATAGATGAAAGAAAAGAGTAGAGAAGAGAGTGCAAAGTGTTGAGCCATCAGTAGAAGGTCTATGTGACATAGTTGAGAGTTCATGCTATTCATTGGAACTGATCAAGGTAACAAGTCTACACATAGTTCACCAAGATCCAGATATAGTGTGTATCTATTAAACAGAAGGTTGCAACCTTCACCCCTTTGAGCAGTGTGCTCTTAGACAGTGCATCCTCACTCCTAATAGGGTTAATTGTAAAAGACTCCTAATAGGGTTCAACCCTTGACTAGGTCACTGTACTTATTGCATTGTAAAGATCAACTCCTAATAGAGTTGTAAGATCTTCTAATAGGGATCATAATACACTAGTGTAGTTCTTAGTGGGTGTCAATTCCCACTGTGGTTTTTACCTATTTGGGTTTCCCCGTGACCAAAATTGTGGTGTTGTGTTAATTTTTCTTTCATTGTGTTTATGCTTAATGTTCTTATATACTTAATTGGATAAAGAATTGAATCTTGTAGATAATTGATTCACCCCCCCCTCTCAGTTATCTCTTGGGACTATTCCTAACAATTGTTATCAGAGCCAAGTGCCTCAGAGAGAAAGTTTAATGGCTTGAGGTTGATCATATGGAATTGTTTAGAAAATAAAGTCCTAAATTTTATGGAGAGAACTATCTAGACTAGAAGAACAAAATGATGACACATTTGCAGTGTATTGCCTTTGAGATTTTAGAAGTGGCTACCAAAGAAGTTGAGATTCCTTCACTAGTAGATCTTGCAAAAGAAGATGCAACCTTGAAAAAAAAGGAGATGTTCACTTGAAATGCTATTGTCAAAGAAGCCCTTATTAACACCCTATCTGACAGTGAGTTTTTAGAGATCAAGAAAATGGACAAAGCCTATAAGATATGGAAGTACCTATAAGACATGTTTGAAGGAGATATTCAAGACAAGAATGCATGCATAAAGACATGGAAGAAAAGATACAATACATTAGAGATGCTACCTGATGAGAATGTCAGAGCTTACAATCAAAGGATTAATGAAGCAGTTGCAGGAATCAGAAACAACGGTGGAGAAATCTAGGAAGAAGACATAATGGACAAATTGATGACTACCTTGACACCATAATATGACAACAAGATATGCATCCTAGATGAAACTATACAGTCCACAAAAGACTTTAAAAGAGAGACTTTAATCAGCAAGCTTTCAGCCTTTGAGATATCAAGATTGAAGTCAGAGCCTAAAAGTGAAACAACATTCAAAGCTTCAGTACATGGTAAGAAATCCTTGAACACCTCTGGTAATTTTGATGATGATGATGAAGAGAAAACACTAGATGATTTCATTTCTATGATTGCTAAAAGAGAAAAGAAAGGAAAAGGAAAATATGAAGGTCAATTACCATTCAAATGCTTTTCATGTAATAAGATTGGTTAGTTTGCATCCAAGTGTCCTACAAGAGTTAAGAAGTTTAAAAATAACTACGAGCCTAAGTATACAAATGAATGTTACTATGCTGGAGATGGAATATCAGATGAAGAATCAATAGTAGATGAAATTGGATTCATTTCCCTTGAAGATGAAAATAATGCACAAGAGTTAGCACTCATTTCACAAGCTGACATCAGGACATATTGGATCATTGATAGTGGTTTCTCACACCACATGACAAGAGAAAAAGATATATTTTTACATCTAGATAGATAGAAAGGAGACATGATTAGATTTGGAGACAACACTCATAAACCTATCATTGGTAGAGGAGCCATCACCCTAGATGGAAAGAATAGGACTGATGATGTTCTATATGTTGATGGTTTGCAACATAACCTACTAAGTGTTGGATAGTTGCTTGACAAAGGTAACTGGTTGGAGTTCAAAGATAACAAATGCATCATTAATAACAAACAAGGAGAAATGATTGCATCACATTCAAGGACTAAAGGTAATATTTTTTTAGCTTAATCCTTAAGCAAGTTATTTTGTTTCTAAAGTAGATGACAGTTGGTTATGGCACAAAAGACTATGTCATATCACTTTTGATAACATAGTGAAGATAAGTAATGTAAAGGTAGCAAGAGATCTTCCTAGCATTGCAAAACTAGTTGATGCAATATGTAGGAAATGTGTGATGGGAAAGCATGTAAATAATTCATTCAGAAGAAAGCATAATTTGGTAGAGAACAAATTGGATCTGATACATATAGACCTATGTGGACCAACTCAAACAAGATCATACTATGCTGAAAGGTATTTCATTTTGTTTGTTGATGATTATTCTAGAATGATGTGGGTTACGTTCTTAAAGGACAAATAAGAAGCATTTGACAAGTTCAAAATATTCAAAGCTAAATTTGAAAATGAGTCTAGATTGAATATTAAATGTTTGAGATTAGATAGAGGAGAATTCACCTCTGACATATTTTATGAGTACTGCAAAGAACATGGGATAAAGAGACAACTAAGTACCTCTGGAACCCCTCAGTAGAGTGGAATTGTAGAGAGAAGGAATAAGGATCATTCTTGATACAACGCGCACCATCATGATTGAAGGAAAGGTTGTACACACCTATTAGAGAGATGCAGTCAATACTACATTCTATAGTATCAATAGAATTCAATTAAGGCTAGGTGCAGACAAAACACCTTATGAGCTATGGTTTGGGAATGTACCTACAATAAAATACTTCAAAATCTTTGGAAGCAAGTGATACATCAAGAGAGATGAAGCAATTGGAAAGTTTGATGCAAGAAGTGATGAAGGTATTTTTCTTGGTTACTCTACTAAAAGAAAAGCTTATAGATGTTTTAATCTGAGATTGAAGAAAATCATTGAAAGTGTTCATGTTAAGATTGATAAGAAGTTTATGATTCAAGAGAGATACCATGATTATGCACCTATGATTGAAGAAGAACCTAGACCTACCAGTAGTGAAGCAATTGTTGAAGAAATGTTTGACATCATAGATGTTCTATTCAATGACCCTGAAACAAGTGAAGAAGAAACACAAAAGGAAGATGAAAAATTCACACCTAATGTTCCTAAATTCACATCTAGATATAATTCAAAGGAAGACATCATTGGAGATCAGAGCATCAAAGTCATGACAAGATCCAAAGCAAAGAGCTCCATAGAAAATGAAGATGTATGTTTACTATCATAGATTGAACCCTTAAGTGTTGAAGATGCATATAATGATTCAGATTGGCATGAAGCAATGAAAGAAGAGCTAGATCAGATAATTAAGAATGACACATGGGAATTGGTTCCTAGGCCTAGTGATAAGAATGTAATAGGAACAAAATGGATATTCAAAAATAAGATGAATGCAGATGGAACAGTGATAAGAAACAAAGAAAGACTAGTATGTAAAGGATATGCACAAAGAGAAGGAATTGATTATTTAGATACATTTTCCCCTATAAATAGATTGGAAGCCATAAAGTTGTTTCTAGCTTATGCTACATTCAAGAACTTTGAGGTATACTAGATGGATGTTAAGTCAGCATTCCTAAATGTAGAGTTGAAGGAAGAAGTATACATTGAGAACCCAGAAGAATTTACTTTATCAGACAAACCTGATATGGTATGCAGATTGAAGAAAGGTCTCTATGGACTTAAGCAAGCCCCTAGAGCATGGTATGAAAGACTTTATGGTTACTTGACTAATATTGGATTAAAAAAAGGAGCAGTAGATTGTAACTTATTCATAAGAGAGACATCTGATAGACTATTGTTAATTTTTATATTTGTTGATGACATTATATTTGGTGGTAATGATAAACTTAGTGCATAATTTGCTAAGGAGATGTAGAGAAAATTTGAAATGAGCATGATTGGTCCTATCAACTACTTTTTGGGATTGAATGTGCAACAAATAGACAAAGGTATATTCTTAAATCAGACTAAGTATGTGAAAGATATCTTGAAGACATTCAAGATGGATGATTGCAAGCTATTAAGTACCCCTATGATAACAAGATGCAAGATTTCAAAAGAAGATGATTCACTAGCAGTAGACATAACCTTGTATAAGTCTGATAAACTACAACTAATTAAGAACCTAATTGAAGATTAGTGAAAAGTGTATGATCACGAGGTGAAAAGATAAAGTTTGTTACGAAGATCAACGACTAAAAAAATTCAAGGAAGATCTAAAGGAAAAAAACAAAACATGTTACTGACACATTAGTCGAGGAAGGTTTAAGCGGCAAAATGGATGAAGGAGAATAAGAAGAAAAATTCGATGGATGAGAAGAAAATGGTTTACATGTCTATTTAAGAGACTAGGGTTTTTTTATGAAAATTATGCCAGAAGGAGACCGTAAAATTATCACGTGAACAAGCTTCATGCATGCCTGATCAAACTGGTTAAGGAGAACCGAACTGTAGAGTTTACCAAGTGTCAGAAAGCTATTATCGAGAGACAGTAAGTCATTGATTATTGTTGAAATAGAATTGATATATTGATCAGAGGATTTGAATGAGCATAATATAGATCTGAACATTTGCAATAGAAGTTGTATTGTAATCAGATCACCTACTGTTACAGTTTAACCATTGTAATCAGAAAAATCTCTTAACCAAGTGGACTTGAAAGTCTTGTAATGTCATTCATAGAATGTACATTTGTTATCCTATCAACCCCATAGTGAATGCTGGTTGGATGATAACTGTTTGTCTAAAATCCTCTAACAAGGTCACACCTTACAATGTGTTTTGTAACCTTTAACAGGGTTGGGTCTTCACTGACCTCATTTCAGAAGAGTGAACAATTTTGGGTTGTTGGTCCCAGGTGGTTTTTCCCTTAGCAGGGGTTCTGTTAGAATATGTAATCTTTCCTTGGTGAAATATTATAAACCAAGGTAGTTTAGTTTAGTTTAGTTATTATGTAAGTAGGAGATTCCTATAGAATCCCTACATGAACACTTGTCCTCTTTTCCATGTGTGAGGACATAATTTTTATTTGTAATTTCCTTTTATTCCTAGATTCCTCCTTAAGAGGAAATAGCACAAGTGGCTCACACACTTATGAATGTGGCTTACATGCACATGGGAGTTACTTTTTGAACTCCTTCACTTATCTCTACATATAGAGATATTTCTCCACACACTCATCAATCTTTTTCTCACAACTCTCTCAATTCCTCTCTTTCATAGTTCTATCATATTGTATTGAGCTAAGTGCTCATATTCTCTCTCTCTCTCTTTAGGCTTTTCATGCCTCATTCATAATTCACAAAGGGTTTTCTTAGCTTTCCCCTTTCAAATTCTTGTCTCCTCTTTACTTTGTTGGTGTATGCTCCTAGTTATTGTGCAAATTCATGGTATTGTTTCCTAACTCCTTGCTCTTGGATTAAACAATTTCCTATTTGTTCTTTATCATTTTTAACATGGTATTAGAGCCAGGTTGGTTTAATCTTGTTTTGAGTGTACAAGTGAAGGAGCTACCATATCTTGGAGCACTCCACATCGGAGACTCTTGAGAGAGTTCTTTACTTGTTTTTTTTGTACTAATCTGTTTAAGAGAAAAAATTCAATTTTTTTTTGGTTTTGGCTGGTTTACCGCCAAAACCTAATTTATCTATTGGATTCATTCTTGTTCTAACTTGTGCAGGTTTCGACACTTTAATATTTGGTGTCATTACTATAGAATTTAATATTATAATTTTTTTTCATATTATAATATTATATTTCTTCAAATCTTAAAATAAAAAATATAATTCAATTCAAATATTTCAAAATCCTAATAAACATTTAATTTTAAATTATAATATTTTTTATTATAATATTAAAAGTTTTCAAAAATCAAAAATTCATTCCTATATCCTTGTTTCTAATTTTGGATTCCTGCATTGGATATTTTTTTGCAATTATTAGTTTCTACGTTTAGTTCTTCTTTGCAGTTTCTAAGTTTGGTTTTTATTCTTTGCATGCATTTGGTTCTAAAGAATTTCATATACTAAAGAATATCATTTTTCTTGCATGCGTTTTTTCTCTTCCTAACTGATATCATTATTGTTTTGTCATTACCTCTGGGTATCCCATATTGGGATTGATTCATTCTTTGCAATAAATAAAGGGTTTCATCATCTTTCATCTTTGAAGGCATTTTTTACCTCTACATGCTCAGTTTGAATCAAGTCACTGCTAAGAAAGCTTTTTTTCAATCTTGTTCGATCCATTCAGTCAAGCCCATTTTGGGTCGAGTGGGTTGATATTTCTTTTTAAAAAAACCTCTTGTGTTTTGTTTTGTTTAATCTTTCATTTAACCTGCGTTTTCTCTTCTTGAAGTTCTTTTTTATCTTCTTTTTATCGTTTGTATTCTTTGTTGCTATTTTTTTAAAGAGATTCCAATATGTTTAGCTTGTTGTTATAAGTAACTTCTTTTAGTTTTGTTTGTCTCCGTTCCACTGCAGAAGCGTGTGTTCTTGCATTGCATGTTCTATCTGAGAAATCTATCAGTCCTGTCTTTTTCATAAGAGTTCTATTTTAAAGTTGGTTACGTTTCTCCTTATCGCTTTGTTTTAGTTATTAAGTTTTTATTGTGATCTTGGTTGATTTTCTCATTTTCATACCTTTTTTTGCCGCATTCATTCTCTTGATTGTCATTTTCTCCATCTGAACTCCTGTAATCTACATATAGTTTCACAACTCTAGTATGAACGTTGTTAACAAGTTCTGTTACAAACCTTTTTTACAGCAAATCGAGATTCAAAAAAATAGGTAATATCTGTTATTAACATTATTAATTCCATCATTTTTTTTAATATTTGTTCGTTCTCCTTTTTATTTTTTCTCTTTTTTAGTTTCTCCTTTTTTCTGCAAATTCTTCTTTAGTTATAAGTTTTTTATTATCATTTTTCTATATCGTTTAGGGTATTTATTTATCTGTTCCTAACTAGATCGTCATTTTATATTGCTGGTTTATTGGTTCCTTGGTTATCGTCTTTTATTGCTGATATTGGTTCCTAGATTATCGTTATCTATTTAGATTAACATTTGTTAACCTCTTTCTTTTCTTGCATGCGGTTTTTATAGCCTTGCATGTGTAGTTCTCGGTATATTGTGGTTGCGATTTTTTATTTTTTTTAACTAACCAAGTTGCAGGTTTCATATTGTGTTTTGTGTTGCTTAGTGCTAACGTTTTCTATGCAGGACATAACATGAAAATAACCTTTTTTTAGTGTTTGCCTTCTATGCCTTGGCGACAATCTTCTAGTTACTAGTCTGGCAAACCTCATTTCTAAATCTGGTTATTCTGCAAAATTTCGGTTTGCTTGTAGTTTATACTTGTTTTTTTTTCATTTTTTGAGCCCTCAATTTTAATTCATCGATCTTTTATCAGTTTTTTCTTCTCTCTTTTTTTAGCTTTGCGCACCTTTCTTTCTAGACTCGGTTAGGAATCTGCTAATTTTTTTTATCCTTGCCGATCTCAAAGGATCACTTTGTTTTTCATATCTCGGATTATCCTCTTTGCATGCTCTGGCATCTTCAGCAGGCATCTTGTTCTCTGCATTCGATTTTGTTTATGCTTTTAGTCACTTGTGGTGCTTTGGCCTCTGAGATCCTTCCCCTTAAAAGGTTCACCCTAGCCTTGTGCTTGTGTGCCCTTATTTTAGTCCTTATCTCCCCGCTTCTTTTTCGTCCTTCCTAGTTGAGCGGTCAATGAATCTGGAGCAAGTCCACTATTCGGAAGGTGCCATTCTATATTACAAGGGTGATAGAAGCCGATGCCTTAGTTTTAATAGTTTCTTTTAATATTTTTTTCCTAATCCGGTTAAAGCAATTTATTTTGTTGTTTTGTGTTTTATTTAATTTAGTATTTAAAAAGTTTATCTTTCATATAAAAAATCAAAGTTGTTTGTTCTTCATCAATTTTTGGTTAAATAAAAAATATTTTATATATTTTTATTGGGAATTAAAATTAAATAGATAATATTATTTGTTTTAGTTTAGCCTTTACAAAAGTAAGAACCTTAAGTTTTAATTTAATCTAATATTGGTGTTTTGCTTAGCCTTAGCATATAATTATCAAGAATTGCTTTAGTTATTTATTAGTGTATTGCATGTAGTTTTTTTAGCTTTAACTTTGGTTCGGCTTTACTTCTCTGACCACAACATTTCAGTTTAATTAATTAAATTTTTTTTAAGTTATAATTTAATTTAACAGTTATTACCAAGTTGGCTTAATTTTTTTTAGTATACATTATCTTCGGTTAATATTTCTTAATATTAAGAGCAATTTTTTTAGGGTAACTAATTTTATTAAAGTTTTCAATTATGTTACATTTAAGGCAGTTTGCATTGTAACATTTGTAACATTCCTGTATTAACATTTCCTTATTAACATTTGTAGTTTTTTTAACAGTTCTCCTTTTACGTTTATATCTATTACATTCACAGATATTATGTTTAGATATTGTAGAATTTCTTTTTTTCATTGGTTTTTTTTTTCCTGCTAGTCTCTATTCAATTCAGCAAGTTCAGTAAGTTCATGTACCATTGCATGTGAGTTCAATTAGCTTAACACTTGTTCTTTCTGTTTCTGTTCTGTTCAAGTTTTTCCCCTTCTAGCTTCCCTGTCCTTTTCGCCATCTTCCTACCTCCATCATGTCTACCCTAATGCCTGAGATCAAATTAACCAGTACCAACTATCATGCCTAGAAAACCCACATGACCTTTATATTCAGATTCCGCCATCTTTTAGACATTGCCACTAATGCCAGCTCTAAACCTACTACCACTGCTTCTCAAGCTGACCAAGATGCTTGGCAAGCTAAGAACGATGAAGCACTTGGTTTAATTGGCATATCATTAAGTCCCGAACTGTATGTCCTTATTTCCTCTTGTACAAAAGCCCATCTGGCTTGGGACGTCCTAAAAAACACCTATGACAGTGCAGATGAGACCTGTAAAATACAGCTTCAAGACCAGCTTGAAGACCTCAGGTATACAGATTTTAATTTTGTTGATGATTTTTTACTTAAATTTGATTCCATTAGAGTTTTATTAGATGGATTACAAGTACAATTATCTGACTTAAGAATCATTCATATTATAATTCGTAAATGTTTACCTAGGCAGTTTCAGCAATTTATCACTAATATCTATTCTCAGTTAGCTATTCCTTCCTTAGCAACTCAGTTAACTTATACTATTTTTCAAACTATGTTGCGTCAAGAGGAGGCTAAACTAATTCAATTTGGTATATTGAAATCTCATGAACATGCTTATGTTTCTCAATCTAATAATAATATGAATAGACCTAGTAATAATTCTAATAACAATCAAAATAATCAGAGATCAAACAATTCCAACTATAATCAAAATCATCAAAGATTTAATAACATTAACACTTTAAATAACAATTATCAAAGACCTAATAATAATTATAATGCTAATAACAATACTAACAATAATAATCCTTCAAACAGGCCTTATTGCACTTATTGTGGTAAAAGTGGTCATTTAAGTCATAATTGTTTTAAGAAACAGAAAGATGATCAACGTAATTCTTAGAATTACTCTAATAATCAATCGCGTTCTGCTTTTACTGTTAGCGTTAATGCTTCTAAACCACTTGAATGGATTGTTGATAGTGGTGCATCTCAACATGTTACTTCTCATAAAGAAGTCTTTGATTCTCTGCAACCTGATTCTTTGAATATTCCTGTTTCCTTAGCTGATAATCATTGTTGTAAAGTTGAAGGAACTGGTAATGTTTCTGTCCCTAATGGTAAAATACATGATGTTCTTTATGTTCCTGATTTAAAAGCTAATCTTCTTTCTGTTCCTCAACTATGTCAAGATTACAAGGTTGAATTTCATAAAAACAATTGTCATATTATTGATCCTAATACTGATAAAATAGTTGCTGATGCTAAGTTAGATGCTAATAATCTTTTTAAATTTTACCAATTTTCCTCTCCTAGATACTCTTTCCTTACTACTGTTGATTTTCATATTTGGCATGAGAGGCTAGGACATTTAAATTTTGATTATATTTCATTAATGCAAAGGGAAAATATGGTAGAAGGCCTACCTAAGTTTACTACTTCTAAATTAGATTGCAATGGATGTATGAGTGGTAAGATGCATAGAGAATCTTTTCCTCATAGATCATCTTGGAGAGCTCATAATAAGTTAGTTCTTATCCATAGTGATCTTCTAGGTCCTATGGAAAATACTTCACTTTCAGGATCTAAATATGCTCTAACATTTGTTGATGATTACTCTCGTAGAACGTGGATATATTTCTTACATAGTAAAGATCAAGTTCTTGATACATTTACTGAATTTCATGTTTTTGTAGAAAGACAAAGTGGCTGTAAAATTCAAATTCTTAGGACTGATAATGGTACTGAATATGTTAATCATGCTTTTCATAATTATTTAAGATCTTTTGGTATCAAACATGAGCTTACTGTTCCTTATACACCAGAACAGAATGGTGTGGCAGAATGTAAGCATAGAACTATAGTAGAAATGGCTAGATGTTTTTTGCATGCTAAAAATATGGATTATAAATTTTGGGCTGAAGCGATGGCATGTGCCACTTATATTCTTAATAGAACTCCTACTAAAGCCCTTCCAAACAAAACCCCTGAAGAAGTTTGGTCTGGAAGAAAACCAAATCTGTCTCATTTACGTATTTTTGGATCCACTGCTTATGTTCACACACCTAAACAGAAAAGGAAAAAGTTAGATCCTAAATCCACACCTCACATTTTTGTTGGCTATCAAGAAAATACTAAAGGTTATAGAGTTTATGATCCTCTTACTAATAAAGTTCAGATAGCTAGAGATGTTTGCATTGCTGAAAATGGTGTTCATGATTGCTGTCAAATTTTAGATTCTGATTTTAATCACAGCAATATTGTTCTTGTGGAGGACCAACCTCCTTCTAAAGTTTCTATTCCTAATGTTTTTGTTCCTTCTGTTTCTATTTCTAACAATCAAAATAGTAACAATGAACATAAAGATAGTAATAACACTAATAATGAGCACAAAGATAGTAATGATACTCCTCCTAATGATTCTATTCCTAGTAGTAGTAGTAGTGATGATGATGATGATGGTAACAATTTATTTACTCCTCCTGGTAATATTTTTGTTAATTCTAGAAGAAATCCTAAATGGTTTAAGGATTTACTTAATGAAGGTGATGATTACATTGCTAGAACAGGTGGACTTAAACTTAGAAGGATAAATTATTGCAATTATGCTCTTATGTCTTCTTTATCTAATGCTAATGATCCTCAAACATTTGCTCAAGCTAAAAATCAACCTCATTGGCAAACTGCTATGCAAGAAGAATATGACTCTTTAATTTCTAATAATACTTGGGATTTAGTTACTTTACCTCCAGGTAAGAATTTAGTTTCTTGTAAATGGTTATATAAAACTAAATTAAACTCTAATAATGAAATTAGTAAATTTAAAGCTAGACTAGTTGCTAGAGGATTTTCTCAAATTAAAGGAATAGATTATAATGAAACCTTTGCTCCTGTTGCTAAAATGCCTACCATTAAAGTTGTTATTGCTTTAGCTGCTAAAATGAATTGGCTTATTCATCAAATGGATGTTAAAAGTGCTTTTTTAAATGGTGATCTGCATGAAGAAATCTATATGTCTCAACCCCCTGGCTTTATTCAACAAGGTAATAAACATTTAGTCTGCAAATTAAAGAAGTCTATCTATGGTTTAAAACAGTCTCCTAGAGAATGGTATGCTAAAATTAATGCTTTCTTTATTTCCCAAGGTTTTGAAAGAAGTAAAAATGATCCTAACTTATATATCAAGCATAGTGAAGATAACATTATTATTATCATTCTGTATGTTGATGATTTAATTCTTACTTCCAGCTCTAACCATTTAATTTCTGATGTCAAATTTCAACTCAACCAAAAATTTCAAATGACAGACTTAGGATTACTACATTATTTCTTAGGAATGCAAATTTGGAAAACTTCTAATGGTATTTTTATATCTCAAAGTAAATATGCTAAAGATCTGTTAGATAGATTTCATATGACTGATGCTAATCCAGTTTCAATTCCATGTGACTTAGGAACTAAATTAATGATAGATATGGAATCTCCTTATATTGATGCTACTCCCTATAGAGAACTTGTAGGTAGTCTGATTTATTTAACTCTCACAAGACCTGATTTATCTTTTAGTGTTGGTTTAGTTTCCAGATTTATGTCAAAACCTCAACAAACTCATTTTAAAATTGCTAAAAGAATATTACGTTATATTAAAGGTACTATTAACTTAGGTCTATTTTATGATGCTAATTCTGATTTCTCTTTAAAAGGTTTTACTGATTCAGATCTAGGTGGAGACCCCAATGATGGGAAATCTACTTTTGGATATTGTTTTTCTCTTGGTTTAGGTTCTATCTCTTGGAAAAGTAAAAAAGAGCAATCTGTGTCTTTATGTTCCACTGAAGAAGAATATAAAAGTTGTACTCATGCCTCTAAAGAAGCTCTATGGCTTAGAAGAATACTTGAAGATTTGGGTCTACCTCAACAAGAACCTACACCTTTGTATTGTGACAATCAAAGTGCAATAGCATTGGCAAAGAATCCAGTTTACCATGCAAAGTCAAAGCACATTTCTCTCCACCACCACTTCATTAGAGAACACATTGCAGAAAATAGAATTTCCCTCATTCATTGCAAAGGAGAAGATCAAGTTGCTGATATTTTTACAAAGCCTCTTTCTAGAGAGAAATTTGAATTTCATTGTAATAATTTAGGGTTAATATCCCTTGATGTAATTACCCCAAGTAAAGATTAAAGGGGGGTGTTAGAATATGTAATCTTTCCTTGGTGAAATATTATAAACCAAGGTAGTTTAGTTTAGTTTATTTATTATGTAAGTAGGAGATTCCTATAGAATCCCTACATGAACACTTGTCCTCTTTTCCATGTGTGAGGACATAATTTTTATTTATAATTTCCTTTTATTCCTAGATTCCTCCTTAAGAGGAAATAGCACAAGTGGCTCACACACTTATGAATGTGGCTTACATGCACATGGGAGTTACTTTTTGAACTCCTTCACTTATCTCTACATATAGAGATATTTCTCCACACACTCATCAATCTTTTTCTCACAACTCTCTCAATTCCTCTCTTTCATAGTTCTATCATATTGTATTGAGCTAAGTGCTCATATTCTCTCTCTCTCTTTAGGCTTTTCATGCCTCATTCATAATTCACAAAGGGTTTTCTTAGCTTTCCCCTTTCAAATTCTTGTCTCCTCTTTACTTTGTTGGTGTATGCTCCTAGTTATTGTGCAAATTCATGGTATTGTTTCCTAACTCTTTGCTCTTGGATTAAACAATTTCCTATTTGTTCTTTATCATTTTTAACAGGTTCTATGTTAAATCTTTTGTGTTATGTGTTCATTGTGGTGATTGTTTGATTGTAATACTTTACATATTGCATATTTGATTTGGTTATTAATCATTATATGTTATTGACTGGTAATCGGTAAAAGTACAGACAGTATAGCATTTTATATTACTGAGCTGCAGAAGTTTAAGGAAATTGTTTTTGGATATACATTTTGATTTGGGACTGTGGATAACTGATTCACCCCCCTCTTAGTTAATCTAACAATTGGTATCAGAGCGTTG
Source organism: Chamaecyparis obtusa (assembly GCA_027943335.1). Lineage (NCBI taxonomy): Eukaryota > Viridiplantae > Streptophyta > Pinopsida > Cupressales > Cupressaceae > Chamaecyparis > Chamaecyparis obtusa. The sequence goes on from BSBK01004786.1 coordinate 405,924, forward strand.
GTTGCTTGGAAAAAAGTTTTAAGGACTTCAACACAAAGATCTCAAAATGTATAAGAGGGAAGTTCCAAAGCTAAACAAGGATAACTTCACAATATGGAAAAGCTGAATGAAGCCACACATATCTAGAATTGGGAATTCTTCCCTCACTCTAATGGAGAATGGATACATTGCACCACCCACTAGACCTTTAAACATTGATTAATTAAGAGACAGACATGAGCATAATGCCACTATGATGAAGATTGTTGATGCACTGACAGATGCTGAATTTGAAGATATTAAAGGTTGTACCACTGCTAAAGACATGTGGGATAAAATTTCTCAAATGTATAGTGGTGATGTAAATGTCAAGAGAGCCAGAGCCGAAAGATTAAGAGGAAGATTCGATGATATGAAGATGAAAGAAGGAGAAAAAATTGTGTAGTACACAAATAGAATAAAGGAGGTAGTTCATGATATTAGAGCATTCGATGTAGTTATTGATGAAGACATTGTGGTAAGAAAAATTCTAAGGACTTTATTGCCTATTTATGCCATCAGAATATCTACAATTCATGAAAATAGGTCAGCACCTAACAATACACTCACTCTTGATAATCTGATTGGAAAGTTAACAACATTTGAATTGAACAACTATGATAATAGTGTTGTACCAACTGTTGAATCTTCTTTTATGACTTCTCTAAAGATTGGTAATTCTAGTAGTAGAAATAATAAGGATGATAGTGATAGCAATACTGATGATGAGCTTGATGAACTTGAAGCTCTTATGGCTAGGAGGTTACCTAGAGGAAAAGGTAGATATAGAGGCAAATTACCTTTAGCATGCTTTAACTGTAAAGAAGTTGGTCACATTGTTGCTAGATGTCCAAACAAGAAGGAAGAAGATAGAAACAAAGACCGATTTGAAGGAAGCTATGGGAGAAGAAACAACAGAAGCTACCGACACTACAACAGAGACAACTGAGACAATAATGACAGAGGCAAAAAGGTATGTTACATAGCAAAAGAAAATGAATCAGAATCTGATTCAGATGATGATGTAGAAGTAGTATTTGTTGCTATGAAGGATGATTTTGAGGAAGAAGAAAAGCATGTAGAAACAACACTAATTTCTAAAGTTAATAAAAATGATACATGGATCATAGATAGTGGTTGTACACATCACATGACTGGTGATGATGATAAATTTGATCATCTTGAGCAATACAATGGAGGATCAGTTAAGATGGGTAATGATACACCCTATATGGTAAGAGGTAAATGACCCATGATGATAAATGATAGAATAAAATGTGAAAATGCTTATTAGGTAGAAGGAATGAACTATAATTTTCTAAGTGTGGGATAGCTAAACAATTCAGGTCACCGAGTTTCTTTTGAGAGGAAGAAAGTAAAAATATTTGATGATGGATGAAGACTAGTTGGAACTGGAGCACAATCAAGAGGTAATTTGTTTTATCTTGATAATGATGAGTCTTCTTGCTTGATGATGAAAAATGAAGATGCTTGGTTGTGGCATAAAAGGTTATGTCATGTGAATTTTGATAACATGATTAATATTAGTAAAAAGAAAAGAGTTAGAGGTTTGTCTAACTTGTCAAAGCCTGATCATGTTATGTGTCATGAATGTCGGAAAGGTAAAATGACCAAATATAGTTTCAAAAGAAAAGATTATTCAACAAAGAAGATACTTGAGTTGGTTCATACTGACCTATGTGGTCCTATGAGAACTCAAAGTTATTATGGAGACATATACTTTATTCTTTTTGTTGATGATTATACTAGATTAATGACTGTCATGTTCTTGAAAGAAAAATCTGAGGCATTCAAGATGTTCAAGTGGCATAAAGAAAAAGTAGAAAAAGAGACTGGTAAATAATTGAAATGCTTAAGATTTGATAGAGGAGGTGAATTTATCTCTGATGAATTTACTAACTTTTGTAATGAGCATGGTATTAAAAGATAGGTCTCTGCACTGAGGACACCTCAGCAGAATGGCATTACTGAAAGGAGGAATAGGTCAATTTTTGACTATGCAAGGACATTAATGATAGAGAAGAATGTTGCTCAAACATACTGGAGAGAAGCTATCATCACAACTGTTTATGTTCTTAACCGAGTACAATTGAAGGACACTAACAAGACACCCTATGAGTTATGGTTTGGACACAAACCCACTATAAGTTACTTCGGGATTTTTGGAAGTAAATGTTTTATTCTGAAAGATGAAAGAAATGGAAAGTTTGACTCAAAAGGTGATGAAGGGATATTTCTTGGATATTTCGGTAAAAGCAAAGCATACAAGTGTCTAAATAGAGTTACTAATAAAATGATTAAAAGTACTAATGTTTGGGTTGATGAGTTTGATGATAAGAATGCAGAGGAAAGAAGAAAGGAACCAAAAGACTATGGTAGATTCACTTACATTGAACAACTAGAGTATCTACTGAAGCCACAGACTGTGACAACCAGTTAGCAGGAAAACAATACTAAGGAACGGGAAAGAGAAATCGAGGAGCAAGAAGGACCTACCAAGCAAGAAAATGAACCTGCACAAGATGAACAAGAAAGAAGAGATCAAGTACTGGAAAGATTTGTTAGAAGACATCATCCTGAGACACAAATAATTGGAGATAAACAAGTTGGAATGATGACAAGGAGTAAGACAAGACAAGGTACATGTTTAGTCTGTGAATATGAACCGAAGAATGTTAAAGTTGCATTAGAAAATGATGAATAGGTTAATGCAATGAAAGAAGAAATTGAATAGATAGAGAAAAACAAGACATGGACTTTAGTACCTAGACCTAAAGATAAGAATGTTATCGGTACTAAGTGGATATTCAGAAACAAGCTGAATGAAAATGGAGAGGTAATAAGGAATAAAGCTAGATTAGTATGCAAGGGATATGCATAGGAGGAAGGAATTGATTATGGTGAGACCTTTGCACCTACTACTAGATTAGAAGGAGTCAGAATCTTACTTGCATATTTTGCACACAAAAAGTTCAAGGTTTATCAAATGGATGTTAAGTCAGCATTTTTGAATGGGATACTTGAAGAAGAAGTCTACATAGAACAACCAGAAGGGTTCATGGATCTAGACAAGAAATATATGGTATGTAGATTATATAAAGCCTTATATGGCTTGAAGCAAGCACCTAGAGCCTGGTATGAAAGGTTGCATACTTATTTGTTAAGTATTGGATTTGTTATAACTAGTGAGAATAACAACTTGTACATGAAAGGAAATACTGATGATACTATTCTGATTGCTGAAATATTTGTGGATGATATTATCTTTGGAGGTCAAGATCACATATGTAAATCCTTTACTGATGAAATGAGAAAAGAGTTCAAAATATCTATGTTTGGAGAGATTAAGTTCTTTCTAGGACTACAAGTGATTCAACAGAGTGATGGGATATTCATCACACAATCCAAATATATCAAGGAAATACTGAGAACATTTGGCATGGAAGATGCTAAACCTGTTGGAACACCAATGGCTACTGGATGTAAATTGACTAAGGAAGATGAAACTACAAAGGTGAACCAAACACTGTACTAATCTATGATTGGTAAATTAATGTATGTAGTGCATAGTAGACCAGACATAGCACATGCTGTGGGAATTGTTGCAAGATTTTTTGCAAATCCTAGGGAGTCACACATGGTTGCTACAAATAGAATCTTAAGATACCTGAAGAAAAAAGAGGACTATGGATTATGGTATCCTAAGGAAGGCAAATTTGAACTCGAAGTCTATACTGACGCTGATTGGGCTGGAAATGTGGATGACAAAAAAAGAACCACCAGAGGAGGATTTTTCTTTGGTGAAAGACTTGTCACATGGACAAGTAAGAAGCAAGCTTGCATTTCTCACTCTACAATCAAAGTAGAGTATGTTGCTGCTACAAACTGTTCAAATATTGCATATATTAAGCAAGTGTTGGAAGGTATGAATGAGGTAATCACCGAGCCAGTGATTATATATTGTGACAACACTAGTGCAATAAACATTTCAAAGATTCTAGTGATGCACTCTAAAGCAAAGCATATATCCATTAAGTATCACTACTTAAGAGAACAAGTACAAGAGAAGCAAGTGAAACTATAATTTTTTACATCTAAAGAACAAATTGCAGACATCTTTACAAAGCCTCTACCAAAGGATACATTTGAATACTTGAGGACTAGACTTGGGGTCCGTCCCCTATCTACCGGTCACTAATGTAATATGGATGTTGCATCAGCCTAATCTTATCAGAAGATCATTCATGTTGATGCAGCATAGTTCACACTTTGGATCATGTCTAAGGTTGTGAAAGGTTTGAAGAACTGGAATAGATTGGCATATCAGTATACAGAGATACAGAGAATGCACTGGACAATAGAGAGTTACATGGCTACTACAGAGCTGTATGTTTATTTGTTTCTTTGGCATTGTTGTCAAAGGGAGAGATAAACTAAAAGTAAAGGAGAACATTGAAGATCAGTTACTAAGAACAAAAGAAGGAATCCAAGAGTTGAAAAGATCATATTTGCAGAAGATAGTCTGCATTGGTAATGTTGTTAAGTAACGTAGTGATTAAACATATTAAGCTAGGGAGAGCTTGTACAACATTTGTTTACAGAGTTGTAGAACACATGTTTGGTATGTGTATGGTGTACTTCATATTGCTTGAGTTGCCATCAATACCAAAGGGAGAGATTGATGAACTACAACTGATTTAGAACCTAATTGAAGACCAGTGATTAGAGATCACTGAGTTGCTGATTAGATATGTAAGATGATTAAATCAGTAATATATGTTGTCATTGATGTCAACTAGTTTGACAACACTTATCTTGTAAGTTACAATACCTAAACATCTGTAGAAAGGAGAAAAAGACATGAAGAACATAAATATCTACATGAGAAAGATGTATATGATAGATGAGGATAAGAAATACATTGGGTAACTTATTGATGAGTCTATGACCTTATGTTATTGACTTGATTATGTTGCATTCATCTATGATGAGGAAAAGAGATGAAAGACACACGAAAACATAGTCAGTTGATGAAGCATCACAGTATACACTGAGTAGTGTAGTGTATACCGATCATAGTATAAACTGAGCTTATGTTCACCAACACATTTCTTTGTTAACTAAATAGAGACAAAGGAACTAAATGATTAGTTTAGCCAATAAGGATTGATGAGTTGTAAAGTGCATGATCACGAGGTGAAAAGATAAAGTTTGTTATGAAGATCAATGGCTAACAAAATTTAAGGAAGATCTAAAGGATGGAAACAAAATGTGTTACTGATACATTAGCCGAGGAAGGTTTAAGCAGAAAAATGGACGAAGGAGAATAAGCAGAAAAATTTGATGGATGAGAAGAAACTGGTTTACATGTCTATTTAAGAGACTAGGGTTTCATTATGAAACTTATGCCAGAAGAAGGAGACTATAGAATTATCACGTGAACAAGCTTCATGCATGCCTAATCAAACTAGTTAAGGAGAACTAAACTACAGAGTGTACCGAGTGTTAGAAAGCTATTACTGAGAGACATTAAGTCATTGATTATTGTTGAAAAAAAATTGATATATTGATTAGAGGATTTGAATGAGCATAATATAGATTTGAAATCTGCAATAGAAGTTTTATTATAATTAGATCACCTATTGTTACAGTTTAACCATTGTAATCAGACAAGTCTCATAACCGAGTGGACTTGAAAGTCTTGTAATGTCATTCATAGAATGTACATTTGTTATCCTATCAACCCCATAGGGAATGCTGGTTGGACGATAACTGTTTGTCTAAAATCCTCTAACAAGGTCACACCTTATAGTGTGTTTTGTAACCTTTGACAGGGTTGGGTCTTCATCGACCTCACTTTAGAAGAGTGAACAATTTTGGGTTGCTGGTCCCAAGTGGCTTTTCCCTTAGTAGGGTTTCCATGTTAAATCTTTTGTGTTATGTGTTCATTGTGGTGATTGTTTGATTGTCATAATTTACATATTGCATATTGGATTTGGTCGATAATCATTATATGTTATTGACTGGTAATCAATAAAAGGACAGACAGTATAGTATTTTACATTATCGCACTGCAAAAGTTTAAGGAATTTTTTTTTGGATATACATTTTGATTTGGGACTGTGGATAACTAATTCAACCCCCTCTCAGTTATTCTAACATAAGTCTATGACTAGAAAACTCATATATCTTACTCAAACCAGACCAGACATTTCCAATGCAGTTGTTATTGTTGGAAGATTTGTAGTAGAACCTAAGAAAAGTCATCTCATGGTAGTAAAAAGAATATTTAGATATTTGAATGGAACCTTAGACTATGGTTTATGGTATCCTAATTCAAAGAATGTAAAGTTTCATGCATATATAGATGCAGATTGGGAAGGATGTGTGGATGATAGAAAGAGTACCTTTGGAGGAGTTGTATTCCTTGGAGATAGACTTGTTACTTGGACAAGTAAAAAGAAGAATTGTATCTCTCAGTCAACATCAGAAGTAGAGTATGTAGCAGCAACATTAAATTGTTCTACAATTGTGTGGATCAAATAGATGATAAAAGATTTTGGTATTTAGATTGACTACCCTATTGTTATTCATTGTGATAACACTAGCACTATCAATATGTCAAAGAACCCTATGATGCATGCAAAGACAAAACATATTGAGATAAAATATCACTTCCTAAGAGAGAAAGTAGTAGAGAAAGAAGTAATGGTGGACTATGTCAGTACAAAAGATCAGTTAGCAGACATATTCACAAAGCCTTTACCTAAGGATACTTTTGAGTATCTCAGGGAGAAGATGTGAGTAATTCCCTTTCCTAAATCTAATTAGAGATAGCATGAGTGCATCAACCCTCAATGATTGATGAAAGGTTGACTACTGTACCTCAAGAGTAGTACAGGTGCTTAATGTTTTTGGCACCCTTTGCCATTGATATCAAAGGGGGAGTAGTATATAGTAATAAAAAATAAGTAGAAAGGGGGAGTAAAAATATAGTCATGGGAAGTAGTACAGTTGAGGAAATGGACAATGTTATAAAAGAATTGGATGTTTGGATTGGTGGTATTTTTCATTCTATATGTTTCCATCAATGCCAAAGAGGGAGATTGTTGGAGATTTGCTAGCAAGTCAGTGCTGAATGTATGCTTATCATTGATGACAACATACAACAAGTAGCATGCGTGGAAGTGTGATGGAGAGAGCATTGAGCATATGTTGCATATGTTATAAGCATGGTATCATAGATGCAAATGTTGATTCTAAGTAAAGATAGTAGTACAGTTGTGTATATCAATGAGTGTTTCTGATAGGTCCCAGGTGTTGGAAATTTATTGCGAAATGTGATACTGAGAAGGGGGTGAATCAAATGTCACCTATTAATCCATATTAACATTACTAAAAAACTTTGCATAGCATTATCACAAACTTCATCAATGTAATGGAAATAATATACTAAACATCACTCATGAAAGTACTCATAACACAATAACTTGGTTACCCAGAAACCTTTGAAAGGTAAAACTGGGGTGGGGATGACACCCAAAAATATTCACTATTGCAATATAAAGTTTTCCTATTAGGGATACAAATTTGATCACAAAATATGATCTACCCTATGAGGGGTCTGCCCTGTTAAGAGCTAAAAAAGACTTATATAATCTACCTTACAAAAGGATTTAAAACTTACAACTAAGTAAGCACTCAATTAAGAGATTACATAAGGTCTATTAAAACCACTATGTTAAGAGATTTACCCTGATACACTTGTTAAAATGTCTCAGTACTCGATCCTTCAGTCTGCACTATATGTTGATTATAGATCTTCTCCTTCCAGTATTGATTTGATCTTATCTATCAAGTTTGTCTCTATTTTGTCCTTCATTGCGTTACTTTGTTTCACTCAGTCACTGAACTCTATCAAAATACTTCACTATTCTGAATGTATTCTTTGCTTATTCCTCTCATTCCCTTCACATCCTCTCACACACACATTAGGGTTTAGATCTCATCTCATATAGACAACTAAACTTCTCAAGATTTAAGATCTACAATTTAGATTTACTCTTTTTGCCGCTTAACCTTTCCTAATTCTAATTGGCTCCAAGTGTTACATTGGGATCAATGATTGTAAAATAGGAGTGTAATCACCTCCTTACTTTCCTCAAAAAATGAAATACAAAACATGAATGTCAGCTAAAACATTTTACCTCGATGATTGTGCCATAACAAACACATATGTCAATTCTGGTTAACTAGGCAATTGATGTCTCTAGTACTCGGTGTTCGCTAATATCTCTGTTGCTCGGTATAAACTACTTTACATAGCTCAGAAAGAACTAACTTAGCTAATACAAAAGTACTTAGTGACCATTGGTTTACTCAGAAGTGACTATTGCTTGGTAAATATACATTACATGACTCAGTCTATACATGATGACTCAGTCGCAGTGATGACTGACCAACATTTCCTAGATAATGACTAAGTGTAAGACACTAATAGACAACAAAACTATAGGGATCTACAATCTCCCCCTTTGACATTAGTGGAAAAAATACTTGGTAATGATATTTACAATTATATTTACAAGAGTACTTAGTATTAACAAAATACTCCACCTAAGATATATACATATACAAAACTGAGTATATCATACCATTCTTATTCTATTACCTCCCTTTGTGCCTGGATATGTCATTTCATTTCCCCCTTATTTTTGGCACTCTTGATTTCTTCGGGAGTAGGAATCTTGAAATATTCTCTAGAAATGGTTTATGAAGCATCATAACCATATGCAATGTAGATTCCCAACTGAATGTTGCAACTTTCAAAACCTTTGATTGCACTTCTAGCTCGACAGCTAGATTGACTAGGCTCTAGGCTATAGAAAGATGAGGATCTTTCTATATTAAGTCCTTAGCCTTTGCTAACTCTCTTTAAATGGCCTTCAGATGAGGTGTTAACATTTTTTTAATGGAGATTAGATGATCTCTTATCTTACCATCATTAGCCATCAACTCGGCTATCCTTCCTTGTGAATGTAGAAGCTTGGCATAATGTTTGGAATTGGAACTTGCATCCAAGCTCAAGGATTGACCAGTAGACTTTATTTCTTGCTGTAGTTTGTCTACTAGCTCCTGGTTATCCTTCATAAATTCTTCTACAGTGCACAATTTTGTATACAAGGATTGCGCATTCACTACCACCTCTTCTGAATTTGTTATTTGAGTAGAGAGTTCTACCTGCTTCACTACAATCTTGGTAGATACCTTGTTCAACACCTTTGTCTCAAATTTCCTTTCTGACCACTGCAATAACTTATCATTTGCTTTGATTTCTTCATTAGTCACTTTCTTGACTATATGGACAAGTTGATCCAGTATGGGGTCAGAGTTATTTATATCAGTCATTTCAAAAGTATCAATAAATATTTATTTTATCTCGTGCAAAACTTGCTTTTGCTGATGTTCTCTTCTTAATTATTCTTGTTTTCTTTTCCTCTTCAGTAGGTCTTGCAATATCTGCATCTGCTCATATGATAAGTTATCGGAATCCCATTTTGGAATTACAATAACTTCATCAATTTTTACCTTCGGTGAAGAAACTTTCACCTTCTTTTTCTGTGCCTTCTTCTTCGATGTACTCCCACTCGACATCTGTACAAGAGCTTTGATTGCCTCTTGCTCCTTAGGTTCTTGGATATCAATAGCTTTTTCCTTCTCTTCTTTTCCCTTATCCTCCACATGAGGACTGACATTCACTAATGCAGACTGATCTCCTTTGTCTTTTTGTGACTCCTCGATAGATGTAGACTAATGTGTAGTTGCTGACGGATCATGTTCCTTGGTAGTGCTCATACCGGCTAACATGTCAACTATAAAAACTTTAGGTTTGACAGGGGTTGATGTGATAGCTGATGTATCATCAATTTTTGGATAATCTATTACTTGTCAGAGCATAGTATTACTGCCTGGCAAATATGTGTCTTTTTCTTCCTCAACTTGTATGTCTTCCTCGATCAATACCTGAGTCTTTACTGGGGTATCCTTTGTGATGTCAACAATACTTACTCCAAATAACTTTTGACATTTTTCTTCCTTGGGAGCTTCTTTCTCCTGAATAGGTGGCTCAATTACATCTTGTGCATTATCTGGCTCAGCACCCTTAGATGTGCTAGCATCTTGATGTGCATCCTTGTCAATTAGAAAACCAAAAATTATCTTCCAAGTCTTTAGACTTTCCTGTACAACATCCTCAACCTTTGTTTGAAGGATAGAATAAGCTCTAAGTTTAGGATTGAATTTTTTCATGTATTGTTCCACAACTTCTTGAATATTGGAAGAGGTTAGATTTGGTGAAACTTAAGCTAGTGAGCTCTCCCTTATCTACTTCTCAGTCATTAGAGAAAACTCCCATTTTTGTGCAACTCTATTGCTTAACTCCTTAGGGACTAGTTTCCCCAGATGTATACATAACATCTTAAAGTGCAGAGCATCTCAATAATAGCTTCTTCTACTTTCTCCTTATCTCCTATACTCATGCTCTCAAATCTTAATTTCTTCAAACCTGCAAGTCCAGCAAAGTTCTTGATAGTGTGGCATATTTCATCCACTTTTGGTGTTATACTATGTACTGCAACCTTCTTCTTTACCTCCTCATCACTTTCTATCTCCTCATCATCTTTCTCCAAAATAAGTTTCCTCCTAAGCCTTTTTCTTGTCTATCTTGGCACTGGCTTAGGCTGAACAAATTTTCTTTTCCCTGATGCAGGGGTTGTCTTTTGTGACTCAAAAGATACAGTTGTAGAGGCTACCCTTGTTCTCTACCTAAGCACAGGTGACAATGTAACCTTAGGTAGTTGCATCTTCTTACTCATGGGCTCGATAAGTGCTACCTTCTTGCCTTTCTTCTTTTCTACTACTATCTCTTCTGCTTCATCACTCTCACTGAGATCACTTGCTTCATCTTCTCCCAGTCCTTGTGTTAATTCAAGAGGTGCATCCTCCTCTATTTCTCCCATTATTTTTACTATATTCTTCACAATTTTCTTCCTTTTTCTCTCTATGGTTGGAGCCTTCAATCCCATGGTTATTTTGGATTTAGCCTCTACATAAGTTCCAAAGTAAGGAGCCTTCTTATCAATTTCCTTGGCTAATAGGGCTTTTATTGCAACTGTGGTCTCATCAACATTTACCTCATAAGGTAGTGGAATTACCCATGAAACCCTTGGTAAAACAACTTGTGCATAAGTGAAATCTGTTTCGACTAAGAAACAAATGTCTTGGCTATACTTCTCAACTAAAGACACATGAATCCTACTTCTCTTCCTCATTTTCTTCTTGAATTCAATGAAATAATTTTCCATCACACTCTCAAAATTTTTTTATATCTGACTGATAAACTCATTTATTTAAACTATGACTGGTTCCTTCTTATCCAAAATTACTCCTCCAATAGTAGGAAAACATTTCTGAATATAAAAGAATAGACACATGAGTAGGAAACCAAACTTACACATAGAATTTTTTGCTTTCCAGATTGAAGTTAGGTTCTCAGCAAGTTGAGTTAGTTGGAGCTCAACAAGATTGTAAGTATGTACTTTCTTGATAATTTTCCAAGCCTGGTCCACTGCCATGCATGGGACATTGTCCAACTGACTAGACTGATAGAATTTGTGAGCAATTACCCTCACTACAAAATCAATCTCCAGATCAGTGATAGTGGAGATTATCATTTCGTGCTTATTCCAGACTGTCTAAGTGTTTTTCTAAATCTCCTCCTTGCTTAAACATTTCAATATTCTCTTACCAAAAATCATAGGGCATCCACTTACCTGGTTAATCATGTCCTTTTTTATCTGAACTGGTCCATCCTCTAGCCATAATTGCATGTTGTGTACTCTACTAAGTACAATTTTAATCCAGTCTACTTTGAAATTTTGTGGAAAATCTAGGGCATGAACTAACCCTTGCTCGACAACCTTGTGGTGTTTCGGCTTCAACACCCCATTGTTACACAATCTATAATATGCTTCCTTGATTTTATAATCACCTATCTCTTTGATTTTGCACATGTAACATGACCTAATATCGTTTATCATCAAAAAAAATTTTGGAACTGATGATAGAGCACCAATAAGATCTCCCTTGATCGCACTTTCTGGAATGAACTAAAACTTCTATGGCTTACACAATTAGTTCCTTACTAACTAAACATTGAAAACCTCCTTTCCTTATTTCTTCATTGTAGCAGATGAGGATGATGCCATTGATTTCAACTAAAAAAAATCTTGAAAAAGATATTTTCTTAGTAGCATACCTTTGTGTAAGTGTTCTACAGATGATTTACCGATGACACACCAAAAAGATTTGAAATCGCCTTCAAACAAACATGTTACATGCTCTTTGAATCGCTCAAAGAAATTTCAATTCACTGGTGAAATGAAATGAACGGTAACATTCCACTTTATAGACTTCAAATAGTTAAATTAGGGCTACATAAATGTTCCGTACATATTCTAGGTGGAATACAACTATCTTGGCATTCTTATGTTACACTCGGCTAACACAAGCTCAATCGATACAACCATTCAAATACAGCTTGTTGTACATCACATCTCAGCTATCATAGGTTCTCGGCATACACTGATAACTCAATCAAAACACTGACACTCGACATAAAAAATGAATTGCTCCACTTTGCTCAAATATGTCCTAAAGCATCTTTATCTATGTAGATATGGACTTTTACTCAACTTATGTTAGGAACTGATATAAGATAAAACATTATGACTCAGCTCCATACATACTTTCTTTTCTTAGACCAAAGAAGTGTGATCACTTGATCCATCTGATTGGGTGACCTCAGGTGTACAGGTTTCACTTGTGCTTCCTTCTTCTTTCTTCTTCCATGTTTTGTTCATCTAATTTCTCAATTTCTCACTAATATCTTCATTCTTGCTTTGATCATTGCTCGGTATGGGTGATCTATAGTCTTTCTTTAGATGACCTATCTTGTTACATTTATAGCATACCATACTTCTATTCATCCAACTTTTAGATTTACCTCTGAAATGAGTCTTCAAACAATTTTCTCTAATGTGTCCATATTTTCCACAATAATGACAACTGTACCAAGTGTTATAATCCCAATTGTATGAGTTACTCTTCATAGGTGACTTAGTCTGGTCATTTGATGACCATTTAGGTTTAGATCTGCATTCAAATGTTCTATGTCCATACTTCTGATAGTTGAAACAATGTCCTTGAAATTTTGGTGAGATAGGTGGACTGCTGACCTTAGACCTACATTCTTGTGCCCGATATCCAAGTTTCTTACAGTTAAAGCAATGTCCATTAAATTTAGGTTTAGGATCAGACTTACCATGTTTGCTTCTCCAGATGTTAGTTGTATGTCCTAGCTTTCCACAATGATGGCATGTAGGCTTTTTGTTCTTTGGTTTAGCATTCTTTTTCTCACCACTTTTTGATGATTCTCCTTCCTTAGTGGATAGTGAATGCTCATTTAGTCCAAGTCCAGATCTATCACTAGATCTTTTAGGTGACCTTAACAACTCTTCAAAGTATTTTGTAGCTTCATTTGGTTTGTTCATCCTTTCATTAATTTCCTTTTTAGATCTCAGTTCATTTCTTAGTTGATCATTTTCAGATCTCAGATTGTTGATTTCCATATCTTTCGTACCCAATTCTTGATTAACTAGTAGCAGTTGATTTACCATGTCTAATTGATTGTTAGTCAACCTTTGCATGTCACTTCATGTCCTTTCATCAAGTCTCATTGATATTTGTCTTCTTCAGCCATTGTCTTGTCTTCTTCAACTTTCTTTTTCTGTTCAATGACTTTACAGAGTTTGACAGATTGAATTTATTATTCTCTCTTCAGATTTCTGATGTCATCACTTAGTATGTTATTTTTCTCCAATAGATCTTTTATGGCTTTGTCACTTTCTACAGAGTTCCCATTATCAAATAATCTAGTGGTGTCTACTTCCTGATATTGTGATTCATTTTGCTGAATAGCAATTTCTCTTCTCCTACTTAAGGATTTCTTCAGTTCTCCTCTGGCTGCTTCAAGTTGTTGTAATGCAAGCTGAACATCAATCTTTTGATTCTCTATAATTTTTCCCAACTTATAAACCTCTATCTCAAGATCTTTATCTTCAAGTGGTTAGACTTTCTATAAGAAACCCTAGTGCCCTAATACCAATTATTGGAAATTTATTGGGAAATCTGATACTGAGAGAGGGGGGGTGAATCAGATATCACCTATTAATCCATATTAACATTACTAAAAAAATTTGCATAGCATTATCACAAACTTCATCAATACAATGGAACTAATATACTAAACGTCATTCATGAAAGTACTCATAACACAATAACTTGGTTACCCAAAAACCCTTGAAAGGTAAAACTGGGGTGGGGATGACACCCACAAATCTTCACTACTACAGTATAAAGTTTTCCTGTTAGGGCTATAAATTTGATCATAAAATATGATCTACCCTATGAGGGGTCTTCCCTATTAAGAGCTAAAAGACTTATACAATCTACCTTGAAAAAGGATTTAAAACTTACAATTAAGTAAGCACTCGGTTAAGAGATTACATAAGGTCTGTTAAAACCACTCTATTAAGAGATTTACCCTGATACACTTGTTATAATGTCTCAGTACCTAATCCTTTGGTCTGCACTATATGCTTATTACAGATCTTCTCCTTCTAGTATTGATTTGTTCTTATCTATCAAGTTTGTCTCTATTATGTCCTTCACTGCATTACTTTGTTTCACTCGGTCACTGAACTCTATCAGAATATTTCAATGGTCTAAATGTATTCTCTACTTATTCCTCTCATTCCCTTCACATCCTCTCACACTCACATTAGGGTTCAAATCTCATCTCATATAGACAACTGAACTTCTCAAGATTTAAGATCTATGATTCAAATTTACTCTTTTTTCCGCTTAAGATTTCCTAATTCCGATTGGCTCAAAGTGTTGCATTGGGATCAATGATTGAAAAATAGGAGCGTAATCACCTCTATCATTTCCTCAACAAATGAAATATAAAACATGAATGTTGGCCAAAACATTTTACATCGATGATTGTGCCATAACAAACACATATGTCAATTCTGGTTAACTTGGCAATTGATGTCTCTAGTACTCGATGTTTGTTGATATCTCTATCACTCGGTATAAACTACTTTATATAGCTCAGCAAGAACTAACTCGGCTAATACAAAAGTACTTAGTGACCATTGGTTTACTCAGTAGTGACTACTGCTTAGTAAATATACATTACATGACTCAACCTATACATGATGACTCAGTCACAGTGATGATTGACCAACTTTGCCTAGATAATGACTAGGTGTAAGATACTAATAGACAACAAAACTATAGGAATCTACACCAAGAACAATTTTGTATATAATTTGTAGTACGGTTGCAATACAGCCTTGCACATTTATATTTATGTTGTAGACATATGTATGATGTTATGTTCATGGACACAGAGTCAAATATGTAGTATAGGTTGAGTTATGAAGTCTCTAGTTGACAGTCACAGTTTCTTGTGTCTACCTGGAAGAGCCGACAGTGTTTATATGATTACGGTAGTTGCACCTATCATCTCGGTATGCACACTTGGATTTATGTTAATAAGAGAGTTAAGGATGTTTTGTTAAGAGCGCATAACATAATTCAGCATGAGGAGAAAGTATTAGTTAATTTGGTGGAGCCAACAATGTGAAGTAACGTATTCACTCATATTGAGTTGGACAGGTCCGAGTTCATGTTGCGTGCTTAATAGAGCTAAAAAAGATGTTATTGGAGAGTTTTATTATTTCTCTAATATGATTTCAAGGTGGTTTTAATAGGCTGACTTGATTATATCATTTAGAGGAAAGATACTTATAGGAAGTCATTTGTGATTGCTAGGCATGGCTAATAGATGAAAGAAAAGAGAAGAGAAGAGAGTGCGAAGTGTTGATCCATCAGCAGAAGGTGTATGTGACATAGTAGAGAGTTCATGCTATTCATTGGAACTGATCAAGACAACAAGTCTATGCACGGTTCACCAAGATCCAGATATAGTGTGTATATGTTAAACAAAAGTTTTTAGCCTTCACCCCTTTAAGTAGTGTGCTCTTGGATAGTGCATCCTCACCGCTAACAGGGTTAATTCTAAAAGACTCCTAATAGGGTCTGACCCTTGACCAGGTCACTATACTTATTGCATTGTAAAGCTCAACTCCTAATAGGGTTGTAAGATCTTCTAACATGGATCATAATACACTAGTGCAATTATTAGTGGGTGTCAATTCCCACCAGGGGTTTTACCTATTTGGATTTCCCCGTAACCAAAATTTTGGTGTTGTGTTAAGTGTTCTTTCATTGTGTTTATAGTTAATGTTCTTATATACTTAATTGGATAAAGAATTGAATATTGTAGATAACTGATTCACCCCCCACCCCCGCCCCCCCCCTTCTCAGTTATGTCTTGGGACTATTCCTAACAGAAATATCTAGGGATACTACAAGAGATGGCTATTGGGAGGTATAGAAAGCTTGAAAACTTAGCAACGGTTGAAAAAAAATAGTAGGCTTAGGTCTACTTTCTCAATATATAGCAAATAATTATTATTAAAACTTTTTGATAGAGATATTATCTTGTACCATAATATGAGGGGATTGAATAGCCCATACATACAACACTTGATTAAAGTGGAGTCGTTTGGAAATTAAAGTAGATGTTCTAATGATATGAGAAACTAAGATGAATGGAGAGATTTTTGTGAAAATTGTTAAGAACATATGGCATGCTGCTAGTTTCTTAGTTAGTGATGCTAAAGAAGCCTCATGAGGTATTTCTACCATGTGGAACCCTACTAGGTTTAAGAACACTCTTTTTTTTATTCATAGAAATACCCTAATTGTAGCTATGGGAGATATCTTCTCAGTAGAACAATGAAACTTGATAAATATTTATGATCCTAATACAAAAATTGGAAGAGATGATGTATGGAACTACGTAGATAATATCATCCTAATCTACATATTGGAAAATGGATGGTGGGAGGAGTTTTCAATTATCCATTTTATCTTTTCAATAAATTAGAAAGTCGAGAAGATTTTTCTAATAGTATGATGGACCAGGTAGACTTCATTACTAAAATTGGTCACATGGATATTGATCTTGGAGGGGTGAAATTTACTTGGAGTAATAGGAAGAAAGGGGATCATATTATTCAATTCAATTCAATTTGGATATAGTTTTTATCTCAAGTAATTGGAACATTCTCACTTTTCTAACCCTTTATGCTCTCCCTAGAACTGCATAGGACCACAATGCAATTCTACTCTCCAAAGAGGATAATCTGATTAGGGGCCCATTTCCTCTCATGTATGAAATTATGTGGACTTATCATTTATAATTTAGTAAACTTTTGGAAGGATAGAGAAATATCCCTTGTCAAGGATCTCCTATGTATTGTGTCTCTTATAAGCTTAAGAGTGATAAAGAAATGGTTAAAGGATGGAAACAAATCTCATTTGGAAATATCTTTCAAAAAAATAAATCTTTATCTTTAGACCTTAAAGAAGTTCAGTATCAAATGGAGCTAGGAGCTAGAGATGTTGAAATTTGTAATAATGAAGGATATCTCCTTGCTCAATGGGCCAAGCTATCAAAGGAGGGAGTTTTTTGGAAGAAAAAATCTAGATTTTAGTGGCTTACTAAAGGAGAAAAAATACTAAATTCATTCATTAGTCTACCATGAAACACAAATTCAAGAGTGAAATTAGAAATTTTATTAAGGATGTTGTTTTTTTTCTAACAAAAGAGGATGATATTGCAAAATAAGTTGTTTCTTTCTTCTCCAATTTACAGAGACATATAGACAATGATAAATTAAATATGAATGAATTGCTAGAGTTTATACCTAAATTCATTATAGAATTAGACCTAAAGGAAATGCAAAAAATTGAGACCATTGGAGAAGTTAAAAAGGAAGTATTCTCTTTTAGAGATTATAAATCCCTTGGTTTGATGGCTTTCCCCACTTTTTTTGAGGATTTTTGGGGTTAACTCGGTGACAACTTGGTAAAAGACACTTCACGATTAATAGGACTGGTGGTTCTCACTTAGAGTCAACTTGAATCTCACTTAAGGCCTCTTCAATGGACATATTTAGGGACTTCTCCAACCCCAATCCTAAGGTAAATTCACTAAGATCTTTACCCCTCTAACCAAGATCCACCCTATCAATAAGACTCTTCAATGCTCAATGAATGTCACATGGTTCTTTCTACCAGCTTAAGCCAACATGCTCACAAAGAATTCTATTGTTGAATTTACACCATTTTAGTTCATTTACCATATATTTTGAAGGTTTGGAACTCTTCTTCAATCACCTTCTCATCGAGTTCCTAAAATTTAGGAATTAGGCCTAGTTGCCCCTTATAGCCCTATCCAGACACAAAAACTAGATTAACTCCCAAACTTGGTTAAGGAACTCCAAATCTAATCTTGGATCTAGATACCCTTTTCAAAAAATTAAATATTTTCAAGGTGAGAAATCTCCAAGTCTTCCTTACAACACTTTTTTACTATTAGGGATTCAGTACTTAAAAATAGGGCTAATTGCTCCTTTCTTTGATTTTGTCTTCATTAGCTGATGAAATCCAATCACCAGGTGCCACCACTACTTAGAGGTTCATGTCACCACTAGTTCAACATTCTCCAACCTTTAGATTTCTTCTACAAATAAAACCCTACATTATCTTGGTCTCTATTACTCTATTTCCATAGCTAGGCTATGGGAAATCTCACCTAGGGCAAGAGCTCAAAATCAACCTTGACACTTATACTCCTAAAAAAAGGAAACTTATGTATAGTGACCCTCTAACATTGCATCTAGGACCATTTTATTTTCCATGGATTTAAGAATGTCGAGAGGCCATTTTCTATGTACAGTCCAGAACTGGACCAATGAACTACAACTTTAAAGAAAATTAACAAGAAGATACAAAATGAGAACTATACAACAAAATCTCTTCACATAGAGTTATTATAAAATCATAAGGAACTAATTACAATAAAGATTTAAGTAATCTATTCTATCTTCAATTATATTCAATCCAAAAATGCTTAGACACAATAACAATCACTGTCTGCAACTTCACAATCAATGTGTTAGCCCATTTTCCAGTTAATGCAAAAAATCCAATGAAAATGGTCTTATCCTGCAAAAATCCTTTAAAATTGTCAAAGTCTATGAAGAAATAGGGTTTATCCATGTTACAAGGGTTTCAAAATTTGTCCAAGTCTATAAAAACCCTACCTGAGTCTATTTCTTCATTACCTTTTTGGTCACTTAAGTTCCCCTCTATTGCACACGTTATTTTTCATCGTCGAGCAGGGCCATGTTCCTTTTCAAGTTATTTTTCCTAGTACACCCCTTTTAATATTTCCTAAGTATAAAACCCGACAATGCCTTTTACTTTTCCTAATTCCCAAATTTTAAATTTTTTTTTTATGTATTTCGGGCCTAGTTGTTAAATGGTGCTAAGTCCGATGGATGTGCCAGAAAAGAGAAATCTGACAATTGTGTTAGGTCTTTCGGGCCTAGTCAGTGAACATTGCAAAACCTGATGACAAACTTGATAGTTTGCGGCTATATTCTGATCTCCTAATGAGCAATAGTTAAGTCTTTTTATTCAGAGACCTGGTAACAATGTGAATGGCTTAATTGTTTTGGCTTGTCTCCCAATCTTGCAATATTGGTGGTCAAGTGTCTAGCATCTAGCGACTTGGAGAAAGTAGGTTATCTTGAGATCTATTAATATTTAGAGGATTGTTCTTAACCTTCAATGATCTGGCATGGTGGTTATCTTTGAGTCTCTTAAGGTAGCGGCTAAGTCTTCTTGCATTCAATAATTAAGCGACAACCATAGATGATGACAAATATCAAGGGCTATCACTGGATCTCATGACAAGACTATGGTTAAAGCTCACATCCAACAATTACAAGATAGCCTCAGTTGCCCAATCTCATGAACTAACCAGGGTCAAGCCAAACATTCAGAGATTACAAGATATGTCTATGGTCACTGAATCTCCAGATCAAACATGAGTTAACTTGAAAGCTTGGAGACTACGTGAGGCCTTTGATCTCTCATTATCCAAATGTTACCCCAGTAAAGACAAATGTTTAGTGATTGAGAGATTTTCCTCAGTCGCCCAATCTCATGATCAGATTGAGGTTAAGTAAAGTGTTCCGAGATTGTGAGATTATCCCATTGTCGCGTGATCTCTAGATGATGGGGTTAGGGATTTGTTGTGGTTAAAGAATAAAGAGTAGAAAGATATGATGGTGGGCGTGAAGCCTTAAGGAGAAAGTGCTCAATGGATAGTGGTCACGAGATTGCGATAACTGTCTAATCTTGTCTAATGAAAGGCCAATGAAGCAGTGGCTTCCCATGCCATGTGTTGCTAATGTGTTATCTTTTGATTGGTTGTGAAGGAATGATGTGGTCGATTATTTTCAAAGCCAAGTTGACTATTTTATTTGATTTTCATGAATTGCACAATGTGCCAAAAAAAACAAGGATCAACGGTTGCATTTTAAACTTGATCGATTAACCATTGCGACCAAGTTTTTTGAATTATTTAAGGGTTTTTTAGTGAAAACTAGAGTTGGTAAGCCAGAAATGACAAGCCGAATCAAATCAATTTTATTTCAAGGATGGTTGTAGGTGAGAATTGATGAACAAGATGTTAAGGAGGCTGCCATAAACTGATTTTGTTCCCTGTGTGCCATGCCAAGTTTAATGCAGAGACTGATACTCTGAGAAGGGTGGCTAAGGTTTGATGGTTGTCAGAATTTTTCATGCCCTGTACACGCAAGATTGCTAAGGTGGTTCTGGCATTAAAGTTTTGTCTACAACAAGAAGCTTTTAATTTGTAACTACAATTCACCTATGAGGATGAAACCAAAATATTGTACTTGATTAGATTTGATCTCATCTTTCCCAATTTTTTAGGCTTTCTTATCTATTTTCATTTCTTATTATATCTAGTTGTAGTGGTTAGAAAACCTAATTTTTCCCTAAATGATCCCAAGCTTGTTGTAGTCCTTTATAAGGATTTCCAAGATCATTTAGGAGGGTCATCTTTTGATTGGGCAAGAGATCTAGGTTTAGTCTCTTCTTGGTTTCAGAATACTGGCTGATGATTTGTTCTCAGTTTAGGGACTTGCCTGCAAAACCAAACAATAGATATAGTTCTTGTTAGGAATAGTCCCAAGAGATAACTAAGAAGGGGGGGGGTGAATTAGTTATCTACAAGATTCAATTCTTTATCCAATTAAGTATACTTAAACATAAAGCATAAACACAATGAAAGAACACACGAACACAACACCAATATTTTGGTTACAGGGAAACCCAAATAGGTAAAAACCTCGGTGGGACTTGATACCCACTAATATTCTGTACTAGTGTATAATGATCCTTGCTAGAAGATCCTTTATCCTGTTAGAAGTATCTTTACAGTATATCAAGTACAGTAGACCTGGTCAAGGGTCAGACCCTGCTAGGAGTCTTTTACAATTTTCCCTATTAGGGGAGAGGATGCACTATCTGAGAGCTCACTACTCAAAGGGGCGAAGGCTACAACCTTTTAAATAATAGATACATACTATATTTGGATCTTGGTGAACTACACTTTGACTTGCTATCTAGATTAGTTCCAATGAATAGCACAAATACTCTACTTGGTCACATAGACCTTCTTCTAATGGTCTATAACTCGCACATTCTTCTCTGCTCTGCATAATCAACCATGAACCACACTTAAGAAATCACAAATGACTACCTATAAGTATCTTTCCTCTAAATGATATGATCAAGTTGGCCTATTAGAACCACCTAGAAATCATATTAGAGAAACCATAACAAAATCCAACAAACATTCTATCAGCTCTATTGTGCACGCAACATATTCTAGGACCTGTCTTAATAAGATAAATGTAGATGCACGCTACACACTGTCGGCTCTACCAAAACAACTGGATCTTTCTCCATAAGCTGAATTAACTCATGCGCTATTAACGAAACATCAATAACTCATCTGTAAGCTTAAATCCAAGGGTTCATACCTTGAAGATAGGTGCAACTCAAGAACCAATAAAATCTCTATCGGCTCTGCTGAACAAACATAGGAAACTACTACTGGCGAATAGCGACTACATAACTTTACTTGTGTTCATCATCAGATCATGCATCCATGAAATTAACATCAATAACATATCTTCAACATATATCCAAGTGCACAAGGCTCCATGATAACTGTACGGACAACCATACACAGAACACTACTTGTTACTCTGTCAAGAACACTGCTAACACAAGTTGCTATATAATTGTTTGTACTAATAGTTAACCTCTGCACCCATGATATCATGTTGATATCATGTCCATGCATCATATATTAAAATCTTACTTCATAAGACTTCCATACATTCTACTTTCCATATGTTGTCATCAATGACAAACATACAGTTAGTATTGGCCTGCTGGCAAATCTCCAACAATATCCCCCTTTGGCATTGATGGTGACATGTGGAATGAAAAACCACCACCAACTCAAATGAACATTTCTTTTATAACATTCTCCATTTCCTCTTCAAAACTTCCCCAAAAATGAATCCTTCATCTATTGCAATATTTTCTAACATTCTCCATTTCCTTAACAGAACTGCTGTCACAACTGAATATTGCTCCCCCCAAGTATATTAATCCTATTTTTCATGACTCTGTATACTACTCCCCCTTTGACATCAATGGAAAAGGGTGCCATTCATTTTAAGCATCGGTACTAATCCTGAGGTAGAGTAGTCAACCTTCCATCAGTCCTTGAGGACTGATGCATTTCCTTCTTTCATCTAAGCAGAATCAGGGAAGGGAATTACTCCCAACTTCTCCCTGAGATACTCAAAAGTATCCTTAGGCAAAGGCTTTGTGAATATATCTACCAACTGATCTTTAGTATTCATATAGTCCAGCTAGACTTCTTTCTCTGCCACTTTCTCTCTTAGGAAGTGATACTTTATCTCAATGTGCTTTTTTTTTGCATGCATCATAGGGTTCTTTGACATATTGATAGTGCTAGTGTTATCATAGTGAATAACAATAGGATAATCAATCTGAATTCCAAAATCTTTTATCATGTTCTTGATCCACACAATTGTAGAACAATTCAAGGTTGCTACAACATACTCTGATTCTGTTGTTGACTGAGAAATACAATTTTGTTTCTTGCTTGTCCAGGTGACAAGTCTATCACCAAGAAACACTACTCCACCTGATGTACTCTTCCTATCATCAACACATCCTGCCCAATCTGCATTAGTGTACACATGAAGCTCAACATTTTTTGAATTAGGATACCATAGGCCATGATCTATAGTGCCTTGTAAGTATCTTAATATCCTCTTTACTACCATGAGGTGACTTTTCTTAGGCTCTGATGCAAATCTTCCAGCTATGCCAACTGCATTTGAAATATCAGGTCTAGTCTGAGTAAGATAAATCAGTTTGCCAATCATAGATTTATATAGTGTTATATCAATTGCTGGTGAGTCATCTTCTTTTTTAAGCTTGCATCTAGTAATCATAGGTGTCCCTACTGGGTTGCAATCATCCATCTTGAATTTCTTTAATATTTCCTTCACATACTTGGACTGATTAATGAAAATACCTTTCTCTTTCTGCTGCACATTCAAACCCAAAAAGTACTTGATAGGACCAATCATACTCACCTCAAATTCATTTTGCATCTCCTTACCAAATTCAGCACTAATTTTGTCATTACCTCAAAAGATAATGTCATCAACAAATATAGCTACAAGTAACAAACCTTCAGATGTTTCTCTAATAAATAGATTACAATCTGCTTCTCCTTTCTTGAATCCAATCTTTGTTAAGTATCCATCTAATTTCTCATACCATGCTCTAGGGGCTTTCTTAAGTCCATAGAGGGCCTTCTTCAGTCTGCATACCATATCAAGTCTTTCTGATAAGGTGAATCCTTCTGGCTGCTCAATGTATACTTCTTCTTTCAAATCTCCATTTGGGAATGCTAACTTGACATCCATCTGATAAACTTTGAAGTTTTTAACTGTAGCATAAGCTAGAAATAACTTAATAGCTTCTAATCTACTCATAGGTGCAAATGTGTATGAATAGTCAATGCCTTCTCTTTGTGCATATCCTTTACATACTAATCTTTCTTTATTTCTTACTATTGTACCATCTTCACTCATATTATTTCTGAATATCCACTTTGTTCCAATCACATTCTTATCACTAGGTCTTGGAACCAATTCCCAAGTGTCATTCTTAATAAGCTGATCAAGTTCTTCTTTCATAGCATCATGTCAATCTAAGTCCTTACAAGAATCTTCAACACTTAAAGTTTCAATCTGAGATAGTAAACATACCGCATCACTGCTAGCTGAGTTCTTTTCGTGTGATCTTGTTAAGACTTTGCTGCTCTGATCTCCAATGATGTCTTTCTTGGAATAGTTTCTAGATGTAAACTTTGGAGCTTTAGCTAATGTAGAATCATCAACCTTAGGAGTTTCTTCTTCACTTGTCTTAGGGTCATTGAATAACACATCAATGCTGTCAAACATTTCTTCAATAACTATCTCACTAGTAGAGGGTCTAGGTTCTTCTTCAATCATGGGTGAGTAATCATGATATCTTTCTTGAATCATAAACTTTTCATCAATCTTAACATGATCACTTTCAATAATCTTCTTCAATCTTAAATTGAAACATCTATAATCTTTTCTTTTAGTCAAGTAACCAAGGAAAATACCTTCATCACTTCTTGCATCAAACTTGCCTACTACTTCATCCCTCTTGATGTAGCACTTGCTTCCAAAGATTCTAAAGTATTTTAGTATGGGAACATTACCAAAGCATAGCTCATATGGTGTTTTGTTAGTGCCAAGCCTTAACTAAATTCTATTGATGGTGTAGACTGTTGTATTGACCGCATCTCTCCAATAGGTGTGTGCAACTTTTCCTTCTATCATGATGGTGCACACTATATCAAGAATGATCCTATTCCTTCTCTCTACAATTCCATTCTGCTGAGGTATTCTAGGTGCACTTAATTGTCTCTCTATTCCATGTTCTTCACAGTACTCATAAAATCCGTCTGAGGTGAATTCTCCTCCTCTATCTGGTCTCAAACATTTTATCTTTAATCTAAATTCATTCTCAACCTTAGCTTTAAATATTTTCAACTTATCAAATTCTTCTAACTTATCTTTCAAGAACGCAACCCACATCATCCTAGTATAATCATCAACAAACAAAATGAAATACCTTTCACCATAGTATGATCTTGCTTGAGTTGGACTACATAGGTCTGTATGAATCAGATCCAACTTGTTTTCTACTGAATTATGCTTGCTTCTGAATGAATTCCTCACATGCTTTCCCATCACACATTCCCTGTATATAGTATCAACTGGCTTTGCTATGCTAGGTAGATCTCTTATTGCCTTAACATTTCTTATGTTTACTATGTTATCAAAATTGATATGACATAGTCTATTATGCCACAACCATACGCAAAACACTACCTATTACTCTGTCAGGAACACTGTTGACACAAGCTGCTATATAACTATCTGTACTAATAGTTAACCTCTGCACCCATGATATCATGCTGATATCATGTCCATGCATCATATACTAAAATCTTACTTCATAAGACTTCCATGCATGCTACTTTCCATATGTTGTCATCAATGACAAACATACAGTCAGTACTGGCTTGCTGGCAAATCTCCAATAGTTCTATAGGTTTTCAGTCAATAATTGGTAGAAGAGGTCTTTAACCTCTTTGTTTCACAAAGATATTAATGAATCTATAGTTTTCTTATTCATTTTGGAGAATATTCTATGCTTAGTATATCACTTTTGTATCAGTCGTGTGGCAACTAATACAAAGATTATAGGAATGGCTTTGAATCTTGTCTCCTATTTTAATGGTTTGTAATTTCCTATTATTTTGTGAATTAAAAAGCTCATGTCCAATAGCTACAGACATAGTTTTGTATGTCTTGATATGTTTTTCTATTAACTCAAGGAGTTAAGTAAATGTTTGATGTAACTTGGTAGAATTGTAGGGTATTACAGAGGATTGTTGTAAGTAGTGATGTTTTTAGTATAATATGATTTTCATTCGCAAGGTAAATGATAAGAATAAAAAATAAAGTGAGGAATTATTCTAAATATGCCCAATGGATAAGGGAATGACCACAGACATTTTGTCAAAAAGAGGTTCTTTCTTGTTTATCAGTTCTACCCCAAAACAAAAATTAAATTCTAAATCTTAAGTCAGTAGTTGTGGACTTAATAGAAAAAGCCCCTACTTTATTTTTGAGTAACTTGGTAGTGTGTCTAGCTTCACAACCTATCCCTTTATGTCATAGATAACAAGAATTATTATGAGCACATATCTGCTTTGTGAATATTAGTGGAAAAGTGAAATTAAGTGATCCTAATCCTAAGTGCACATGCCTAAATTCTACAAAGTTCAAAGTATAGAAAGCCCTTGTGATTTGTTGATTGGTCCTTGTTCTTGTGTGAATGTACTAATTGTGGGAAGTAAGATAACCCATAGGTACATCTCTGCATTTCCAAGGTTGTTAAAATCTTGCTAAACCAAGAACCAATAAAATGGCAACTCTACTAGGGAATGGAGATGTAATAGTCATGAATGAATCTAGATGAAGATCTCTGGTGTTATAAACTTGTTATAAATAATGAAGGTACGAGTTGAGTTAGACTCCTGGCCTTCTTATTTATCATATCTAGTGGTTACCATTGATATTATAGAGTTAGGTTCAAAGATTTTATATGATGCAGTGGCAGGGAAGGTGAAAAGCAGAATCAGGGTTAATTGAGACTGCTTAAACCCACAAACATGCCCTACGAAGAGTTACACATGGAATAAATATTAAAACCACATGAAAGTAGTGAAAACACAATGGATATGAGACAAGAAACTAGTAATAACACTGGTGCATTTATATTAAATCTTTCAACATGCCCGACTGTGAGGCCTTCCAGGTTTCGGCCTTATACAATGAGAATTATGAATTCAGAGTATCAACTCACATATTATATTTTTCTCCAATGATGTATCTACTCAATACCTACTTCTCCCCCCAACTAAATAATCTAACTCCAATTATATAGCTAGCAAAGCCACAAGTCAGCCAGTCATGCATTTAATTACAATATAGGTCCACTTAGGAGGAGAAACCAAAACTAAAGCTAGAAATAACAAAACACAATGAAAAGTTACATTTAAGTCCACACATGACCCAAGAATAGATCCCCAACCATGCAAGATCCAATTTCCCTGTATGGAACTCGCAAGATGAAATACCACATGTTTCATGAGCGAAATTGGCGGGAAATCGATGCTCAAGGAAAATTGTGATAACTTCTAGATCCAAATGAATTAGGATGTACGCCTTTAGGAGAATGCTCAAGATTAGTTCCACATCACTGCATTAACTACACAAGGGAAGAAACCAACTACAATAATGGCTACAAAAACAAACAACAGACAGGTACAAGAACAAGAAATATTTTTGGTGATGCAAGATTGCTCAAGACCCAAGATGCTCCTGCATCAGACACTTGGGGTAACAAAAGAACTGATATCCACATCAAGAAATTCTCATATTCTAAACTGAATCATAAAGATCCAACTCAGCTTGTGTAATCCATGAATTGTCTTCAATTGGCTTGTCTTTCCATTGAACTAGGTATTCCATGTAGTCTTTTCCTCTTGTATTCTTGCTTACTCTACTATTCAAGATCTTCTCAATGTTGTCTCTGTTCTTCTTAGGATAATCCAGATCATCTTCCATCTCATCAGTTGATTCAAAGTACTCAAAGATATCAGCAATGTTGAATATAGGTGATATATCCATGTCCTCTGGTAATTCCACTTCATAAGCATTTCTACTATCAAACTTCTTCAAAATCTTACAAGGTCCAAAATTCTTCATTTTTAGCTTGTAGGTACCAATTTGAAATCTATTCTTCTTTAAATGAATCATAACCTCATCTTCAACTTCAAAATATTTATATCTCCTTTTCTTATTTTCTCTCTATTTATATTTCATATTACTATCCTCCAAATTCTTTTTGACTTCATCATGAAAAGTTCTCATGTATACTGCAAAATCCTCAACTTCAGCACATCTTTTGGTCTCAGTAGGTAAATCTCTCAATTCTATGGTTCCCTTAGAATGAAATCCAGTAACAATCTCAAATGGCACCCTCTTAGTACTTCTATTCACAAAATTATTATATGAAAACTCTACTTGTGCCAAAACCAAATCCCAATTAGCAGGCTTATCTCCAATTAAATATCTCAACAAGTTTCCCAAACTTCTATTCACAACTTTAGTCTATCCATCCATCTGAGGGTGAAATATAGAACTAAACTTCAACTCAGTATTCATCTTTTTCCAAAGTGTTCTCCAAAAGTAACTAGTAAACTTAGTATCTTTGTCTGAAACAATAGATTTAGGCAAACCATGCAATCTTACCACTTCCTTGAAGAATAATTTAGCTACATGCAATGTATTAGATGTCTTCTTACAAGGTATGAAATGAGCCATCTTAGAAAATTTTTCAACCACTAACAAAATATAATCATTACCTCTCTAAGTTCTAGGAAATCCAAGAACAAAGTCCATACTCACATCTTCCCCAAGGTCTATCAGGTACAGGAAAAGGTGTATACAATCCCACATTCTGACAAGTTCCTTTTGCTACTTGACAAATTCTGCAACCTCTAACCATTCTCTGTACATATCTATAAATCCATGGCCAAAAGTATCTCTCTAAAATTAGTTTCACAGTCTTATCAATCCCAAAATGTCTAGAAAGTCCACCACTATGTTTATCCTTTATTATATTCTCTCTCATAGATCCTCTAGGTATGCATAACTGAAATCCTTTAAATAAAATCTCTTCTTGAATGAAATAATCAATCCACTTATCACTCAGTGTTTGGTCTTTACAAGCTTTCCAAGGCTCTAAAAAATCAATGTCAGTCTCATACCAACACTTCAAATCATCAAACCAAGTACCTCAACTTTCATTTCTGTCAGCAAATTTCTTCTTCAGCTCAAGGCATCAGCAACTTTATTGGACTGTCCAATTTTATGCTTCAATGAAAAGGAAAAATTCTACAAGAACTCATCCCACTTCATATTTCTCTGATTGAATTTATTCTAACTTCCCAAATACTGCAAATCTTTATGGTCAGTATA
The DNA here is from genome assembly GCA_027943335.1 of Chamaecyparis obtusa. Classification (NCBI taxonomy): domain Eukaryota; kingdom Viridiplantae; phylum Streptophyta; class Pinopsida; order Cupressales; family Cupressaceae; genus Chamaecyparis; species Chamaecyparis obtusa. Next base: position 435,368 of record BSBK01004786.1, read on the forward strand.
CAACACAAAATATTTAGGCATCAAATAACGTCTCCATTTCTTCAAAGATTGAATAATAACATAGAATTCCTAGTCATAAATTGAATATTTTCTCTTAGTATCATTCAACTTCTCACTAAAGAAAGCTACAGGTCTTCCTTCTTGACTCAAAATAGCTCCAACTACACTTCCACTAGCATCACATTCAACTTGAAAAACTTTACTAAAATTAGGTAAAGCAAGTGTAGGTAATTATGCAATTATTTGTTTCAATGTTTCAAAACTCTTTTGTGCTCCATGTGTCCATTTGAAATCCCTTTTATCTCCTATCATAGTTTCAGTCATAGCATTACAAATAGAACTAAAATTTGTGATGAACTTCCTATTAAAAACTTTCCAATCCATGAAATGATCTTACCTCTCCAACATTCTCTAGTGTAGGCTAATCATGTATAACTCTCACTTTCTTAGGATCCATCTTCAATCCATCAGCTGAAATTACAAAACCAAGGTACACAATATCCTCTTTCATAAATGAACATTTCTTCAAATCAATCAGCAACTTTTCTTCCTTCAATCTCTACAATACTTGTTTGATATGTTCAAGATGTTCTTCCTTACTCTTACTGAATATCAAAATGTTATCAAGATATACGATCACAAACTTACCCAAGAATCTTTTCAAAACTTTATTCATTAGCCTCATGAAAGTACTAGATGCATTAGTCAAACCAAAAGGCATAACCAACCATTCATACAAACCTTCATTAGTCTTAAAAGAAGTTTTCCATTCATCCCCTTCTTTGATTCTAATATGATGATATCCACTCTTCAAATCAATCTTTGTGAAATACTTTGCTCCACTCAAACTATCCATTATGTCATCCATCCTAGGCAAAGGAAATTTGTACTTTACTGTTATCTTGTTTATAGCTCTAGAATCAGTGCACATTCTCCATTATTTTGTGGTGCTAACACAACAAGTACTATACAAGGACTCAAATGTTCTCTAATAAAACCTCTCTCAAGTAATTCTTGCACTTGTCTATTCAACTTAGTCTTTTCATTAGGTGTTAAACTATGTCATGCTTTATTAGGCAAACTAGCTCTAGGTATCAAATCCATACAATGACTTATACTTCTCATAGGTGGTAAACCATCAGGTACATTATCAGAAATGATGTCATGAAATTCAATCAACAAAGGTTTAACCTCAAGTGCATGTTCTAACTCATCTTGTTTCTCAGTTTTCCTTGGAATTAAAGCTAAACAAACATTTTGTTCTTTCATTTCTCTTGCAAACTTTTTACCATCAACCAAGCATACTCTGACTATAGTACAGTGACCTTCATCAAAATTCTCTACTAAAGGCAATAATACTTGTTTCTTTCCATCCATCCAAATAGTATATTGATTCAATCTACCATCATACAAAGCTTGCCTATAATATTTCCAAGGTCTACCCAAAAGAATATGACAATAATCCATAGGCATAATATCACACAAAACTTCATCACGATAATTCCCAATTTTGAATTTAACAAGGCATTGTTCACTTACAAGTAGTTTATGCTCCTTATGGATCCAAGAAATATGGTAAGGCTTAGGATGTCTCAATCTCTGCAAATGCAACTTGTTAACCAGCTCTTTGGAAGTCAAATTATCAAAACTTCCAATATCAATGATTACCTTGTAACATTTGCCAGCGATCTTACATTTGGTTCTAAACAAACTTTTCCTCAAAACAGGTTCCTCATCAGCTTCTTCATTCCATAAGATCCTTCTTAGCATCAATTTCTCACCATGTTCAGGTTCATTAGACATTTCCTCAACTTCTTCACAAGCCCAATTATTTATGCCATTACCTCCAGTCTTCTTTCTACAGTTAGTGCATTCAAAAGCTCTATGTCCTTCTTCACCACATTTGTAACAAGTACCTTTAAACCAAGATTTCTCTTCTCTTTTCCCACTATTGTTATTCCTTGAGTAACCAGTATAGCTTCCTCTAGATTAATTACATCTTGTACCAAAAGGTTCATCTTTCCATCCTTTATCTTGTACTGCATTGTCATATCTGCTACTTTCTCCATAAGATCTACCTCTACTTCTCTAAAATCTGCCACGTCTTCCTCTTTGTCTTTGTTCATGTCTCTTTGTTAATCTTTCTTCTTCCTTCAAATAAAATTGGTATGCTCCTTCCACACTATATATTTTAACATAGCCGATCTCATCTTGAATCGATGTCCTTAGGCCATTTAGGTATCTAGCCACCTTCTCAACTTCATCATCCACATGTCCAGATCTAATATCCAATTTGTAAAATTCCTCAGTATATTCTTTCACACTCATGTCCTTTTGTCTCATATTTTGCATTTTCCTCATCAAACTAACTTGGTAGTTAGCTGGAAGAAACTTCTTCTTCATCTTTCCAAGCATCTTTAGCCATGTCTTGATCTTTTCTTTTTCTCTCTTTTGTCTCTCAGTTTGCAAATGATCCCACCAAAGAGATGCATGCCCTTTCAACTTTGTGATTGCTATCTTAACCTTCTTGTTATCAAGAGTACCTTCATACTCAAAGTATTTATCCATCTTAGAGATCCAATCCAAAAGTGCATCAGTCTCAAGTCTTCCATCATAGCAAGCAACTTCAACCGTAGGTCTGGAGTTAGCCCTAGACAAAACTCTCAAGAGTCTTTCATCATCTTGTTCAACTTTAGGTTCAAGATTAGATTCTTCTTCTTCATCACTAACATCTTCAAGATGTGTGCCTCTTCTCTAGGATGTCTCTACAGCTTCAAGCCTAGTTGCAATCTGCCTCAATATATCCATGATAGCATTATCATTTCCACTACCTCGAATCATCTTGACAATCAGGTTCCAAAAAGATCGTAACCTTATGCAAGTTATAGGTCAGATCTCAGATCTTCCACCCTACAAAAAATCCAATAAGGTTCTCCATGATCCAATCCATAAGAAAGAACTCATTCTGATACCACTTGGCGTAGTGGTAGGGAAGGTGAAGAGCAGAATTAGGGTTAATTGAGACTGCTTAAACCTACAAACATGCCCTGCAAAGAGTTACACATGGAAGCAATATGAAAACCACATGAAAGTAGTGAAAACACAATGGATATGAGACAAGAACCTGGTAATAATACTGGTGCATTTATATTAAATCTTTCAACATGCCCAACTGTGAGACCTTCTGGGTTTCAGCCTTATATAATGAGAATTATGAATTTAGAGTCTTGGCTCACATATTATCTTTGTCTCCAATGATGTATCTACTCACTACCTACTTCTCTACCCAACTAAACAATCTAAGCTCCAATTATCTAGCCAGCAAAGCCACAAGTCGGCCAATCAGGCATTTAATTACAATATAGGTCCACTTAAGAAGAGAAACCAAAACTAAAGATAGAAATAACAAAACATAATGTGAAGTTTCATTTAGGTCCACACATGACCCAAGAATAGATCCCCAACTACATAAGATCCAATTTCCCCATACAGAACCGTGCAAGATGAAATACCATACGTTTCATGAGCGAAACTAGCAAAAAATTGATGCCTAAGGAAAACTGTGATAACTTCCAGATCCAAATGAATTAGGATGTGTTCCCTTAGGAGAATGCTCAATATTAGGTCCACATAATTGCATTAACTATGCAAGTCAAGAAACCAACCACAACAACGACTACAAAAACAAATAATTGACAGGTACAAGAACATGAAATTTTTTTGGTGATGCAAGATTTCTCAAGACCCAAGATGCTCATGCATCATTATATCAGCTCACCAAGTTGTGAGTGGTGACTCTGAGGTTCTTTTTTTGATCAATGTATGTTTAGAATGAAAAATATGATGTATTCATAGTCTTGATAAATATTTTTAAAAGTAAATCCTAGTGAAGTTTTGTATTGGCTGGAAAGAGTATAATGAGATTATGAATAAGTAAAATATTTTCCTCTTCAAGGAGGTGGAAAATCTATATGAGAATAACCTAATGGAGCTACAAAGTGAGCTCTAAGATCTACCATATTTCTAGCCAAAGAAAAAATAGCAGTAGAAAAAAATATACCAGGTATTTCCCATTTAATATTTTGTGTTTGCATGGTCCTTATTGGGTGAAAAAGTCACCATAGAAAGGATTTTTGGATTGTGGATCTACATATTTCTCCAAATATGTTTTAAAATATGGGTTGTATTTTTGGGAGAAATATGTGTGATTTCAAAATCTTATGGCTACATAAGTTGTTCATGACAAAAATCTGAAAATTTCATTAAGTGAAAGTGCAACCCATAATGGATTCATGCAAAAATATTTCTGTGCAAAGATATGTGCCATTATGTTTTGATGACATTTATGGTTTCCCAAATGAAATTCCTACTGATATTAGGAAGTATTTACAAGAGTTTAAGGGGAAAAGATTAGATTCAGCATGTAAGCATTTACAAGAGTTTGTTGATCATGGGAGATTTTGAGATTTGCCATGAAGACATCTTCATGAAGTTGATGGTTTAAGCTTTGGAAGAAGATGCCAGGGTTTGGTTTTATTCCATGCCAAAAAGTTCTATTTCTTCATGGGAAGACTTTAGTTCAACTTTCATGGAGTAGTTTTTTGAAAAAATAGATGCAAGCAGTGTGTTGAACAAATTGATGGAGATCGAAATTCAAAAGGATGAGTTTGTCCCATCATTTAACATCAGATTTGCAAAAGAGTTGATATTACAAGTTGCTATAAGCCCAATGATCATATATGTTTAACAATTTATTTGGGTGCTTTTAGTAAAAAGATGAGCTTCTTGTTGAGAAATAAAGAGCCACAAATTTTACATTAGGCTTTTATGACAATGATGGATACTGAAAAACTTGAAATATGGAATTGCCAAAGGATTTTTATCTAATGGAGTTCATTGTCATAATGTATCAAATAAAATAGATAGGTGTGTATCAAGAAATTAAAATTAATGTCAAAGTATTTATATCCCTGTCGATCTTACTAACCATGATTCAGATTATGCTTCTAACAAAATGTAAATAAAAATGTTTTCAGAAAGAAATGGATACCCCTCATATGGGAGTTAACATGGTTAGTAAATAATTGAAAAGTGTCTTTGATATAGAGATAGATATATAGAAGGCTTACCCACCAAGTAAATTAGAAACTAGTCTTTCTAGTTATGAGACTGCAAAAACAAATTATTTGCAGTCAAGTTTTGAAAATGAAGAGGGGGAAGATCTTTCATTAGATGATGATGAAGCCCCAAATGATGAGGTTCTATCAGACATTTATGGTGCTAATAGTGAGAAATAGGAGTAATGGTTTATATGCAGCCTTGTGAAGAGGAGGATGAGTTATCATGTGTTGAAGATGATTGTGAAGAATTTGATTCAACTCAAGCAATGATGAATTCTTTTGTTTCAACTAACAATGAGGATAAAATTGATATTTCAATGTATGATTTCATCCTTTGATTTATCATGTGAAGTTGATGATCCTAAGATGGATGAAGGTTTCTACGAGCCAAAATATGAGACCATGGTAGCTCAATTTTCTCCTGTTTGATGTGGACATTGATGTTTTTGATATTGTTAATGGTATGAAATCAATGTATTGTCAAGGGGAAGTTAATAGTGCTGATGATTTTCAATATAATAGTGCTTTGAATCAAGGAGACATATGCCAAGATGAGGACACATGCAATGGGCTGCATACTAATTGGTTCATGCCACAATTTGAAACATTTCATGTAAAGCTAAAAGAGGCTTCAAATTTTATATCAGATTATTTTCTCGAGCCAGAGGTATGTTCATTTCTCCAAGAATGAGATATGAAAAGTGTTGATGCTTCATTTTCAAAAGTCTTTGAAATGAATCAACAAGGATATATCAATTATCATGCAAAACATGAGTCTTTTATTTTCCTAGTCTAACATGTTGATGTTTCACAAGATGAATTGAATCTTAAGCCACAAGTTGTAGTTCATAATGATTTTCTTGAGCACTTGTGTGATATACAAAGGGTTGAATTTCAAAACTTCCATCTTGATGTTCAAACATGTTTTGAAAAAGCCAGCATGTTTCCAGCTATGTGGTGGAGGGAGAGTGTTTTTTTCTTCAGCTAGTTAGAAATTTTAAAGAGTGTGACATCCTTATGTTGCACTATGATCAACACCTTCAGTATTTTACTGATTTCCAAATACCTAATGATAGTGAGGGTGCTGATTATTTTCCATATGATATGATGAAGATTCATGGTAGCATGTTTGGTCATATTGGCAGGAGTGATGGCTTCAGTTTACCTTTGATACATGGAGATGAGAATTATATTTTTGATAGAGGTAAATGTTGATTCTCATTATCAGACCTTAAGTTTGTTTGTAAATATTTTTATGTTTGTATAGTTTCTTTATTTTTAGTTGTGTGTTTCTTTCCTGTTCTTCCTATTCCTGGTTCATCTGCCATTTTTTGAAAATTTTCCCTACATATTTTTGTCCAGTGGGTGGTCTGCTAATCCCAAAGATTATGAATTCTTGTTATGCCTACAAGAGGAATACATCCCTAGTCAGAGCCACTATTAGCCCATTTTCTGGTTAATGCAAAAAATCCAATGAAAATAGTTTTATCTTGCAAAAATCCTTTAAAATTGTCAAAGTATATGAAGAAATAGGGTTTATCCATGTTCCAAGGGTTTCAAAATTTGTCTAAGTACATAAAAACCCTACTCGGGTCTATTTCTTCATTACCTTTTTGGTCACTTAAGTTACCCTTTGTTGCACGTGTTATTTTTCATCATCGGGTGGGGCCATGTTCCTTTTCAAGTTATTTTTCCTAGTATGCCCCTTTTAATATTTCCTAAGTATAAAACTCGATGATGCCTTTTACTTTTCCTAAGTCCCAAAGTTTCAAAAAAATGTTATGTATTTCGGGCCCATTCATTAAATGGTGCTAAGTCTAACGGATGTATCAGAAAAGAGAAATCCAAAAATTGTGTTAGATCTTTCGGGCCTAGTCAGTGAACATTGCAAAATCTGACAACAAACTTGACAGTTCGCAGCTATCTCCTGATCTCCTGATGAGCGACAGTTAAGTATTTTTATTCAGAGACCTGTCAACAAAGTGAAGGGCTTCACTATTTTGGCTTGTCTCCCAATCTCACAATATTGGCAGTCAAGTGTCTGGCATCTAGCGACTTGGAGAAAGTAGGTTATCTCCAGATGATACAGGAGCATCTAAGGATCAAGGCTATTGACTCAGATGTGGGTTTTGGTTGAGATTTACTTTTGAGGGTCATAACTTTTGACTTGGATGTGGGTTTTGGCTGAAATGTTACATGCAGTTGCGTGAGGAGGAGCTATTTGGATTGTCAATGGAGCTCAACTCGATTGGTGGCCATTTCGACATTTTTTCAGGATCCTAAAATATCATCTTGGCCTTTGAAATTGGATTTTAGTGTTTTCTTCTAGTTTTTTAGAAAGTTGTTTTTGTAATAAATCCGAAATCATATTCTTGATTTCATAGACTAGTTGGCAATTCATCTTGCCTTAGTTGGAGGCTTTTCCTTGGAAAAATCAGGATTCATAGGATGGGTTTTGAAAATTACCAAAAATGGAAAAATATGTTTTTCCCAAAAATCTACTAAATATGGTAATTTTTGAAATTGTAATAAGTAGTTTTTTTCCTTTCATTATAGAGGCAGAGTAGAGTCGGGGAAGTTTAATGAAGAGTCTGGCATTCTGAAACTTCGATGTTGTGTATTTTTTTGAGTTATTATTTTGAAGGGTTTGGGCTACATCACTAGATCTCTTAATATTTGGAGGTTTGTTCTTAACCTTCAGCGATCTGGCACAACAGTTATCTCTGAGTCTCTTAAGGTAGCAGCTAAGTCTTCTTGCATTCAACAATTAAGCAACAACTGTAGATGATGGAAAAGATCAAGGGCTATCGCTGGATCTCATGACGAGACTATGGTTAAAGCTCACATCTAGTGATTACGAGATAGCCCCAGTTGCCCAATCTCATGAACTAACCAGGGTCAAGCCAAATATTCAAAGATTACAAGAAATGTTTGTGATCTTTGAATCTCTAGATCAAACATGAGTTAAGTTAAAAGCTTGGAGATCGCGTGAGGCCTTTGATCACTCATTCTCCAGATGTTACCCTAGTTAAGAAAAATGTTTAGTGATTGAGAGATTTGCCTCAGTCACCCAATCTCATGATCAGAATAAGGTTAAGTAAAGTGTTTAGAGATTGTGAGATTAGCCCGTTGTCATGTGATCTCTAGATGGTGGGGTTAGGGATTTTCTATGGTTAAAGGGTAAAGAGCAGAAAGATCTAACGGTGGGCGTGAAGCCTTAAGGAGAAAGTGCTCAAATCATAGTGGTCGCGGGATTGCGACAACCGTCTGATCTTGTCTAATGAAAGACCAATGAAGCGGTGGGTCCTCGTGCCATGTGTTGTTGATGTGTTATCTTTTGATTGGTTGCAGAGAAATGATGTGGCCCATTATTTTCAAAACTAAGTTGACTATTTTATTTGATTTTCATGAACCACATGATGTGCCAGGAAAAACAAGGATCAATGACTACATTTTAAACTTGATCGATTAACCATTGCGGCTGAGTTTTTTGAATTGTTTAAGGGTTTTTCAATAGAAACTAGAGTCGGTAAGCCAGAAATGACAAGCCAAACCAGATCAATTTTATTTTAAGGATAGTTGTAGGTGAGAATTAATGAACAAGATGTTATGGAGGCCACCATAAACTAATTTTTTTCATTGTGTGCCATGCCAAGTTTAATGTAGAGACCGATACTTTGAGAAGAGCGGCTAGGGTTTGATGACTATTAGAATATTCCATGCCCTATACACGCAAGATTGCTAAGGTGGTTTTGGCATTAAAGTTTTATCTACAACAAGAATCTTTTAATTTGTAACTGCAATTAGCCTATGATGATGAAACCCAAATTTTGTATAATTAGATTTGATCTGATCTTTCCTGGGTATTCGGGCTTTCTTGTATATTTTCATTTCTTGTTGTATCTAGTTGTTGTAGTGGTTGAAAAACCTAATTTTTCCCTAAATGATCCCAATCTTGTTGTAGTCCTTTATAAGGATTTTTTAGATTATTTAGGAGGGTTGTCTTTTGGCTAGGCAAAAGGTCTAGTTTTAGTCTCTTCTTGGTTTCAGAATACTGACTGATGATTTGTTCTCAGTTTAGGAACCTGCCTGCAAAACCAAACAATAGAAATTGTTCTATAGGTTTTCAATCAAGAATTGGTAGAAGAGGTCTTTAACCTCTCTATTTCACAAAGATCTTAATGAATCTACAATTTTCTTATTCATTTTTTGGAATACTCTATGCTTAGTAAATCACTTTTGTATCAGTTTCATGGCAACTAATACAAAGATTACAGGAATGGCTTTGAATATTGTCTCCTGTTTTAATGATTTGTTATTTCCTATTGTCTTGTGAATTAACAAGCTCAAGTCCAATAGCTACAAATATAGTTCTGTATGTCTTGATATGTTTTGTTGTTAACTCAAGGAGTTAAGTAAATGCTTGATGTAACTTGGCAGAATTACAGGGTATTAAGCAGGATTGTTGTAAGTAGTGAGATTTTTAGTATAGTTTGATTTTCATTTGCAAGGTGAATGATAAGAATCAACAATATAATGAGGGATTGTTCTAAATATTCCCAATGGATAAGGGATGGATCACAAACATTTTGTCAAATAGATATTCTTTCTTGTCTATCAGTTCTACCCCAAAACAAAAATCAAATTCTAAATCTTAAGTTAGTATTTGTGGACTTAATAGAAAAATCCCCTTCTTTATTTGTGAGTAACTTGGTAGTGTGTCTAGCTTCACACCCTATCCCTTTATGTCATAGATAACAAGAAGTATTATGGGCACATATCTACTTTGTGAGGATTAGTGGAAAAGTGAAATTAAGTGATCCTAATCCTAGGTGCACCGGCCTGAATTATGTAGAGTTCAAAGTGTAGAAAGCCCTTGTTCTTTTTTAATTGGTCCTTGTTCTTGTGTGAATGTATTGATTGTGGGAAGTAAGCTAACCCATAGGTGCATCTCTGCATTTCCAAGGTTGTTAAAATCTTGCTATACCAAGAACCAACAAAATGGCGACTCTACTGGGGAATAGAGATGCAATAGTCATGATTGAATCTAGTTGAAGATCTCTGGGGAATAGAGATGCAATAGTTATGACAATGTGTCTTGGCCCTTCTTGATAAAGGTTCTTAAAGAATTTGGATTTAGAGGAATATTCTTAAAAATTATTTTAGTCTATGTTACTACTCCTTCATGCTTTGTTTTGGTGAAAGGATCCCCTAAAGGATACTTCTCATGTGCTAGAGGACTCAAGAAAGATGACCCTTTATCTCCGTATCTTTTAATTTTGGTGGCTAAAGTGGTTGCTGAAATTTTTTAAAAATTATTGGATTAGAAAGTTACAAAAGATGTGAAAGATACCTCCTCTTTATCCCTAGAGTCCCACCATTTTTTTTATTACACCATTCTTTTTGGAAAAGCCTTATTAGTTGAGGTTAAATAGTGGAAGGTTATTCTTAATGATTATTTTATTTCCTTTGGTTGAAATATTAACTACAACAAGAGTAAGATAAACTTATTTAATGTAGATTCTACTATAAAAAAAAGTAATAGATATTATTGGTTTACAATATGATAACTTCCATACTTCTTATTCAGGTCTTACTTTCATTTATAAAGCTTCTAATAACTCCTATTATAATAAAATAATTGAAAGGTTCCAAAAAATGTTGGTAGGATGGAAAGGAAAAATGTTGAGGAAAGTAGGGAAGGATCAACTTCTAAAATAATCCCTTCAAAATTTCCCAATTTACTATCTCTCCTTATTCAAAATGCCAAATTTTATTGCAGAAAAGATAAAGCAAATCCTAAGAAAATTTCACTAGATAGGGACTCTAGAGAAAGCTAGAATCTCATTAGTTAGCTATGAGAAAGTTTGTGCTTAAAAAAAAATGAGGTGTGGGCATAAGGAAGATTATATTATTTTAAAAAGTTCTCCACTCCAAGACAAGGTGGTAGTTTTTGGAAGGATTTACTTGGATTGGATTAAAAATTTGAGGGCTAAATATCTTAGTAGTGATCATAAAAAATCCTTCATACATGATGTTAGTCTTCCTTATGGGTTACCTATTTACAGTAACATTCCTAAAACTAGAGATATTCTTAGAAAGGGCATTAGTAAAATTGTGGGGAATGACATGGACACTTTGTTATGGGAGGTTTTTTGGAACAAGGTTCACCCTTTTAATCCTATAGTTCCAAGTAATGATCTTAGGTAACTTCTTATCAAAAATTAAGGGGATAACGTTTAGAATTATATCAAATGAGAAAATGAAAGACCTAATGGAAATACCTCAAAGAATATCACCTTAACATATAATTTTGACATGGTTTACCTACTAAATGGGCTAGATACATCAAAGAAATTATAGATAAATTGGGAGACTTCTCCATGCATGATCAATGAAAAAAAGATGAGTAGTTTTGGAGGTCTAATCCCACATAAGACCTAGCTATTAGATCAGATTACTCAATTCTTGAAATCCCTCTCATGAGACAATAAAATATTAATTGGAGGAAGATATGGATACCAAAACTTCTTCCTAAAATTAATTATTTTTAGTGGTGAAACTCATAATAATATCCTTAATATTGATAATTTGAATAAAAGAGGTTTGCAATTTGTCAATAGATATCATCTTTGATATCAAGACAGTGAGATTATTGACAAAATATTCTTTCATTTCCACTTTGTACAAGAGGTTTGGTCTTTAATTGGGCCCTTAATCTTGCTGGACTATATCTTTCCTTTCTCTATGCCTCATTTTATAGATTCTTGGAGCCTATCTCCTTACAATCATATTGCTATCAAGGATATATTGAAGAAAATTCCTTCAATGGTGTCTTGGATCCTTTGGAATGAACATAATAATATAATACTCAAAGAGAAATCAAGAGGCAACAATGAGATTTTCATGATCATGAAATACAAATTAAAAGACAATATTAATGTTTCCTCCATTGGATACTTGAAGGATATGCTTAATTTGAAGGAAGTAAGGATAAAACATATTTGGGGCATCCAAAAGATCTAAATTAAAATCAACTAGACAAAGTAGAATAACAAAAACAACACAATTTGGAAACCTCCTATGATGGCTTGGGTGAAACATAATTTCAATGGGCACTCTAAAGGAAATCCTAGGATTGCAAGTTCGGGGGCTATTTTAAGGGATCACAAAGGATACTTGATTGCATGTACAACTACAAGTTAAGGAAGAAAATCCATCAATATGGAAGAGACTACGGTTGCTTGGAAAGACATAAATTTATCCAAATCTTTGGGAGTCAACAAAATTGACATGGAGGAAGACTCTAAACCCATAATAGATACTTTAAAAGGAAAATTTAAAGGAACTTGGGAAATCAGACCCTTCATGGTAGATAACATTAAAAATTTGAAGAGATCCATTCAAACCAAATTTCAGCATGTCTATAGAGAAGAAAATGCAATGGCTGACTATATAGCTAATGAAGGCCTTTGAATTCAAACTTGAAGCCTTTGGAATAATTCAAATGTATCATCAAATATTAATAAAATTATTTACAATAAAAGTAATCCTTATTAAAATGTGTAGAGAAATGTATACTTGATGAGATGGGCAATAAAACATCACATATTAATGATGTGGCAGTTCTTATGCCATGTGATAAGAAAGTAAAGGAGATGGAATCATAGAGGATTAAGACAAGGTACCTTTCACTTGGTTGAAAAGACTAATGTATTTTCCATTAGTGGGAAAACCATTAAATCTAGTAAAATATTTACCATAAAAGTACAAACTTAAAGTTTGATGATGGTGTCCTACATGAGAAGGGATTTAACAAGGAATGGAGCTTGGATTTTTGAGTTGGCTTATTTGGTGAAATATTTACTTGCTCTAGAAACTCTCATTTCCTAAAGGATTGTCATTATTATTATAAATGTTGATGAGACAACTATTATTAAACAACCTCAACATATTCATTCTAAGGTATATGATAATTGTTGTGAAGCTCGAGTGGAAAAAATTAGCAAACTCTAGTTTTTGGTTTTGGGAAGAATTGGAGAGACAAGAGATTCAAACTTGTTAACTATGAAGTGCTAAAGAATAATTTAGACCTTTAGGACCTTTTTGTGTAGTTGATCTTGGCCCTTTTCTTTATGGCCATGCAGGGATACAACAACTCCCTCACTTCAAAATTCACCAAGTCTTTGTCAAAGGGTATGGTTATGGTGGTTAAACTACAATTTATGGTCTCCCCACAAATGATAGATAAAGGTATAGTTCTTGAAAATGTTAGCATGAGAAATGAAAGGAAGAGCTCAATAAATTACTAGAGCTTTGTCAAAAAATTCTTGGAGAATGGAGAGTAGCTTGAGACATTCCAAAATGGGTGTGATAGACTAAACCTTCCCCTCCCTATGCACTAGTTGGTTTTAATATTATGTGTTAAATCACTCTTTAAGGTAGTGTTGGAATTGTTTCTTGACATATGTTGTCATTAATGTCAACATATGTTTCAAATGATTGACTATATCTAATGTTGCAAAAAAAATGGTTAAGAAAAAAACATGTAGAATCATCATGGTTGTATGGGTTATGTATGACATGATTGACTCTATGCAGTTGGATGTATGTTTTAGAAGGAGTTTAGATCTTATATCTAAGATCACATACAATAATTTAATCAGAGAAAAAAGTTACAACAGTTTTGGTACAAACTGGTTGCATGAACAAAAATAGAGGTTTGTGGCAGAGTTAGTCTTTGAATTTCTATATTTACTTAGATGCGAGATGGATTCATGTTATGCATGTTCAAGATATGATAGAAGACTCATTGAGGAATAATTTCCCTTATTCCTTTATCATCGTGCTCTTGGTAATGCCAGTTGTAGCGTGTGACCTTGTGAGGTCTTATTTGGTGTCGTCCTATGGGATGTGGTATGTTCTACCTTGTGTGAACATAGTTTGTAGATTATGGAGTATGTTGGTTGACTGATGTTTGTTATTTGCTTGTCCAAGATCCCATGTGTATCTTGACAAGATTTTATACAATAATTTTTATTAGGAAAGTCTAATTTGGTTCCGACCTAATAAACCATTTGTATCTTGTATAAAGGAGTGAAATAAGTGATGCAAAGAGTGTGTGGATGGGAAGGTTTTGATGCGAGGAATGCTAAATGTAGAGTAGGCATTGTGATTATTGTACTTCATTGGAACTATTTTAGCAAAGGAGTTTTTGTTAGTCAGTTCATTATCAATTATCAGTATATTTATATAATTACATTTGGACATTGGTTCCATAAGGTGGGTTTAACCCTTAGAAGGTGGATTTAACCTTCACATTGGGCAAGTTTCTCCAAGTGAAGAAAATATCATCTTATGAAATCCTAACAGGGTTGATGACTCAAAGAAAAGAGTCTCTCCTTTAATAGGGACTTTTTACTAGTTGTATTTATTTTCTCCTATTTTATTACTAGTGCATTATATTATGGGTTCCATCCCTACCGGGGTTTTTCTCTTAACAGGGTTTCCTAGACAATAATTCTTGGTGTTATGATATGTGTTACTTTTGAGGTTTCAAATTTGCATTTAATGTTTTGATGTGAAAAGATAAATTTTATATTAAGGAAATAAAAATAATTCACCCCCCTCTTATTTGTATCTAACAATTAGTATCAGAACTCTTTGTCCTCAAAGATCTTTTGACCACTTGAGGTGATAAGAAAATGGCTTACTATAGGAAGGACAATCCTAAATTTGATGCTAACAATTTTGACAATTGGAAGAACAAGATGATGACACATTTGTTATTCCTAAGAATTGATTATTGGATGATTACAAAGAATAAGGAAAATATCATTGTAGAAAGTGATTTGCCTAAGGCTAATGATGATGAAAAGAACATATTTTCTTGTAATATAATTATAGGGGAAGCTTTGATAAGAGCACTATCTAAAGAAAAATTTACAAAAGTTAAGGACCTTGATTCAACTCATGAAATTTTGGAAAGATTGGAAGAACTTTATGAAGGAGATAAGTACACAAAGTAGGAAAAATTACAAAACTGGAAGACAAAGATGGAAAATATAAAAATGCAAGAAGATGAAAATGTTAGAGCTTATGTTCAGAGGGTATTAGAAGTTGTTACAGGGATCAAAAATTTGGGAGGCACTTATACTGAAGAAGAGGTCATCACAAAGATTATGAGATGTTTGACACCTGCTTACAAGACCAAAGTAGAAGAGATTGAGGATATCATTCCATTGACTCAGGGATTACATAGAGAGATGTTTATAGCTAAGTTAACTACCTTTGAGGCCACAAAATTACAAGATTCAGTACCTAAGATAGAAACTACATTCAAGGTAATTGTTCATAATGACTAAAAGACCTCATCAATCCTTGCGAGCACTAGTAGAGTAAAAAACTCATGAGATTGAAGATTATGGATATGAACTAATGAAAATAGAGGAGGAAGGTAGGAAGATGAACAAACTTGTTTCTTTGATTGCAAGAAAGGAGAAAAGAGGTAAGGGAAAATTTGAAGGAAAATTACCTTTGACATGTTTTTCTTGCAATAAATCTGGCAACTTTGCATCTAGATGTCCTACAAGGATCTCTAAATACAAACCAAAGTTTACTAGGCCATATTTCTATGTTGAGGAATGCTATTATGCTATTGAAGGTGTTTTCGATGATGATCCAACAATAGATGAGATTGGGTTTGTAGCTATAAAGAATGATGAACCTATTCATCATGAAGAAACGACCATAGTGTCACATGTTGAAATAAAACGTAAATGGATCATTGATAGTGGATTCTCACATCACATGAATGGTGATAAAGATAATTTTGTTTAGTTAAAAATGCATGATGGTGGAGTTGTCAAATTTGGTGATAATACTCCTAAACTGATTGTTGGAGTAGGATCTATTTCTCTAGATGAAAATACTAACAATTATGATGTGTTGCTTGTTGATGGGCTTAAGAATAAATTGTTGAGTGTTGGACAACTTATGGATAAAGGTTATCAGCTACAGTTTAGAAATGGCTCATTCACTATTAGAGGACAAAAGGGAAACTTGATTGCATTAAGAACAAAGACAAGAGGTAATGTATTTCATTTGAATACCATAGAAGCAAGATGTTTTGTTTCTCAGGTTGATGAAAGTTGGATATGACATAAAATATTTTTTCACATGAATTTGATAACATTGTGAAAGCAAGTAACATCAACGTAGTTAGGTATTTACCAAAAATTGTGAAGCCCTCTAACACCACGTGCAGAGAATGTATAATGGGAATGAAAATAAATGGGAGTTAGATCTAGTGCATACAGATCTTTGTGATCCTATAAGGATTGGATCTTCTTATGGTGAAAGGTAATTCATACTATTTGTTTATGATCATTCCGTAATGATGTGGGTTTCTTTTCTTAAAGAAAAATCAGAGGCATTTGACAAGTTCAAGATCTACAAGGAAAAAGTAGAAAATTAATCAAGTCTACGGATAAAATTTTTGAGGTCAGACAAAGAAGGAGAGTTTAAATCTACTACATTTAATTCATATTATGAAGAACATGGGATATACAGGAAAAATTCTTCTCCTAGGACTCCACAATAGAATGGGATTACAGAAAGAAGGAATAAAACTATACTAGATGTTGCTAGAACAATGATGATTGAAGGAAATGTATCGCATGTGCATTGGAGGGAAGTAATGAATATTGTAGTTTACACATGAAACAGGATTTAGTTGAGGGAAGGTAATACTAAAACAACTTATGAACTTTGGTTTGGTTATACTCCTACTATGAAATATTTCATAATCTTTGGTAGCAAATGCTTTATCAAAAGAGATTATAAGGTAGGTAATTTTGATTCAAGAAGCGATGAATGTATCTTTCTTGGTTACACTACCAAAAGTAAATATTACAAATGTTTTAACTTGAGATTGAGAAAGATGGTTGAGAGCATTAATGTAAGAATTGATGAGAAGTTTCAAATTAAAGAAAGAATATGTGTCCAAAAATCAGAAAAGATTATTGAAGAAAAAGATTTAGTTGAATTTGACAATGACAAGCAGTTATGTTTGAGTGAAAAATCAAAAGCTCCTAAAACTCCAAGGTATCTACCAAGAAATCATCTTGAAAATTGGATTATTGGTGATAGGAATAAGGGCATGTTATCTAGATCTAAATCTAGAGAGGAATTATGTATGATTTCACAAGTGGAACCTAAATCTACTAATGAGGCTTGTAAAGATGAATCATGGGTTAATTAAATGAAATAAGATCTCAATTAGATAATAAATAACAAAACTTGGGAATTGGTTCCTAGACCTGAAGGAAAGAATGTTATTGGAACTAAATGGGTATTCAAAAATAAAATGAATGAAATTTGCATATACTAGTGTTCTAAGCCCCCTCATTACATGATTTATTATTGTAAGCCCCCTCTAACTTACGCATCTAGAAAATGAAACTACAACCTATTGGGATTGAGACAAACCTTATCGAACAACAACAACTAGGAAGGATCGGCTTGCCAACATCTATTGAATACATATGTTGGAGGACCTTGTATTCATGAGCTACATATGTATTCAATAGATGTTGGTAAGCGATCCTTCCTAGTTGTTGTTGTTCTATAAGGTTTGTCTCAATCCCAATAGGTTGTAGTTTCATTTTCTAGATGTGTTAGTTAGAGTGGGCTTACAATAATAAATCATGTAATGAGGGCTAGTATATGCAAATTTCATTATTTAAAAATAAAAATATATTAAAATGTTTGCAGTTGCCAGCTCATTTAACTTGAGGTTCATCCTGTATTATTTTGGTCATTATGGCCCTCCTCTGCTCTCTAAATTTATTCATTATCTATGGTCTTTGGATCTCGTAGTGTCGACTTGGAATCAGAGGTGCAGAAGTTGCACTCCATTGCTTGGGTATACAACTCAATTACATTGTCTCCAAAAAATTGTGACCATGATGCCTACAATTATGTTTCTCAGCTATTGTGGAATCTGCATTTATGCTTCTCAGTTGTCGTGTTTATGTGCATGTTTATTATGTGTTTGGGAAGACATCTTTCTAGCCCGGGCCTGGATCCTTTAGCAATTAGCTTCATAATAATGTAGATGACAGATGAGCAATTAGCTTCCCAAGAAAAATCCAATAAATGAACTTTGTGTACCCTAATTCATGTTCCCTTTGTGCGTACCCAAATGATATATTTGAAACAAGGGTAAGGCTAAATTTACCCTTGTTGTTTCAAATATGTCATTTAGGTACGTGTAGAAGGCACAAGAATTGGGGTACACACAATTCATTTATGATATTTTTCTTGGGAAGCTAATTGCTCAACTCTCATCTACTTCATTTATTATCAAGCTAATTGTCAAAGGATCCAAGCCCAGGCTAGAAAGATATCTTCCCATTCTATTTAAGCCATATTCCTTGTTCTTGTCAAACCTCCTTGGTACTGTAGGTCTTCTCTCTATAGTACTCTTCTTCAATCTGTGTTTGAGGATAAGCATCTTCTTCTTCTTCCTAATTGCAGCTAGATCGAGCTTCCTTTTCATCAGGATTCAACTCCACTTCACCCATCTCATCATCCTCGTACACTCATCCCAATTGATTGATCTCTTAAGGACCTTGTATTCAATAGATGTTGGCAAGTGATCATTCTTAGCTACTATTATTTTATAAGGTTAGTTAGTAGTTACAATTAGTTTATTAGAGTTAGGAGTTTATTTCAAAGACATCCACATGAAGTGGAGTGGGTGTGGTTGAATTGATGTATCAAGGAACAAATGGAATAACCAAGAAAACTCTATATGTTAAATCATGTGATTGATAGCAAATTGGGGCTCACCTGAGCCATAAACATGAAGAATTATTGTAAAAAAAGATGTGAACCATATATATGCACACTTGAGGCAAAGAGAAGTTATGCCATATCCATATTAAAATATTAGTTACAATATGAAAATACTAAACTGACTAATTCCTGAGCTCATCTCTACATATGGTCGCAACAAAGATATGTGATTACAATACAGAGAAGGCATCATAAAAATATAATTTTGGCATTTGTCCTAGCCTGACACATTTTGCACTCAAATCCTTCATCACGGATAAGTGGAGATGGGTGGATAGATGCAAATGAGTTGTCATCAACCCAACTAAAGTATTTGCAGCCATTATTTCCCTGTGATGCCCAGTCTACATTAGTTCTTATAATATAATGAGTAGTATTTACATTAGAAGCATTAAATATATACACATTAGCAACCTTTTTTCTATTTGGGCAACACCAAAATTGTCATCCAGGGTTGTTCGGTGTCTGTGAAGTCTTCAACACACACTGCCCACCACCAAATTGATAGTTTGGCACATTGACAAGAGCCATCGAACCTATATCAATAATGCACCGCACCATCGTTACTACATTTATTATTTTTATATGATTATTTTTATATGGAATACACCAAGGAGTACCATCAGAAATGTTAACCATTTACAATAATGAAAAGTAAACCTAAATCAAATAGCTCATTTTTTTATCAGCATGTGTAGTCTCTATGTATATGAAAAATGAAAGAAATATCAAGTTGAAATAAAACAGTGAACAAAATAGTATTCCACATAGAGTGAATGAAATATACCATCAAAAGAAGGTGACAAAATCCTGTCACGAAGCACAGACATAGGAAATCAAAAAGGGACAAAAGACAAGAAATAAGAAAAATCATTACGACTATAGAAAAATTATTTATACTATAATTCTTTGTCAACAATTTTCAAAATCATTAGGACTATAGAAAAATAATTAAGACTATACAAAATCAAATTTTAGAAATGGACGGTTCTGATGCTTTTCCATTACAACAATTGAGCATTCATCATTTGGTATTATGTATTCCATTTAAGTATGTCAACAATGTTCAAAATTACTGGAGTAACTGGTATTGTGTAGACAGTGACTGGCCAGATTGTTCCTAAAAAAAAATTACAAAACTGAATCAATGGTCCTTTTCTTTCTCATAATTTGGTCCTAGGTTAGGGGATTGGGAAATGACCAATAATGGTTTTAAATGATGTGTTGAGTAGATCTCCAAACATGTGTACTATGAGTAGCCCTCCAACAAATGGACTTGTGATGATTTTCATAATAGTACATGTGTTGGAGGACTACTCAAAGTACTACTTAGGAAAATTTGAATGTTCATCACCTGTGCATATAAGAGTTGATCGTAGAAGGTATATGCTAGACCCAGAAGCAAATAGATTTGTGGTGATTTTCACAATAGTACATGTGTTGCTAGGTAAGCTCCCAATAGCGCTCAGGCAAATATGCATGTTCATCACTAAATTATGCATACTCCTTATTTTGTTCTGGGTTAATATTGTCAAACATGGTCTTTCTTGAATGGAATGACTCGTTACTTGTACATTGACTAGAATGTTGGTGGAAGAAGGATGATTTGTTTGCAACCATTTTTTCAACTCTAATTTTCTCAACACAAAGGGACATTTATCATAGCCATAGAAACATGATTATTTTAAAATGGAATACACCAAGGAGTACCATCAGAAATATTGAATATTTACAATCATGAATAGTTAACCTTAATCAAATAGCTCATTTTTTTATCAACATGTGTAGTCTCTGTGTATATGAAAAATGAATGAAATATCAAGCTGAACTAAAACAATGATCAAAAATTAAAATTCAAGGCCTAATTTATTAAGAGCAACAAACATTAGGATGAAAGAAAAATCATTAAGACTATAGAAAAATCATTAGGACTATAGAAAAATCATTAAGACTAGAAAATCAAGTTCTAGAAAAATCATTATGACGACTATAGAAAAATCATTTAGACTAGAAAATCAAGTTCTAGAAATGGATGGTTATGATGCTTTGCCATTACAACAATTGAGCATTCATCATTTGGTATTGTGTATTCCATTTAAGTATGTCAACAATGTTCAAAATCCAGTCACCAAGCACAGACAATAAATAAGAAAAATCATTAGGACTATAGAAAAATCAAGTTATAGAAATGGACGGTTCTGATATTGCTTTGCCATTACAACAATTGAGCATTCATCATTTGGTCCTTCTTGGTGTATTCAAGAACTTTGTTGTTTGTGCAAGAACTTTGTTGTTTTTGTTGTTTTTTTTGTTTGTGATACCAAAGGAGTAACTGGTATTGTGTAGACAGTGACTAGCCAGATTGTTCCTGAAAAAAATTACAAAACTGAACCAATAGTCCTTTTCTTTCTCATGGTTTGGTCCTAGGTTAGGGGATTGGGAAATGACCAATAATGGTTTTAAATGATGTGCTACTAGGTAAGCTCCCAGTGATATGATTTTCACAATAGTACATGTGTTGCTAGGTGCACATAGATACAATCAAGATTTTATGAGCTGATTTTGGTTACAATTCATTGAGGTCGGAAACAAAGGATAATTGTCATTGAAATAAGACTTGTCCATTACCAATCTGAAATATTTTTGTTGATGGAAGCTAAGATCTATCACACTTAATGCCAATGGAATTTCATGTTTGAAAGAGGAATAAATTAAAGTAGTCTGAATGAGACCTAAACCTTTAACAACGTATTAGGGGTTAGATTAAAGATTGGAGTCTAGTTGTTAGCAAATGCACAAAACTAATGGGCAACTAGTTTGAAAGTCAGTTATAGGCATTTGTACCCATGGAAAACTATGCCCCCATGTCCCATGTCCCATGGGATGCCATGCCTCCTCCAATGTTTATGTCATACACCCTATGGTAGTCAGACTATGTGTCGTGCCTATGCAAAGAGTATTTATTACATAACTTTCAAAGATGATATAAAGATATTATATTTTATACTTAGTAAGATTTTAATATTAATATGCTTAGCAAGATCTTGCTAATTATAAAATATAATCTTGCTAAGTAAAAAAAAGGTGAATTTCATTTCTCATTTCATTATTTTATTTGCGAAAAAAAGAAGGGTAGTGCATGTGCGAAGGAGATTTCTAGGGTTAGTAGTTGAAGGAAATTTGATGATAGCAATCAATGGAATTGTGAAAAGTTCATGTCAAAATTGGTGTTTTACCTTTATGTAGAGGAGGTTCAAGCCTTGAAAATGTATTTTACCATAATAAGCTATTTAATTTTCAATGGCTATTGAATTTAGATGCTAATTATTAGCAAATTAAGGTGTTTTACAAGAGTTTTCAGTGGTTGCATACTTAACTCCTTGAAGAACCTTGAAAATTTGAATTTTTTTTTTTGGTCATTTATATATGGTTGGTTGGAATATTATGTATTTTTATGTTCATGTAAAAAATTTAGTTCAATGTTAGATTATTTCAGATGAATCACGTAGACATATCAATATCAAAGCATAGAATTTATTGTTTAGGCTTGTCATACATAAACAAATCAAAACATAGTATGCACTATTCAGGCTTGCCCAATTTTCAATTGAATAAATTACCAATCAAAACATAATATGCTATTTAAATTTGTTCGATCTGTTTTAAACCTTCTCAATTTCTTTTTAATAGTTCTTTTAATCTATTTATGACAAGATCTATTAGATTTGCACAATTCATAGGTATAATAAATACTTATGAATATGATTATGTGCGAACTTTTTGCTTCATCAATATTTCTGCTTGTGATCAATTTATAATAGTCAATAATGGTTTTATGGCAACTTTAGATTAATACTTTATGATTAGAATGTTCAATGTAAGATTGGAGAAGTCTGCAAATTTGATTTAGATGTACTAATTTTTTTTAAATGATAGGAAGACCTCAAAGAATCACTATGATCATATCATTGACTAGCTATTAAAAAGAGAAATTAAGAGCTTATCAACACTCATAAAATTGATGGTTATTCGATAGTAACCATTTTCAAATAACAAAAAAGATAATCAGTTGAGAATTGATGAATAATTTCAAACATAATTTTTCAAGCTCAAAAGATTCACCACCAAATTTAACTTCAACATAATTCCAAGCTTATCCAACCCTATGATTCTCTCTCTCTTTGTAGCTTTGACAATGTATCTAGACAATCCTTAGATACAAACACCTTACCTGTTATGATAGGTCTAGTTACTTTACCTACACCTATACATGTCATTCTTGATACCCTTAACTATAATCTTCTTCTAGGGAGACTGTGGTTGCATGCTATGCTATTTAAGTTCCTATTATGTCACACTATCTGACATTATTAGCCTATCCTTTAAGGGCTCATTGTCATTCATGGTTGGATAATTTTGGTGCAATCATACTTTTTGAGCAACATAATAGCCTGTCTTATCCTTGCCTCTAGTCCTAGTGGACAAGGGTAGTGTTTTAATCTCCTATCCTTTCAAAGGATCCACTTTCTAATTAAGTCATATTTGTTTATCATGTGACATTCTTTCTTACAAAGAATTGTTTTTTTTTCTCAAGGATGCCCTCATATGGATGAGGTGTGTATCCTTGATCACAACCTCTTCCTTGCTTGATAGTGTATGTCTACTATAAACAATCCCTTAGAAAAATTTAAAGATAAGAAGAAACTAAAACAAAAATTTGCGGGTGAGCCCTATAAAGGAAGCTGTGCACACACTTTAAATGTAAAGCGCAAGATGGATAGTGAATTAAAGGAGTACAAATTTGTGGGGAAAAAAAGTGAGAACGGGTCATGGATTCAAAATTGTAAGAAATGATGAATTAACCAAATAAAATGATGTGGAAAGTATGAATGGAGAAGGTAAAATTAAGGATCAGCAGCAGGTAACTAAGAAAAGAAAACTCGTGAAATGGAAGAAAGGAAAGGGAACCCATCAAAGGGTGCTAGAAACAAATTGCATGGTGGATTGTGAAATAGGGGAGGTGGGAGGACAACCAGTGCCAAAAAGAATAAAAACCTTTAAAGATAGAATCTATTGAGCCTCATGAAAGCAAAGGAAATAAAGATGAATAAGCAAAAAGTGAAAACTGTTTCATCAAATGTGGAATGCATATTTCATGAGATAGAAGAACATATCAACCAATGGTCAAAAGAGCATGGATTAATGTTGAAGTTTTCTTATCATAATGAACCTTTGAAAAAGGAGTCATCTTGTTGGCCTCCATTTGTATCTTCTACATCCAATTCATTTAAGTTTTTCTACTATACTAAGTCTCTTGACACTATAGCTAGACCTATGTAAACCATTGGGAACAAATGGGAAGTCCAAGGTTGATAAGTGTATGAGAAATGGTAGTTGTGGAAGAGCCGGCCTATAAGCATTTTACAAGAACAAAGCCAAAAGATGAAGGTCTTCATAAGCATTTCAACATTGGAGGGAGTATTTAGAGTTCAAGAGAGATTGGGGAAACTTTCTTTATGTGATATGGGAGTTGATATGGTCGATTATGAAAGTAAAAAATCAACACAATATGGAGATTCATTTTCCAAAAAATATAAAGCACATTTTCTACTAAAGATAATGCCAAGATCTTGCTACCTTCCTGAAAAAGAGAGGGATTGATTCAGTAGGATGCATTTCATTTTTTTTATGTTTGGTTGAGTTCTGGTTGTAATAAAAAGGGATTGATTTGTAGGATCAATCTCCTCTTTTGTATTGATCCATTTTGTATGGTCAAGGGTTCCTCAGGCATACCTATGAGCTTAGGAGACCCTTAGTCCATGTGGATCCTAGTTGGCTCTGAATGGCTAAACTTAGTTTTAGTATGTTTTAGTTTATTTTCTTTAGTTTTAAGGAATTTGAGGGATCTAGACCTTAGATCACCCTCTTAGTTATTTTAGGAAGTTTTTATTGAATTTTAGTGCATTTTTGACAAAGTTGCACTCCAAAGTTGCACAGATTGTGAAATGTTGTTAATTTTTTGCAACACTGTCAGTAGATTGTAAGTTTGGTTCTCTAATGACCACAACTAATTTTATGTTGGTTGGATCAGTTGGAAGACTTTTTGGAAGTGGTTTTTAAACCTTGTCCAATCACAAGATTGGCACAAGGAGATGATCTTCAAAATAGCATTGAATAAAAGAAACCCAAAAAACATTTTGAGTACATTTTAGTTATCATACTCTGTCTGTTGCAAATAGGTAGATGGATTGATCATTCTACAAGTTCATTGTATGCACTTTTTATTCGAATCCATCTTAGTTTTGACTGTTGTTTGATTTCAAGTTTTAGTTACATTTACACAATCAGTTATGAATTGAACACATGGCTTGACTGTCATAGAAAACCCGATCATGTAATGGTTAGAGAGTTTTAATGTCACTGTAGGTTCATTTGCACATCCACAATTCTTGTTAGAGTTCATTTAACTAGACTTTGCAAATATTGTATTTTAAATTTGGTGTTGATCTACACAAGAACCCAACCACAATAACAAAATGGCTCGGGAAAATCTATAGTCGGCTTTGTCATGAAGGTGGAACCTTGATTTGTGGTTTCCCCATTGGATTCCAATGCCATTGGGTGAGAAGAAAGCCAAGGTTATGCACTTTAATAATATAAGTGCTCAGACTATGGAAGGAGGCATATTGCTTCAAGATTTGATGCCCTAGGTAGATACATTCCATGTATTCGACTGTGTAAAGAAAAATGCCACAATCCTATGCATAAACCTGCCTGGAAATAAGAACATTTAAGGAAGCCCTTGTTCAATACATAGCAAAGCAAAGAAGAATGCACAAATTAATAATCATCTACCACATACCTTATGTAAAGATTGAGCTCAAGCTCTTGTTGCTACCCCACGATGTCAAGTTGGGACGTATCTCCCGCGCACGCTGCCCTTCTTTTTTTCACAAATGAAATGAGAAATAAAATTCCTCTGCCACATACCTTATGTAAAGATTGATCTCAAGCTCCTACTACTATCCCACGATGTCAAGTTAGGACGTATCTCCCACGCGCCCTGCCCTTCTTTTTTTTGCAAATGAAATAATGAAATGAGAAATGAAATTCACCTTTTTTTTTTAAGTTATGCCCATGTTTTCCAAATTTTGACCACCATAGAATTTGTCGCTATTTCGACAAACACGGGCATAAATTTGAAAAAAAAACAAATTTTTCCTTCTATAATCCGACCAAGTAAAACCTTCTTATTTTTTGGTTAAAAATTTTGGTAGAAAAACTAGGCCAAATGTACTAGTGGGATATCATGCAAGACACTTAGGAGAATGAATAGGATAGAGGTAACAATAAGAAAAATCTCATGGAGCTCAAGGAGAGGGCGAATCTACTAAAAAATAGAATGACTAAAAAAACCAAGGAAATAGAAGATTCTATTATTTCCATCATAAACATTATGGAGTGAATAATTAATAGGGAAGCGATGGGGATGTCTACTAGAAGATCAAAAATAAAAAAATAAATTAGGAAGAAAGGTACCAACAGAGGAGTGAAAGGTTAGGGTCTTCAGGTTGTGTAGATGGGAAACTAGAAGGAGGCTCTAGGGGACCTTGAAAAGAATTGGGACCTTACTTTTGTCCCTAAAAATAATAGTTAATAATGTCTGATATCTTCTATTTTTTTATTCAAGTCTACGTATCCTAGTGGCTTACCATTTATAAAATTTTAAGTATGTTAATGGTTATATCTAAAGACTCTATAATTATGAATATAGTTAACTATAGTAGTGGGTTATTTTGGTTAAATATTTTGATCTCTATAAGTAGGAATCATATGGTTATTCTCCAGATTGAATTGCAGTCTTATCATGGTTTGTATTAGTATTATTCAGTTTTAGGTGTTCCCTTTCTTGTTCAATACTTACTCTTCTTTGATGGTCGCACCTTAGACTTGTTTCTCTTATTGTATATGGGATCAGGACCCTTTCCCTACTAATCTAACCGAAAAAATCATATTGTTACACACTAACCTTTAAATGATGAGCATGGGAGTGAGAAAGGAATATGCAACCATGAAGAAGAAAATCCTAATAGGTGCATCCTCCTCCTCCTCCTAGTATTGTGGTAAAATGATATGATAATGGGGGTGAATATTGCTCTAAGAAACTTGATGAATTTTGTAAACATGCAAAAATTGTTAAAAAAAATACTACACCTTACACTCCCCAACAAAATAGTGTAGCATAAAGAATATACCCTACATTAATATAAAGAGAAAGGATCATGTTAAGTAGTGATAAGTCAAATAAATGCTATTGGGAAAAAGTCATTAGTATTGCTTGCTATTTAATTAATATATCTTTTAAAGTTCTTGCTAATAAAACACCTTATGAAATGTGGTTGGGTAAAAATATTTTAGTTCCACATTTAAGGATCTTTGGTTGTAAGGATTTTGTTCATGTGCCTCAAGAGAAGTGATCTAAATTTGATCCAATAGCTCAAAAATGTATCTTTTTAGGATATAGTGAGAATGTAAAAGGTGCATCACTAAAAATTTGAATCTAAATTTGATCCAATAGCTCAACAATAAAATGATTGTATAATTAAAAAAATAAGAAGAAAACCATTACATGAGACACAAGATTTATGTGGAAAACCCCTTTCAAGAAAAAATTCCACCATAGAAAGAGAGACATGCATATTACTAATCCAATGAAAAATACAATAGAAATACACTTCTCTCTAAACTCTTATAAAATTTGGCAGCACTTTGTTACCCTACATATTGAACAAGACTGAATGAAGAACTCTAGCTCAAGACCTCAATTTATAGAAACTTGTGAGGATGAATCATATTGTGGTATCACCAAACAATAATAATAAAAACAACATATAAAAAATCATGCTCATTCCCAAAAATAGCACCTTATAGACGCTTCTTATAGTTTTCATAAGTCATCTAGCAAATTTGACCATTGCTAGAGTAATATGGGAATCTCTATCATAAATCTTTGTCACAAGAATTAATAATGGCTGTCATAATCATAATTCATGCACTTACAACCCATGAAAAGTGTCCAAGTACCTCAAAATAGTGGATTCCAAAAGAAGAGACCTAGCTATTTTATGAGTTTCCCATTGGAAAAATGGTAAACATAATTTTTCCTTTGTACATGGTCTCTTTCACCACCATTGATTAAATGGTTTAACCTCTAATGTGTAAACTAAAAATGACATTAGGAAACAATTACATAAAATAATTTTTAAAGTTTATACCACCTGAATCCTAACATTCTCCCACTTGAAATCATGCATTGTAAATTACCCCATAGAGATACATAATACAAATTAAGAATAATGATCAAGGCCCATGACCTTCCTCCACCAAAAGGAATTATTTATCATCACTTTCTTTGTAAGATAATCTAAAACATTACTCAACTTTTTCAATCGAGACCTTTCCACTCTCAACCATCTCTCAGATAAAGTGATACTAAAAATCAACATGTTTAGTAAGAGAAAAATGCATAGTTTTTTTGGCCAAAAATAGGCACTTACACTATCACATCAGATCTCCATTGTTATGAAATAAAAATGAATACCATTACCAAGTCTTTGTAACTAAACTACCTCCTTAGAGCCATGTGTAGTAGTCATATACTATGTTTCAATAGTGGAAAATGCAAGTATAGGTTGTATTTCACTCATCCAACTTACTACACCTCCAAAAAAAGTAAACACATAGCTACTAGCAGATATTTGATTGTCTAAGTCACCTACCCAATATGCATCAACAAAACCTTGTATGTCTATTGACTTATCCACATCATCAGTACCATGATAACAAAACAATAACCAGAAGATCTTTGTAAGTACCTTAATACCCTCTTTTTTTAAACTTCAATTCTCTTTTCTTAGGTCAAACATAAACTTGCTTATAAATACCACCTCTTGGGATATATTGTTAGGAATGGGAACATTGAAAGGGGGGTGAATTAGTGTTCTATATATTATTACTTTTTCTGATATCTTGAAATTTAACTTAATTGCTTAAGTACTGAAATGAATATCAATGCAATTAAGATAAACAACCATAACACATAACACCAAATATGATTACGGGGAAACCCAAATAGGTAAAAACCCCAGTGGGAATTGACACCCACTAAGAACTGCACTAGTGTTCTATGATCTCTGTTAGAAGATCTTACAACCCTGTTAGGAATTGATCTTTACAATGCTTTTAGTATAGTGACCTGCTAAAGGGTTAGACCCTATTAGGGGTGGGGACACATTGTCCTAGAGCTCATTGCTCAAGTAGTGAAGGTTACAACCTTCTGGATCTCAGATACACACTATATCTGCAAGGTGAACTACTACTGTGACACTACTTGTCTAATCAGTTCCTTTTGTGCGCTAATGCTTAAGCCTCTTATAAAGAACTACAAAATTCTAACTGCTCTTCACATACTTCTGCTCTAGTGCTATCAACTCTTTCTCTCATGTCATCCTTAATTACAAAGACGCATGTCTTATTTATATGCGCTAACCAAACTATTCACTACGTCAGCCTTCAACCTATTACATACAATGCTTCCAAATGAATTGGCTCAAGCGTGTTTACAAAAAATGATATTAACATGTCTATAACCTAAATATAATAGGTACATAGCCTTTACAAAACAATATTATAAGCGCTAACCAAATTACCAACAGTCGACTCTATACTTTGTTATGTTCTGCCACTCACTGTCTGTGTGACTTCATCTGGCTGTAACTTCTTCATACTAACTCTTATGATCATGCACTCTTAGACTTAGCATGATTACATACTCAGAAGCTTATCTTCAAGGGTGCATGCCATAACTTGGTCATATGCATGTGCACTGATGCTCTGTTCATTTGGTACTCTGCTAAATATCCTCTTATTATATATTACCCTTTCCTCTAATTATGGAATTTGGGTGCAACATATTGTTTTTAAAGACTCTTCTACTTTTTTATCATTGTTTTTTTAAAGTGGGTCATAGTAGTGCTATTTGTGCTAGAAACAAGAAAAGTGAAGCTGTTTGGAGTTAAAAGGATCAAGTTATTGAAGATGTAGTAATGATGAGGGTGCTCAAAAGGTTGAAAGTAGAAGGAAAGACCCTATTGACTATAATGAGATGTACAAGTCTTTGAAGAGTTCAAGGTTGAGTAATACAACTTATAATATTTCTCCTTGCATAAGAAGAGAAGCTTAGAGTTGGAAAACTTGTGCACTGTGAAGAAAAAAATCTTTAGAGAAATATGGCTTTAAACCACCATGACTTTAGGTTGGTTGTCTGTAATGATTGGTGGCTTTTGCTAAACTTTTGTTTTCTCATCTAGTTGTCCTTTTTTGTTTATAATGCTTCTTGTTTAATATTTTTTCTCTATAAGGATATGGACCCTTTCAAAATCCATGTTTACCTAATAAAAAAGAGAAGTCAATTCTTTACTAGGTTAAAGGCTCTCCTAAAGTCATAATCCTATAGCTTATTAGTATATTCTTAATAACATTTTAACAATTTTTTAAATGTTGAGGAGCGGGAAAGTGAGTGTGAAGGTTAGATCTTGGAGGGCATTGAGGAACAGAGGAAGAGTGGAGGGAATTGATATAGAGGAATACTTAAATGATGAGAATGATAATGGTGCGGGCAACTGCTTAGTTCTAGATAAGGGTCCTTCTTTTCAGGATAAATGGAGGATTTTTTTGGCCCCATCTTTCTCTTTTGAAGGTGTTTGCAGATGGTTCAGATTTCTTTGGCCAATCATGGGCAATGATAAGTGTCGCTAAGCCTTGCGTGGGTTTTGTCCATTTTTTTGCCACCTTCTTGGTGTTTCAACTGACGGTTCTAGTTATGGCCAACAGTTGTCTTGGTCTAGCAGCTCTAGGTGCACTAGTTTTAGAGTGTTGTGTTTTGCAGCTATGGTGTGGGATTTTTTCCCTCCATTCCATGTTGGAGTTTTGTGGCTCTTTACTCAGTAGTGTGTGTTATAGGGTTTTCTTGCCCCCTCTTCTATTTAGAGCCCCATCCTTTCTCCCAGGCTTGGCTGCTAGTTTCTCTTTTCCTAAAGTTGGTGCTCCTCTTCTCTCTCTTGCAACTTCCTTTGGGTTCTTTTCCCCCCTTTTACAATTTTTCCAGGAGGAGGTTGTTGATGAAAGCGTTGTTGTTCCTCCCTAGGTTCAAAGTTAATTTTTTTGAGTTGGGGTGTTCTTGGGAGACTTGGTGGTAGAGTTGTGTGCCTCGAGGGATTGGGGACTTGGAGATTTAGTTTATTTGGTTTTGGACCATTTTATTTTCTCTAGCATTCTTAGATGGCTCTGCCTCATGGGTTTTGATCAGTTTCTTCTCTTCTTTTCCCTACTCTCTCAAGTTGTTTATTTTTGGTGGGCTTTTCTTTTTAGTTGGGCTCTTCCCTATTTGGCTCTTGCTGGGGAGGTACCAATCCATATTGTGGTGGGGTTTCTTTCTATGGCCTTTTGGTGGTCGAGGCTCACTATGCTCCTTCTCACTTCTTTCTCATCTCCTACTGAGGTGGAGGCTACTATTGAGGTGGAGGCACAACCAATGGAGGTGGTCTATTGCTGGTGGATAGTGGTGTTTAGTGGTTGTGTGTGGTCTCTTCTCTCTTTTGGCTATACGATTGCTGCCTAGATTTGAGTTGGGATTTTTTTTTTTCAATAGTTCTTATGTCACCATCTCCTATTGAGGTGGGATCTTTTCCTATGGAGGTGGAGAGGAGTAATGGTGGTGGGATGTGGATTTTTTGGTGGCATGTCCTTACCTTCATCTTCTTATTAGCCTTGAGAGCCTTATTTTTTTTCAAAGTTATGTTGGTTTGGGGAACTTGCCAAATCCCCATAATTATTTCATTTATTCCATTGATGTGAAATCTTTTGAAGCTGGTTATGAAGGTTGTGGGAGCCATCTTAAATCCCATAAAGGGGAGAGGATCCTTTTTTATCCCCATAGCTTCAACAGATTATCTGATGATTATCACTGTCAGGCTAGGCAAGAAAGGATGGGGAAACCTATCTAAACCCCATGTTCCTGATTCAAAGGTTAGGGGAGCCTTTCAAAATCTCCATATGTTAGTTCCACTCTTTATGCTTTTCTTGTGTTTTCTTGTCTGGCTAGATGTTGGAAATTTTCAAGGGCCCAGTGTAGACTATGATTGTTTTTGGTTAGGGTCCAGGCTAGATTTTGGTTGATGGGAGTTTTTGTCTAATAGTTGGGGGAGCCTCTCAAAACCCCTTTGGTTTAGGTTTAGCGAACCTTATAAAACCCTAAGGATCTACTAGCTTGGGAGATTAGGTCTTTGATGTGAGGCTTCGACCTTGTGCTCTATTTTTTGGACAGCTAATGCGTTGTTGGATTATCACTTATTTAATGTTGTTTGCTTGTTGGTTTTGGGTTGTTGATTTGAAATGTATTATCTTTGGCAGTGATTCATCTTAGTGGGGTTCCAGATCCCCCTCAAATATGTTTGTAAAAGATTTTGAGGCCACTTCAAAACCTATTTTTTCTAATAAAAAATATTTTAATATTTTAAAACCATTTTATTTCTTACACAAATAATATATATGTTAAATAAATTGACTTTATAATAACTACAAAAATTATAAATATTAAAATTAAGAATTACAAAATATCATTAAATCCTTAAGAAATAAATGAGATAATATCATGCCTAAAAATGATAAAATTGAAAGCAAACTACAAAACAATAAAAACACTTAAACTCAAAAAAAGAACAATTGTCCAACTGCCAGTTTTTTTGTTGATATTGTGGATTTTTCTATTTTGTCTCTTGTAACCAAATTCTAGTGGCATATTAAAATTTAGGCTTACCTTGTACATTAAATTTGGAATGATTCAAATGAAGTGGCTTTCAATAACCATCACTTAGTTGTGTAGTTGATTTCAAAGTGAGCTTTTCTTTTATAAGTGGGCCCTCTAATGCACATCATTACCCTTTAGGAAATATTAAAAACACCGTGTGAATATTAACGGTAATTGTGAAAGGTACTTAGAAGAACGGTTTTATGTTGATGTTGAAAAATATTATGTTTATAATTA
This sequence comes from Chamaecyparis obtusa, assembly GCA_027943335.1. Lineage (NCBI taxonomy): Eukaryota > Viridiplantae > Streptophyta > Pinopsida > Cupressales > Cupressaceae > Chamaecyparis > Chamaecyparis obtusa. The sequence continues at coordinate 468,452 of BSBK01004786.1, forward strand.
AAAATATTTAAATAAAGAGTAAAAATAAATAGAAAATAATGTTATTTTTAAAATATAGTTAAAAAGTGTAAATTAAAAAAATGAATCAAATGCTAGATGTCACTAACTTTTTAAAAATATATAAATTTGTAAGTATATGCTTTAGAATTAGATTGTAGGTGTAGATTTTTAAATACTATAAATTATAATTATTTAATATTTTTTAAATATATAAAAATTTAAAAAATAATTATTTTTCTTATGAAATTGGAGAGGTTTCTATTGTCTCATGGGGTAGTGGTTGAAATAACATTAGAAGATAAAATAAATATATAAATAACATATATCAATATAGGAAAAAACAGGAGCATTTGTGTCAAGTTCTTATCATAATGCTTTTGTATTAAATTAGAACAAGTGTAAATTATAGTAATAATATTAAACAATAATATGAAAGTTTCTTTGTTATAATTTTTTAGGATAAGATGTTGTATAACTATATAATATATGAAAGTAAACATGGATATATATATATATATATATATATATATATATATATATATATATATAGACACACACACACACAGAATGTCACCATATCCAAATAAATATAATAAATCTTCTAACAAAGAGTACTGATGAAAGAAAAACCTTGAAGCAACTATAGGCAAATGCTAAAACATAAAAGGATATGTATATGTAAATGTGTGTGTATGTACATACACATACATATACATGCACGTGTGTGTTTACAAAATAATGAAGTCACCACATCCATAAAAAAATGAATAAATTATAAAGAGCCTTGATGAAAGTTCAACTTGAAGTAACTATATTCACGTGCTAAAGCATAAAAGGATTTTCCTTAGAAAGTAAAGAAGAAACATACTGCATCTGGTTTCTATTAGTAAAATCTTTTACATGTTTAGTTAGACAATATTGTAAGGTAAGAAAAACTAGATATGTGTCGTAGAGGTTTTGTAAAAAGAAACATGTCAATTTATAATTAAATTATTATTAATTAATATACACAATTATAATAATATATTTTTTATGATTGCATGTGTGTGTGTGTGTGTGTGTGTATTCAATTAGTAAAGAATTGAAGCCAATATTGTATTATTAAATGTAAAATATACGATGTGCCTAGTTGAGGGGAGCATACTAGCAAGAAAGAACCAAGAAGAAAACATTTGGTTATAGCTCTTGACGACCTAATAACTATTCAAAATTACATTAAAATGGAAGAGAGCTACACCCAAATACAAATTTCAAAAACTTTTACCCAACCCACCCAAATTGCAATACTAGTTTGAACATACTGACCACCAAATATACATCAAAATTTACAACTGACATTCTCGATACATAGTCCTTCTTGGATGCTAGCATCTTACACTCTATAAATTTCCAATAGATACATGAGATTAAAATTGCATGATCATAAACTACAAATCCCATCTTGATCACATTCCCTAAAATGTCCCCACCAATCTTCTTCTTTTGTCCTTTCCCTGTAAAACATTACTGTACTAGTCCAAGACAACTCAATGGAAATTGTTAGTCATGGAAATCAGTTTAAACAACCTATTTACCACTCATCTAATTCATTTGTTATTCTATATTTAGTGCATATGTTACCTTTGACCTTATGGCCTATTAAAGATGTCTAACAGAGGAACTTCTATGATAGAAGCTAGAACCTGCATACCCTCTTACACCACCACACTATCTCTAAAGCATTGTAATCTTAAATATAGAGATATAATCAATTGGAAACTAACCTAAGAGTTAGAAACCTTTGTTAGCACTGTCAACCATATTTAATCATCTTGTTTCAATAGAAAATAAATGTAAATCAACCACAAAATCTTAATTTGAAAATCAAAGATAAGATTTCTAGCATAACGAAAGCTCAGAAATGTTTCACCTTTTCATCCTAAAGAAGTAGTATATACTACATTTCCTTTTAATATGTCCGTCAAATGTCATTCATGCATATAGAATAAATTATTCCACCTTTTTGTTAATTTGAGAAAGATGTTTGTGTTAGAGTAATAAAGTGTTTACTGATTAATTGAATCATATTGATTTAATTATTCAGTCACTTATTACCTCTTTCTACTTAAGCTAAACTTTAGGCATATAATAATTAATTATCTTTATTAATTATTATTATGCAACCTAGGGTTTTACCTTTTTAGGTTTTTTGATCTCCTTTTATAAGGATTGATCTCATAACACTTTGTAAACTTTTTCTGACATTTCATTATTGATTGCAACTTTTGTTTTTGCACATCAAGGATTTCTCCTCTCATGGATCTATGCATTCCGGCCTCCATAGTTGTTTGCTTCTCTCTTTCTGTGATAGGTGTTTGCGTGCAAGTGTTCTTGGGAGCTGTGGGTTTTTTTTCATCAACTCTATCATGGTATCAAAGCTTCAGATCTGCTTGCCCCTGTCCTCCTTCTGAGAGATTCGACCGTGTTTGTCAGATCTATGTTTTCAGAGAGGGTTTCCTGTTAGATCTAGGGGGACCTATTTTTTTTGGTCATCTTGGCTTCAAACGGACCTCACGGTTGCATTCAGAGCGTCCAAGAACCTCAAGATCCATATAAAATTTGTCCAATTTGGACAAAGTTGGAATCTATGAGAAAAAAATTTTGCAATTGGCCCCAGCACGGATCCTAAGGTGATCACTATTTTTTGGAGCACTTTTGGCCCAAACAAACCTCGCAATTGCATCCAAAAGGCCTGAGATAGTCAAAATCCATATAAAGCTTGTTGATTTTGGACAAGTTCACTTCTAAGGCAAATTGTTTTAGCCTCCCAGGTCATACGGCCTGGCACATAGATCGAGGTTGTATGATTGTTAAAAAAAATTTGAAAAAAGTTTAGAGGGGCGGCCACCCAGGCGCCACCCTGTGGCCTCCATAGAGCTACCAGCACCGCCGCACTTAGCGGCCCCCACTATGGCCACCGGCCACCGCCCGTGCCGCACCCTGCATTGCTGTCAGTCCCACCACCCGTGCCGCACCCCGCGCTGCCATCAGCACCGCCACCACTGCCGCTCAAGCTGCTCCGCCCAGCTTCGCTCCACCAGCGCTGCTCCGCTGCCAACCTCAGCTCCGCCCCTGGTCACCCACGTGACCAGGGCTATTTCCTTAAGCCCCAAGGTTGTTTAGAGCTGTGATGAACTTTTGGCCGTCATTTTTTAACATGGAGTTTGCTGACGTCAGCCCCTCTTTGCTCATTTTTTAAGCTTTTTAAGGGTACCTAGCCTTTTTTTGTGAATATTTGGGCATCTGGGATCATAATTAGGCGTGCGATATATCGTCGAAAAGTTGATTTCAAGCCCGATCCAAATTTGTTGGTATGGTTTTGTAATTTTTCCATTTTGATGCTCTTTTTTTCTGTCAAAGTTAGATGTTCTATGTGATCATGGCATTTCAGACGTCCTACCTTCCGGGATCTGTTTCTCTTGCATTTGGGCTCCGTTTTCGGCAAACAAGATATTGCTGGAAAGCTCTTTCTGAGCTTTTATCAGATCTGATGGTTTCATGTGGTTTTTTTTTCCTTTTTTTGACGTCACCCATCCTCAAATCCTTGCAGACACCTTCTTTGGGCCCTCCAACGCAGCTATTGGTTTTTTGCTCATATCTTGAGCATACGGTGTTGAAATTTGGCAAACAAGATATCATCGGAAAGCTGATTTCGAGCTCTTTCTAGATCTAGAGGTTATATTTTCTAGTTTTATTTTTTTGATGGTGTTTTTCTTTGTCAAATCTAGATCTTCATTTCTGCACTCTGGGAGCTCCTTCTTGCACATCCGGACTCCATTTTCAGAAAATGATATATTGTTGGAAAGCTTGTTCAGAGAGATTTTCAGTGTTGTGAGTCATTTTTCTAGATTCTACCCCAGGTTCATTTTATTCATATTTTTTCTTTTTTGTAGTCTGGTGGATATCTTGGTTGTTTCAGGTCCTGGGATCTCTTCCCTTTTAGGGATGGCTCATCTTAGGTTGTTCTTTTGTTTTAGCAACCTTTGATATTCTTTAAGCAATGTATACTTCATTTTTTGTAGCATTCTTTTATGCACACGCACTAAGATAAAGTGCCATTCTATTGCTTTGATGGGATTTTGCACATGTTTGTGCTATTTGTACTCGCACTCCATTATAAAGTGCTAGGGGGGTTTGATGTTTGCTTGTGTTTTCCATCTTCTTTTGTCATGTGAGCATTCCTCCAACAACATTAGCCTCAAGTATCTTTATTTGTGTTTGTACTCTCTGTGCACATTCGATGTTTCAGATTCATCTTCATCATGCAGCTCATACATTACTCCCTTGTCAGTAGTATGGGGGGTTTCTACTATTGGTTCTACTACTTCCTTGGTTTGATAGTGTGAGCTATGTATTTAGTATTTGATCCTATGTACTAGGCGGTTGCAATAGCTAGGTACCTATGCATTCCAGTGAGATGGATCATTTACCATATGGACACTCTTTTCTTTCCTATTTTTGGATGCACTCTTCTAGCTTTGATTGATCAACTCTTCAAGCTTTTGGTGTTTATGCCATCTTTATCTTTGAGTTTCGGTGTTTGCCTTTGTTTGCCTCCTTATTCGAGTAGTGTTATTTGAGGGCACTCATGCAAATTACAGTCTTCTCTACCTGGTCATATTTCATTGGAGGATCTTCAAATCATCAGTTTCTTCTTGACAAAGTTTTCAGTTTCATGCTTCAGTGATGTTGTACATGTTCATCTTTGTTCCTATTTTCTGGAACATTCCTAGTTTTGGAGGCTTCTTCAATCCTTCAGACTAGTCTTTGTCTCTTTTTGGAGTAGAGTATTTCCCATGTGGTTTTCTCTATTTCTTCGCTTTGTAGAGACTCTCTTTTGTACTTGGGTACCTAATTAGGCCTTTGTTGCCAGGACCCATTTGCTTTCAGTAGTTCTTTCTAGGTTTTTAGCTTCTCCCAAAGTTTATCTTAAGGGGGGGTGTTAGAGTAATAAAGTGTTTACTGATTAATTGAATCATATTGATTTAATTATTCAGTCACTTATTACCTCTTTCTACTTAAGCTAAACTTTAGGCATATAATAATTAATTATCTTTATTAATTATTATTATGCAACCTAGGGTTTTACCATTTTAGGTTTTTTGATCTCCTTTTATAAGGATTGATCTCATAACACTTTGTAAAATTTTTATGACATTTCATTATTGATTGCAACTTTTGTTTTTGCACACTAAGGATTTCTCTTCTCTCGTGGATCTATGCGTTCAGGTCCCCATAGTTGTTTGCTTCTCTCTTTCTATGATAGGTGTTTTCATGCAGGTGTTCTTGGGAGTTGTGGGTTGTTTTTCATCAACTCCATCAGTTTCCATTCATTTTCAAAAATATTTCACCATTATATATATATATATATATAGAGAGAGAGAGGGGGGGGTTCATAATGCATTCACCATATCCAAATAAATATAATAAATCATCTAACAAAGAGCACTGATGAAAGAAAAACCTTGAAGTAACTATATTCAAATGCTAAACATCAAGGGAAATTTTTAGTCATGGAAATCAATTTAAACAACCAATTTACTACTCATCTAATTCATCTGTTACTCTATATTTAGTGCATATGCTACCTCTGACCTTATGGCCTATTAAAGATGTCTAACAAAGGTACTTCTATCATACCCTCTTACACAGCCACACTATCTCTAAAGCATTCTAAATATTAAATATAGAGATATAATGTAATACCCCTCTAACCCTAATATAAGTTTTGTGTTTTTGAAAGAATTAAGATCCTTCAATGTTTTCTTATAGCTTAAGTTGTACATGATACTTGTTTGATCTATTCCTATAGTTGTTTATAATAATTTCATAAGCTAGTACTCAATGATTCTAATATCAGACATACTATCTAAAGGTATCACTTTTGTATGTATTTATCTCCATGTATGTATTGAGTACCTACAAGACCTTTATGAACATAGTTAGGATGTTATATCATATGTACTTGATAGATATATATAAGTGGTTATTTATATTTTCTTCTATTAAGGTTACTTTGGATGAATCTTGTATCTCACTTGATGATTTGATTATCTTGATTTATTATTAGTATTGATAAGAGACTAACACAATGCTTGAAATTCTAACCTTCGTTATGATGATGCTACATGCTTTGAGTGTATATATATACATGATGTGTTTTCATGATTCAAGATGAAGTCGTAGTTACTCACATAGCTGAGGTCCACACGATGTATCGATCCTGGTCATCTGTCTGCAATATTTTCTTTTATACGTATATCCGTGCATATGTATTTCTTCTTTGTGATGCAGGCTTGCAGGTACCGGGCATCGACTTCACCTGGCTTCACAGGTCTAAGCATGCCCTCAAATCCTCGATGGTTGTTGTTATGGAGATAGTACTAAGGCCCCTACATGAGTCTTCCTTTGTCATTATTCCAATTTGGGAATATTAGGGTTCCTTCTTTGTCAGTCAACCTTTGGGTCAAAAACCCAGATCCAATGCACCCGGTTGGGCATGGTTGTAGTTAGTGCCTTGTGGCCACTTGAATTCATTTGGTTGTATGATTTGTTTACTCATTTTATTTATTTCTCCTTCTTGGTATGATTCTTAGTTAATCTTTCTATGTTGTGTTTCAGGAGTTTGGCTTGACTTTCCTTGTTGACTTTGGTTGACCTTGTTTGATCTTATAGTTTTCTCAATATGTTTCATAGTTGATTTTTATGGCCTCTTTCGATGATTAGATTTATTTTGAGGCATGTGATTTTATTCTACCTCAGTGTTATATCCTATAGCAATTATAAATAGGTAATAATATTGTGATCTATTACTTCATAATCTTATAGATTATAGTGTTTGGTATTTGGCATGTATCTATATAAATATATATATATATATATATATATATATGGAAATATATATATATATATATATATATATATATATATATATATATATATATATATATATGGAAAGATATATATATATATATATATATGGAAATATATATATGGGTGCACACATATATGTATTTATATATATATAATTTATATGTGATTATATGTTAATTATTGTAGATATTGTTGATGGTGTATATTTCGGGATTAATGTAAAGTATAATATTATTAATAATTAAATATTAAATAATGCGAGGTATATTATTCTCAATTGTTAATTATTAATAATGAGGATAGGTTATATATATAGATATTGATGTAATTAATGATGGCATATGCATATATGTTAGGATAATATTACATGTGTGTATGAATGAATACAAATAATCTTTTATTGTATATTTGAGTAATATAGTTGTATGATATTAAGTTATTTTATAATACCCTTTAGTTAAGAGTTAGTTGGAAATTGGTTACTTTTCCTCTCAACCTTTGGAAATCTATTTATATGCACTACTTTCTCATTTGAAGGGAGGGAATTTTGGGGCTGAAGCATTGAGGAGAGGATGGCCTTACTTTTCATGGAGATTTTGGAGAGAAAACTTGGAGATGTGAAGGAGAGTTTGTAAGCACATGTCTTTAAGAATTTTTGGTTATCTTTGCTTTTGGGAGAGAGACATTTTTGTGAGAATTTCAGTAGTTGAGAGAGGGATTCTTTACTGTGGAATTATTTCTTTCTTTCATGGAGATTTCTGAAAGTGGATAGGGTTTGAAGGATGCATCTCAAGTTTGGATTTGTCTTCTCTTTTGTTTCCTTCCTTCTTCGATTCAACCTTCGTAGGACATGAGGTATGGATTGAATATTTTAGTTACTTGATGTATCTAATAGATTATAGATCTATTTATATATTATCATTATTTATTATATTTTTACTTTTCATTTGTATGGTTATTTTAAATTTTTGAGTTTTTGTTTGTAAGAATTGGCATGTGTTTTCCTAGGGTTTTTAGCAACCCATTTTTGGAGATCTATTATTATAACAATTTAAATTACATCTATGGTTTTACTAAATTGATTTTCTAGAAGTAAAATTCACAGATCTCAAATGGGTATCTCTCTGATTTTATTTTTAGGGTCGAATTAATGCCTTATTTTTGACATTTTGGCAGACTATGCCTGTCCATTCTTGATTCTGAATTTTCTGTCAAATGTATTTGTATGCTACAGGCTGATATGATTATATAAAAGTCTAAATTTGATATCAGAGATTCTCTTAAGTATTATCTTTCATTTCCAATTAGTTTGGTGAATTTTAATTATGTTTTGTGAAAATTACAACTGTTTTATTGAAGGCAGGTCTGAACCCTAACCAGAATTTTCTGTTTTAAACCAGAAGTCATAACTTTCTTTCCCACCGTTGGATCTTCCTAAAAATAAAATTGAGAGTCCATAATTATGTTATCTAAATCTCCACTAAATATATTTCCTTTATTTTATGTTTTGTGGAAGATATGGATGACTGTTCTATGATGACTATTCTTTGCATTTAATCCTTGCTTGAAATAATTCAATTTAAGAACATCATTAAGTTTTAAGGTTTCGTATGGTTACCAGAGGCTATTAGAAATTTTTTTTGGTTAATTGGATCTATTTATACTCTGAATATTTTTATAATATCACTTGGATGTCTTCCTATATGTTTGGAACATTCTGAATGCCATATTGGGTTTAGGGTTGTCAAGTGGACTAGGGACAACATATGTTTTCCTAAACTCAATCAAATGTTGTTATGGAATTGATATGAATTCTTGATGATGAATCTATTATGTTCTTATAATTTTTATATGTATGTTAGGGAACCTAAGTACACTAGGTGAGTGGCTCATAGTGAGGGGCCGGAGCCCTAAGTGGCTAGTACCAGGATAACCTACTATGAGTTATTTAATCAAGTGATAACCTAAATAAATGAATTGGGAATGGGAGATTATTGGAATGGAAAATTACACATTAATCAAGATTAATTGTGCCTCGCCCATGCCTTTAGTGCTAGTAAAGATTAAGGATGGGAGTGGGAGAAGGTACCTATGCGTAGGTACAACTGAATGACCTTGTCTGTACGAGAGGCATTCGGTTCCGCATGTGCCTACTTGGGGGCCGGGGCCAAGAGTGGCTAGTACCAGGACAACCCAAGGGGTGAGGGCTATGAGATGACACTCACCTAGCTTGTAGCTTAGAGTCTCTATCAAATTTGATCATGCCTCTGGTATTCCTTGTGGTCTTCTTGTCTTTTCTTTTTTTGTTGTGACTTTGGAAAACTTTTATCACCACCTTAGGAATTTTCTAGTTGTTACCTCTTGTATGGGCCTTTGGTTCTATCTCCTAGCTTGGGGGAGTGGGCCTATTGGTTCCACGTGGTTGGGTGGTTAATATTTATATCAAGGTATTGTTCGTGATTCTCTGGATGATCCTAGCACATATTCCTTTCCAGATCTACAATTGAAGATTTCTTATTGGATATTTTAATATGTTGAGATGTACTTATGTATTTGAATTCATGTAATTTTTAATCTCCTAAAAAGAGTCTTGTAGTATTTATGTAATCTCAATTCAAAGCAATGCATAAGGGAATGGGTAGTTCTAGGTAAAAGAAAGGGAAAATAATATGGAATATTGGACATGTTACTAGCATTAAAAGAAAGTGTTTATGTTATTTCTCCTATCTTCTTATGTTGTCCATATGTAAAGGAAATAATCTTAAATATAGTTATATATAATGATGTATCACAAAAATAATGTATTCTCTCTTGATGAAAGGATCCAAGGAAATTATTGAGAAATGATAGGTTAGTGATTGGAATTATTAACAATGAATGGTTATGAAACAATGCAATAAAATAGTAACTTGATTATAATGTTAATACTTGGTTCATGTTAATGAAATACCTAGGATAATGCCTACCTTAATGAATATTAATCTCTTACCTAAATTATTAGAGAAAAGTGATATAAAGGATAGTAGATGTAGATGAAATCAATATGAATTTATGGAATGAGTTGATAAAAGGAATAATGATGTTGGATGATTAACCTAAGTTTAATAAAAGAAATAAGTTAGGGACATTTAACTTGGTGCATTAAAATGAATGTAGATCTTTTAAGCTCATGATTCCGTGAATATCTTATGCATGTAAATGGTTTATATGATGTTGCTTAGGTAGCGACGTTAGGGAACCCGGGAGGACTTAAGTTGTATAAATCTTACATTCAAGTAGTAGAAAATTATTTCTTCTTTTAGAAATATGAAGTGTAATGATGAATATTATTCTAGTTAAATAAATAAATTAATTAATAAAAAATTCACTACTTTCATTTTATAAAGGTTTTATGTCTTGTCCTCTTGGGTTGCCTGGCGGGGCATTACATCTAGTATCAGAGCCCTAGGTTTCTACACTGGGAACTCTGGGACTCATAGCTCACCTATGCATAACCTTGAGTATCTTCACTTTGTCTCTTTTTGGATTATGTTGTTATGCTAAAACTTGAATCTTAGGAAACGAAGGCTACATTTCGTGTTCTCATGTTGTATTGTCTTACAAGGGCACACCTATTCCTCTATGATTGAGTTATATTCTAACAATTACTTATGTTTTTGCATAATGAGATAAATGATGTGTTAAGTGTATGTTTCCTATAATATTAATGGAATGGCAAAGAATTCTTGAGACTTGTGTTTGTTTTCTTGAAAGGTAATGGTATCCCTAGAAGGGTCAAAAGTTAAAGGATACTAAATGTTTTGAATCTTAATTATGGTCGTAGATAATATTACCCCCTGATCCTACCTATAATATAATGTTGTGCACTCTATCTTCTTACAAATACCTAGTTGAATTTTATCCTACTCAAGGTATCTTAGAAATAGATTTTTTTTTGGATCCTTAAAAGAAAGAAATGATTGTGGTAGTACTTGATAGGATTAAAAGGGAAATAATTAAATTACATGGATAATAATATGTACCTAGGAAAGAAGTGAAAAAAATAAATAAATAAATAAGGAACAAATAATCTACTGTCATATGTATTTCTCTCTCTCTCTCTCTTCCCTCTTAAGAAATAAGTTTTGCATGACTAAAATTGTTTAGACAAGGCAATAATATATTAGGAAAATTTGTAAATACTCAATTAGGAAACCCTTGGGTGAAGGACCTATGTCCCCAAGATTTTATCATAGGCTATAATTCACATTTTCATTTAGGAAGAGGAATTTTTGTCCCTATCTTGGTAAGAAGTTATATCCTTTCTGCATATCTTATTAAATTGCACAAAAAGGATTTAAGATAACATAATCAAGAAATTCTAGGGAAGAGTATGTGCGATGATGGATTATCTGTACTAATGATAGAAGTGTTTTTATTAAATATATATCTTGCAAAATGCCTAGAGAATAGTTAGGATCCTAGATGGGTATTTTGGAAACAAATTCATGTTTTGTATACATTGTGATCAACACCATAGCAGTAAGAAATTAACAACATTAAGTGATTGAAAAACTATGAATAAGGAGTTGTTGCGGTAAATAAATGTTATAGAAATGTACCTTACTCAATTTCTACTTAGAACTGATGTTATCTCAAAATTTTAAAGTGTATGAGGGTAATGTTTCAAATAGGTAAAGGGTATAAATTAAAGTTATGTACAGTAGTTAATGTTATTAATTTAGATGTTGTGGTTATAGTAGTAGGACTCGTATACTTCTTTCTCTCTTGATGGATCTATGATCATTATGAAATAAAGAATTTGAAATAACTCTTAAGTAAATGCTATAGGGAAACCTCCTGACATGCAAATTAGGGAAAAGTGCATAGATAAATAGTAAGCTTTAAGAAGGGATCCCAACTTAATGAATAATAGTGCAATAAATTGTAAATTGTTTAGATCTCCTCTAGAGTGTGAATGTGTTTTTGGAAATCAAGCACTATAACTATTGTGAAAGATGACTTAGAATATGTATATTGTAAAATTTGTGTGTCCTATGTCATTGGAATTCTACTTAAAGCTTTGATGGAAAGGAATATTTCTTATAAAACTATGTGTTAATGAAAATGGTAAGTTTCAAGTATCTAGATTATTTTATTTTCATGATTACAAAAGTAAATAAAAATTATTTGATGTATTCCCTTCATGATCATAACAAATATAAATGTTACATACCTCTCTATGTTTGGTATTCATAGCTTGTAAGGGACACAAATTTTGGACCCTATTTGTAATAAGGTCTCACAGGTTGTATTATGTAGGGTTAGATTATGTCTCAAAAGGGAAAATATATCATAAATTATTTCTTTCTTTTTATACTGGTTACCATAGATAGGAACTTTGATATTGTGAAAGGAAGTGATAATCTCAGTTAGTAAAACATGCAATTTCATAATATATTGATATTAGTGAGTAAACATGAATACCTTAGAGTTTTGACTTGATAACAATAATTTTTATGTAATTTCAAATATCTTGTTAACAAACTTACTGCATAAAGTGATAGAATCACATAGTTAATTCTTTTTAAAAGTCATTACTAATTGAACTGAGTTAATCTACACTAAAGTTGTAATAAGATAGAATTTACCAAAACTCTTGATAGGAGAAGTATGTGTGCAGTCATTAAATAAGGTTCTAGAATAGTAATATTACAATTCTGTTAGCTAATGTGCGATATATAGTTCACCTTCCCGACTTCCAGGAGTACGTCGAATCTTAGTGGGGGAAGATGTAATACCCCTCTAACCCTAATATAAGTTTTGTGTTTTTGAAAGAATTAAGATCCTTTGATATTTTCTTATAGCTTAAGTTGTACATGATACTTGTTTGATCTATTCGTATAGTTGTTTATAATAATTTCATAAGCTAGTACTCAATGATTCTAATATCAGACATACTATCTAAAGGTATCACTTTTGTATGTATTTATCTCCATGTATGTATTGAGTACCTACAAGACCTTTATGAACATAGTTAGGATGTTATATGATATGTACTTGATAGATATATATAAGTGGTTATTTATATTTTCTTCTATTAAGGTTACTTTGGATGAATCTTGTATCTCACTTGATGATTTGATTATCTTGATTTATTATTAGTATTGATAAGAGACTAACACAATGCTTGAGATTCTAACCTTCGTTATGATGATGCTACATGCTTTGAGTGTATATATATACATGATGTGTTTTCATGATTCAAGATGAAGTCGTAGTTACTCACATAGCTGAGGTCCACACGATGTATCGATCCTGGTCATCTATCTACAATGTTTTCTTTTATACGTATATCCGTGCATATGTATTTCTTCTTTGTGATGCAGGCTTGCAGGTACCGGGCATCGACTTCACCTGGCTTCACAGGTCTAAGCATGCCCTCAAATCCTCGATGGTTGTTGTTATGGAGATAGTACTAAGGCCCCTACATGAGTCTTCCTTTGTCATTATTCCAATTTGGGAATATTAGGGTTCCTTCTTTGTCAATCAACCTTTGGGTCAAAAACCCAGATCCAACGCACCCGGTTGGGCATGGTTGTAGTTAGTGCCTTGTGGCCACTTGAATTCATTTGGTTGTATGATTTGTTTACTCATTTTATTTATTTCTCCTTCTTGGTATGATTCTTAGTTAATCTTTCTATGTTGTGTTTCAGGAGTTTGGCTTGACTTTCCTTGTTGACTTTGGTTGACCTTGTTTGATCTTATAGTTTTCTCAATATGTTTCATAGTTGATTTTTATGGCCTCTTTCGATGATTAGATTTATTTTGAGGCATTTGATTTTATTCTACCTTAGTGTTATATCCTACAGCAATTATAAATAGGTAATAATATTGTGATCTATTACTTCATAATCTTATAGATTATAGTGTTTGGTATTTGGCATGTATCTATATAAATATATATATATATATATATATATATATATATATATATATATATATATATATATATATATATATATATATATATATATATATATATATATATATATATATATATATATGGAAATATATATATGGGTGCACACATATATGTATTTATATATATATAATTTATATGTGATTATATGTTAATTATTGTAGATATTGTTGATGGTGTATATTTCGGGATTAATGTAAAGTATAATATTATTAATAATTAAATATTAAATAATGCGAGGTATATTATTCTCAATTGTTAATTATTAATAATGAGGATAGGTTATATATATAGATATTGATGTAATTAATGATGGCATATGCATATATGTTAGGATAATATTACATGTGTGTATGAATGAATACAAATAATCTTTTATTGTATATTTGAGTAATATAGTTGTATGATATTAAGTTATTTTATAATACCCTTTAGTTAAGAGTTAGTTGGGAATTGGTTACTTTTCCTCTCAACCTTTGGAAATCTATTTATATGCACTACTTTCTCATTTGAAGGGAGGGGATTTTGGGGCTGAAGCATTGAGGAGAGGATGGCCTTACTTTTCATGGAGATTTTGGAGAGAAAACTTGGAGATGTGAAGGAGAGTTTGTAAGCATATGTCTTTAAGAATTTTTGGTTATCTTTGCTTTTGGGAGAGAGACATTTTTGTGAGAATTTCAGTAGTTGAGAGAGGGATTCTTTGCTGTGGAATTATTTCTTTCTTTCATGGAGATTTCTGAAAGTGGATAGGGTTTGAAGGATGCATCTCAAGTTTGGATTTGTCTTCTCTTTTGTTTCCTTCCTTCTTCAATTCAACCTTCGTAGGACATGAGGTATGGATTGAATATTTTAGTTACTTGATGTATCTGATAGATTATAGATCTATTTATATATTATCATTATTTATTATATCTGTGCTTTTCATTTGTATGGTTATTTTAAAGTTTTGAGTTTTTATTTGTAAGAATTGGCATGTGTTTTCCTAGGGCTTTTAGCAACCCATTTTTGGAGATCTATTATTATAACAATTTAAATTACATCTATAGTTTTACTAAATTGATTTTCTAGAAGTAAAATTCATATATCTCAAATGGGTATCTCTCTGATTTTATTTTTAGGGTCGAATTAATGCCTTATTTTTGACATTTTGGCAGACTATGCCTGTCCATTCTTGATTCTAAATTTTCTATCAAATGTATTCGTATGCTACAGGCTGATATGATTATATAAAAGTTTAAATTTGATATCAGAGATTCTATTAAGTCTTATCTTTCATTTTCAATTGGTTTGGTGAATTTTAATTATGTTTTGTGAAAATTACAACCGTTTTAGTGAAGGCAGGTCTGAACCCTAACCAGAATTTTCTATTTTAAACCAGAAGTCATAACTTTCTTTCCCACCGTTGGATCTTCCTAAAAATAAAATTGAGAGTCCATAATTATGTTATCTAAATCTCCACCAAAGAGATTTCCTTTATTTTATGATTTGTGGAAGATATGGATGACTGTTCTATGATGACTATTCTTTGCATTTAATCCTTGCTTGAAATAATTCAATTTAAGAACATCATTAAGTTTTAAGGTTTCGTATGGTTACCAGAGGCTATTAGAAATTTTTTTTGGTTAATTGGATCTATTTATACTCTGAATATGTTTATAATATCACTTGGATGTCTTCTTATATGTTTGGAACATTCTGAATGCCATATTGGGTTTAGGGTTGTCAAGTGGACTAGGGACAACATATGTTTTCCTAAACTCAATCAAATATTGTTATGGAATTGATATGAATTCTTGATGATGAATCTATTATGTTCTTATGATTTTTATATGTATGTGAGGGAACCTAAGTACACTAGGTGAGTGGCTCATAGTGAGGGGTCGGGGCCCTAAGTGGCTAGTACCAGGATAACCTACTATGAGTTATTTAATCAAGTGATAACCTAAATAAATGAATTGGGAATGGGAGATTATTGGAATGGGAAATTACACATTAATCAAGATTAATTGTGCCTCTCCCATGCCTTTAGTGCTAGTAAAGAGTAAGGATGGGAGTGGGAGAAGGTACCTATGCGTAGGTACAACTGAATGACCTTGTCTGTACGAGAGGCATTCAGTTCCGCATGTGCCTACTTGGGGGCCGGGGCCAAGAGTGGCTAGTACCAAGATAACCCAAGGGGTGAGGGCTATGCGATGACACTCACCTAGCTTGTAGCTTAGAGTCTCTATCAAATTTTATCATGCCTCTGGTATTCCTTGTGGTCTTCTTGTCTTTTCTTTTTTTGTTGTGACTTTGGGAAACTTTTATCACCACCTTAGGAATTTTCTAGTTGTTACCTCTTGTATGGACCTTTGGTTCTATCTCCTAGCTTGGGGGAGTGGGCCTATTGGTTCCATGTGGTTGGGTGGTTAATATTTATATCGAGGTATTGTTCGTGATTCTCTAGATGATCCTAGCACATATTCCTTTCCAGATCTACAGTTGAAGATTTCTTATTGGATATTTTAATATGTTGAGATGTACTTATGTATTTGAATTCATGTAATTTTTAATCTCCTAAAAGGAGTCTTGTAGTATTGATGTAATCTCAATTCAAAGCAATGCATAAGGGAATGGGTAGTTCTAGGTAAAAGAAAGGGAAAATAATGTGGAATATTGGACATGTTACTAGCATTAAAAGAAAGTGTTTATGTTATTTCTCCTATCCTCTTATGTTGTCCATATGTAAAGGAAATAATCTTAAATATAGTTATATATAATGATGTATCACAAAAATAATGTATTCTCTCTTGATGAAAGGATCCAAGGAAATTATTGAGAAATGATAGGTTAGTGATTGGAATTATTAACAATGAATGGTTATGAAACAATGCAATAAAATAGTAACTTGATTATAATGTTAATATTTGGTTCATGTTAATGAAATACCTAGGATAATGCCTACCTTAATGAATATTAATCTCTTACCTAAATTATTAGAGAAAAGTGATATAAAGGATAGTAGATGTAGATGAAATCAATATGAATTTATGGAATGAGTTGATAAAAGGAATAATGATGTTGGATGATTAACCTAATTTTAATAAAAGAAATAAGTTAGGGACATTTAACTTGGTGCATTAAAATGAATGTAGATCTTTTAAGCTCATGATTCCGTGAATATCTTATGCATGTAAATGGTTTATATGATGTTGCTTAGGTAGCGACGTTAGGGAACCCGGGAGGACTTAAGTTGTATAAATCTTAAATTCAAGTAGTAGAAAATTATTTCTTCTTTTAGAAATATGAAGTGTAATGATGAATATTATTCTAGTTAAATAAATAAATAAATAAATAAAAAATTCACTACTTTCATTTTATAAAGGTTTTATGTCTTGTCCTCTTGGGTTGCCTGGCGGGGCGTTACATATAATCAATTGGAAACTAATATAAGAGTTATAAAACTTTGTTAACACTGTCAACCATATTTAATCATCTTGTTTCAATAGAAAATAAATGTAAATCAACTACAAAATCTTAATTTGAAAATCCAAGATAAGATTTAGGCATAATGAAAGCTCAAAAATGTTTCATCTCTTCATCCTAAAAAAGTAGTATATACTACATTTCATTTTAATAGTCCCATCAAATTTCATTCATACATATAGAATAAACTATTCCACTTTTCTGTTAATTTGAGAAAGATGTTTGCATTCATTTTCAAAAATGTTTCACCTCTTCATCCTGAAGAAGTAGTAAACATTGCATTTGCATTTCCTATTTATTTGCCCATCAAATGTCATTCATAAATATAGATTAACCAATTCCAATACTCTATTAATTATAAAGAGAAGTTTGAATACATTTTCTATTGTTGTTCTCAACTTCTAGCTTTTTAATGTATTTGAGTTGTATGCCTATTCCAACCATTTTCAACCTATATATATATATATGTGTGTGTGTGTGTGTGTGTGTGTGTGTGTGTGTGTGTGTGTGTATACATATGTGTATATATACATATGTGTGTGTGTATATATATATATATATATATATATATATATATATATATATATATATATATATATATATATATATATATATATATATATATATGTATGTATGTATATATATGTATGTATATATATATATATGTATATATGTATATATATATATATATGTATATATATATATATATATGTATATATATATATATATATGTATATATGTGTATATATATATATGTATATATTTATGTATATATGTATATATATATGTATGTGTATATATATATATATATATATATATATATATATATATATATATATATATATATATATATATATATAGTGCAAGTGTATTAGAAGTTATAGTTTTAAAGAACTAGATGCCAAATTACATGACCTATATATATGTAGCGGAATTATAGACATAAAGTCAGATATACTTAAACATATGAAAGAGATATATTATATTTCAAAATGGTTCTTTGCATACCAATCCAACCACTACGTATTCTTCTCATAAACCTAGTATGATATTCTCAATACTGCCACCTATGCACAAAGTCTACTATGTGTGTGTGTGTGTGTGTGTGTGTGTGTTTGTGTGATTATACAAAATTAGGTTCTAACTTGCCATGAGAATTATAAAGCTATCATTCTAATAGATAGTAATAGAAAACCATATACTATTTCCTAGATGTTATAAAACAACATATTCCCTTGGAGTCACCAAGATCAAGTCGGTTCCTTCCATAAATTCATCCTCTAAAACCTCCTCCTCAAAGTCTTCTGCATTCACCCCATCTTCCTTCATATATTTCTCGAACTAGTCTTCCTCATCATTTTTCTTGATCCTCATCAAATTCATGAGGAAGACCACATTTCTTTTGATAATCGGTTTCCTTTCTTCAAACACTTATAGTTCTTCCAACACAATAATGGGGTAAGTCTTCACCAACCTATTCATAACCATAAATCTATCGTAGTTCTTTGGTTTTGTAATGGTGAGGTAATCATATATGTTAACTAATAATCTATCCAAGTCCATAAGAATTTCTTTTGTGAAAAATCTCCTACAACGCTAACCTATAACCTTTCTATTTTTCATCACATGCATTGCTAGGATGTTGGGATTGGCTCTATATTTTTCATACTAGGTTTATTAGAAGAATATGTAGTGGTTGAAGTGATATGTAAAGAACTATTTTGAAATATAATATATCTCTTTCATATGTTTAAGTATATTCGGCTTTATGTCTACAATTCCGCTACATATATATATAGAAAGTGTATTAGAAGTTATAGTTTTAAAGAAATATATATATATATATATATATATATATATATATATATATATATATATATATATATATATATATATATATATATATATATATATATATATATATATATATATATATATATATATATATATTCCATTTTCCTTAGAAATGGTTGAAAATGGCTGGAAAATAAATTCATCTCCTAAAATTAACTTAACAGCTCTGATAATCAAGCTATTAGTTGCTAACATGATCTTCCTAAGCCTAGCTACCTTGAATTCCCCAAGGAATTCCATCTAACTAAACTTGTCTCTCAACCTAATAGGGGTCTCCATAATTG
Source organism: Chamaecyparis obtusa (assembly GCA_027943335.1). Taxonomy (NCBI): domain Eukaryota; kingdom Viridiplantae; phylum Streptophyta; class Pinopsida; order Cupressales; family Cupressaceae; genus Chamaecyparis; species Chamaecyparis obtusa. Next base: position 487,928 of record BSBK01004786.1, read on the forward strand.
TAGGCTCTCCACATCAATTCTCAACACCGATGGTTGCTACTATGAATTAAGACCTAAGAAGTGTTTGAAGACACGAAAATGATCTCTAGAGCCTTCTAACTCCAATAGGGTTTAGTTAAGATGATTTTCACTCTATAATGATTCATCTAGCTACTTTTGTCCACATTTAGTATTAATCTTTACCTGATCACTCCATAAATAACATAATTAATTGATCTAGGTTGGTAGATGTAACCAAATAAGAGTATTTGGTCGTCTCTCAATACTTTGCCTCCTTGTATTGTTATTTTGAATTGATTGCTAAACTTATGCCTTATGATATATTTGATGTCCAAAACTTATAATATAGTCGATGCCTAATTATTAATATATCCAATCTTATGTTATCTTAGGCTTGTATGCACCCTAAAATGGTCACCTAGACTTTGGGCCCCCATTCATCAATTTATCAATTTCCTAAATCAATGCATTGCAATATTTTCAATTCAAATCAATTTCCTTGATCAAATCATAATTAATTCAAATATTTCAATATTTTCTAAGGTTTGATGATTTTATCCTAAGTTTTATTTAATTAAGAGAACATGCTCCCTTTTAATTAAATTTTTAAATCTTTTAATTAAATAATAAAATCACTTTATCCTAAGTCTCATTTAATTAAAAGAACAAATCCCTTTTAAATAAAAATAAAAAATCTTTTAATTAAATAATGGAAACCACTTTGCTAAAAATAATAAATAAATAATAAAATAAAATTTAAAAAAAAAAGACTTTTTGTCTACACATTGAATGCACACTTTCCAAGATGAGTGGAATCTCCTTTTGCCTCTTAATCTCTTCCACACATCTTTTTGCCTCTTAACCATGTCCATTGATTTTGCCTCTTGAGAATCTTGAGCACATGGATCAACCAAGATTTAATCTCCACCATTGCTCATTTCTTTTTGCCTCTTAATCTTGACCATCCATTTCTCTTTAAAAGGAACCCTCTCCTTCTCATTTAGAGATCCAGGATTTTGTATTGTTATGTTGTAGGTTTGGAAAGCGATTTTGGAGAAGAATTTGAGCACTTGACCTTGAATATTGCAACTTCTCTTTTCTTGTCTTCTTCTCTCATGCCTCCATGGAAATCCATTTAGATTAGTCTTGCACTTGCATGTTATATTAGATTCATGTTTCATATCATAGAATAATCTTGCATAAGCATTTCTTTTCATAGATTAGTTTTTTTTCATGCATTGTTATCATTTAGAATAGCTTCCATTTTCATTTGCATGCATACTTGATGATCATGGAGACTAGCATTCTTGCTTTTCCTTTTTGAATCTCTTGTTTTATGGTGTACTTGCATGGGCACAAACTAGGTCTAATCTGAGGGCCTCCATTATAAACCCTTGCACTCCATGAATAGAGAGCTACGAGTTGCCATTTGAGACCTCATTCTTGAGCAATCTTAGATATAATGACTCAGAGAAGTGTGTCAACATTTTAGCACACAAGGCTAAGCCCTTGTAATCTAATATGTAGTGTCATTATATCATATTAGTTCTGATTACCTCGTAGCTCAATGTCTCTTCTAGAGATATGTTATTTAATGGTTTGTTTAGATTATTATACTAAACTAAAAACTCTCTATCTCAAATGTTAGGTATCCAATTGGGCATAACTCCCTCAAACTACACAACACATCCAAAATTAGTTTCAAATAGGATTAGCTTCCCTCCTAACATGAATAACCTATTGCATCACCATATTACAATTTATTACCTTAGCCTATATTCTCTTTCCATAAACCATCCACATCCAATTTAGCTAACTGATCTTCTTTTATGTTACTTTCCCTATATATATGGTTAAAGATAATTGATTTCAATTGTTTTATAAGATTTTTTCCTCTTCCCATCACATTATTCAATCTCCAATTCTGAATTTTTCCTTGTCTTAAGGTGTTAATAATGAGTGTGGAATCACCTTCTACTTCTAACTTCTTTATCTTCAAATCCTTACTAAGGAGAATGCCTTCAATAACAATTGCTCACCGCATTACCAATTGGCCTAGCTAATTTAGCTACTTTTGATCCATCTCAATTATGTATAATACATCTTATCCCAGCCCTACCTAGATTCCCTTTAGATGCCCCATCAAAATTCAATTTTAACCATCCGTATGGGAGGGAGACCATATGAATTCCTTCCTTTTCTCTCCAGTTTTTAGACCTCCCTTGCCAATATGAGGAGGGATTATTAAGTCATGCCATTGTTTCATCATTTACTCTTCCCTAATTGTGAAAGCCTAATCCTTACATTATATGTTTCTTAATCTATTATTAGTAACCTTTGTAATAAATGCTTCAATTTTATTAGTGAGAATTTCCACACTCATCTTCTTTCCTTTGAATAATCTCTTTCCAAACTTCCCACAACATAATAGATGGGACATTAATCCATAATAAACCATATGGGCTATTTTTAAGATGGATGGGCCAGCTTTGAATTAGCGGTAATACTTCCCTTAATAATGTTTCCTTCTATTATAGATCTCTCATAAGCCATACCCAATATTGATTGGTGTAGTTATAGTTGAGGATAAAGTGGTCTACTATTTTGTCTTATTTTTCTAATGCAAGAGCATCCTAGGGTAGTTGGAAATCCTATATGTTGGTATGTTGGAGTGTTTCTTTGTTACTCAGTTGCAGCTTTGACCGACGAGCTCGGTCATTGAAGAATTTGATCATTGAAGGGAACTCGGTAAAAATTCTAGTGCCTGATAGAACCTATACTCGATGATGCTTATGGTGCTCAGTTGACGTGTTTTCTCGGTGATGCTTAGCTTGCACGGTTGTTTTTACTGGCGCTCAGTAGTTTGGCTTACCAATTGGAGTTCTTAGAGATTTGGTTGGCTGACTTGATGTATTTAATGTGGGTAGCTTATGTTGTATTCTCCTAGGTAGATCTTGAGGCCGACATGGAGAATTAATTAATTGTAAGGCTATTTGAATGCCGACTTGTATTGTGTTTAATAATTATTTATTATAGAAGCCGACTGGGTTTTAGGATTTATTTCTTTCTTCCAGCTGACTTGTGGCTAGAGTAGTATAAAAGTAGAGGTTTGGGTAGTTGTTTAAGAAGGAAGATTTGGTCAGGAAATAGTGATGGGATCCTGTGAGATCTTGAAGATCAGATTGTTTGTCTGATATTTGTAATAGCAAAGCTAGTGGTTTTCATGCTTGGAGACAAGGAGATTGCTTGGTGGCTTGTGAGCTCAAGTTTAGATCTGCCTTAGTGTTTCTACCAGTTGATGATGTGTCACAAAGTTGGACTAGCTAGAGGATTGCAGAATTACTGTAGTAATTGATTATATTTGGTCGTAACTTGAAAGGCCGTACAGCTGGGCATGTTGAATGAAAATTCTATTGGAGTATTCTCTTGTTGTGTTTCTGTTGTATTATTGTTGCTAGTGTAGGTTTGGACTATCCATTCTGGAATGTTCCCTATTGCACTATGTCATTTTAACACAAAGAGCATTTGTTTGGTCCTTCATAGCCTTCTTTCCTAAATTAGTCCCATGGTTAAGATTTTATTTTTTATTGCAGCCCATAAGAAGATCCCTACCTTAGGCAAATAAGCTTTGTCCTAGCAGAGAGTGAGTGGTAGATCAAGTTTAGGATTCTATTATTTTTTGTTAAGGTAATTGAAACCATCATTTGTGTCGTATTCCCCATAACTTGACCCTTTCCAAATTAGTTTATCTTCTTTCTTGCTAACTATTATATTCCTCTCATGTAATAACTCTTTAAGGGAGTATATCTCATTCCTAGGTAAGTTAAGAGTGTCTAGAGACTTCCATTTCCATCCCAATGATGGATTATTTTAAAAGTAAACCATGAAGTCCTTAACATACTTTCCCTACTAATTTTCTAAGGTCTCCTTTACTACCTAAATTTTTTTAATATTACTTATTGGTGGATAGCCTCCCCACTAGTCTTCCTAAAAGAGGGCTTTGTATCCTTTAGCTACATCCCATGTTAATTTTTCTATGATAATGCTTATATACTCTAATATAAAACTCTAAATTATGAACCATCTTGAATAGACTTGTTGAATCTTCCTCATTCAAATATTTATGATACAATATCTTAGCCCACTTGAGATTAGGACATCTAAACATTTTCCATACCACTTTTTCCCCTAGAATTTTATTTTTCCTATCTTGATTCATTAAACCTAACCCTCCCTCATCTGTTATGCTATAGATTTTATCCCAGATATTAATGCTATCCTTTTCTTTTTCCGTTGTTCCTTGCCAATAAAAATTTCTTAATTTATTTTCTAGTTTTTCTCTTGCACTAGCACTTAAAGGGAGGTAGGACATCTAATATGTTGGTATTGTTGACAATACCAATTTCACCATAGTGACCTTTCCTGCTAAAGAAATCCATTTACCTTTCCAAGATTTTAGCTTCTTATCTAGTTAAAACCAAATCCCAAATATTTGTAGATATGATTCCCTTATCTAATGGTATTCCTAAATATTTACTTAGAAGTAGCCCTTTCCTATATCCTAGTGAATCAAGAATATCTCTTCCTAACCTTGGATTGTAATTAAAAAATAAAACCTTTATTTTCTCTTTGTTGACTTCTTGGCCTGGAGCCTTAGAGTACCAATTCAATACATGTTTGATGTTATTCACTTCCTGTATATTCCCTTCCCCAAATAGAAAGGTCTTATCAGCAAATTGATAATGTGTCACTAGATCTAGTTCACTAGTTACTTTTATACCTCTAATATTACCCTCTTCTTTCCATTTGGCTATGGATCTTCCCAATGCCTTAGCTAAAACTATAAATAGGAAGGGGGAGATAGGATCCCCTTGTCTGAGACCTCTTGTGATTTTAAAGAAACCTTCTATGGTCCCATTGACTAACACAGACATTCTATGGGTTGATATGCATTCAAATATGAGATTTGATCCATTGCTTAGTGATCCCAAATGCCTCTAAACATTTACAAAGGAACATCTAGTCGAATTTGTCATATACCTTCTTTATATCTAATTTAATGAGCATACTAGGATTACCATTTTTTTTGTAATGAATGAATTACGTCTTGAGCTATGATAATCCCATCAAAGATGGATCTTCCTAGAAAAAAACTTGTCTTCTCTTCAGAAATGATTGTAGGTAATACATTTTTTAATCTATTTTCTAGTGCTTTATCCATTATTTTATATATCATGTTGCATAAAGAGATGGTCTATATTCATCTAAATTTCTTGATTTCTCTTCTTTCAATATTAAAGTGATGAAAGTTTTTTTTAACTTCTCTTCGCATTCTTCTAGAATTGCTAGCACCCTCTAGTGCCTCTACCATCTCTAGCCCCATAAAATACCAACATTTTTGAAAAAAAATTGCTGGGAAACCATTTGGCCTAGGAGCCTTGTCTAGATGAAGTTGTTTCTATTTCTTTAGTTGTAAATTTTCTATTTAATTTTTATTTTCTTCTTATGTTACCAATTTGGGGATATTTAAGAGAATTCCCTCTTTTTCTTGTATATTTGAACTCTCACTATTATTGAGAATATTTTGGAAATAATTGACAACTTCTTGTGAGATTGTATTAGGTTCTTTTATTAAATTTCCTTCAAAATTTCTAACTTTTGTAATTTTGTTTATGTTATTTTTGAACTTAGTGGTATTATGAAAAAAATTGTGTTTTTATCTCCCTTAGCCAACCAAGTTTCTCTTGATTAGCCAACCAAGTTTCTCTTGATTTTTGTCACCAAAAGGTTTCTTCTACTCCCAATATATCTTCATATTTCTTTAATAACTCTTTTTTTTTTAATATCTACTTTGATCCATGCCATGTTTAATTGCTTCTTCATTTAAACTTACCATTTCCTCCTTAATTTATATCTCCAAAGTGTTCTCTATTCCATCCCAATAACTTTCTCCTAATGACCTTTATATTTTTTATAAAACAAAACAATTTTGAGCCTCTAACATTCTCCTCTTTCCACCAATTTTCCACCATCTCAAAAAGCTTACCATTCTTCATCCATAATTGGTAAGTCAATTGGAAAGTGATTGAATCCTAAGTTAGAAAGGATCATTGCTTTGAAATTGTAGGAGAAATTGGCTAAATCTCCTTTGAATAGAAACCTATCCAATTTCTCTACTATGTGAATAAACCCTGATCTTCTATTATTCCAAGTATAAATGCCATTTTCCATCTTCATATCAATATGTTCTAGATAGTTATCCATTCTCTAAAATCTATTAATGACTGGGGTTTCTTTTTCATCCCACCTAATTTTTTGAGAGGTCAAAATTGGCATTAAAACGTCCTCCTACGAAGTTATTCCTATTAGGAAGTAATTCTCGTTGATTCTCTATCTCTACCCAAGTTTCATTTTTCCTATGATTTGGGACTGGCCCATAGGTGTTGAAAAGATAAAAGGTTAGATTGTTGACTAGATTATTTACACTAACACACATCCAATTTCTTCTTTTATTGATCTCTTCAACATAAGTTTTTCTAGGGTCCCAAAGTATTCCCAATCCTTCTAAAGCCCCTTCTACTGCTACATATTCCTATTTCCAACTCTCGGTCTTTTTCCTAAACTCTATTGCCTCATTTTCATCCAAGTTTGATTTCTTAATCATTATTATTTCTCCATTAGCAGGAAAGATGCAACATTTTATTAGACATTTCTTGTTAGGGTCATTCATGCCCCTAACATTCCAAGTAATTACCTTCAAGGTGAAGTGGGAAGGAAATTCCCCTTCACTACATTAAAGGGTGTTGTTATTTTGGTATGATCATTGGCTACTCCATCTTTAGATATTAGCTCTGACATATATTTCCTCCCTCTTTTCTTGGAGGATTTAGCACAATCTAGTTTGCATTTTCTTGGGCAAATATGATATAATCCTAAGGAATCCATTGATCTTCACGTTTCCATATCTATTACATTATTTTATGTAGTGGGTTCCAACTCCACTCCTTCCTCCTCCATAAATTCTATTATTTGTTTTATGAATTGTTATTTTCCTTAATGTCTTCTTCCCCTTCTATCATATTTTCATCCCTTATTTTTATCCCCAAAATCTCATAGGTTACCTTTAATTCCATATTTACCCTTTTAGAGATTGAGGCTTCACTAATAATCTTACTACTAGTTGCATTCTCCTCTTTCCCTATCTGTACCCTATCCAATAATGAAATCTTCTCCCTCACCTCCTCTTGTTATAATCTTTCTAATTTCACTAATAGGGGATTCCAACATTGTTCTTTTCTCCTAGACATCCTTGCTACTAAAACCTATCATTCGTATAGCTTCCCTGATAGTTGGAATTTGTTCTCTATTTTTTCTATGTAATTATTTTGAAACCACCCTTCTCCTCATTTAGCTTACTTGAAAAATGTTCTATGTTCCCTTCAATTATGGTATTCATATTTGAATCTAGTTTTGACTTCATGGATATCTATGCTTCATCTCTCTTTTGATTTATGATCCTATACCCTTTAGTTGCATATTGTCAATCAATTTTACCCTTGATTCATTGATTGGACCATAATAAATTTTTGGACTACTATACATGCATTATGACCTAGTAGTGACCTCTAATTCTCTTAAGGCTTCAATTTTGGTCTTTGTTTATACTAATATTTCAAATTTACTAGTGTTGAAGTCTAGACTTTCATACCCTAGAAAATTTCTCAACTTTTTTCCTATTATTTCTAGGGATTCAATATTTAAATACTTCATTGGATGATACCCTAAACTAATCCAATTAGGGAGTCTAGGTGGGTTGTAAGTTTTAGCATTGAAATTTGCATACCAATTAAACAAGTAAAATCTATAGCCCTTAAAATTAAATGGATTACCAGACAATAATTCATTTTTAATCTCTACACTACCACATTTTCCCATGAAAAATTTACCTTCAAGGAGATTAATACTTACCTAGCCGGGGAGTAGATCCTCCCACCATTTCACCATATCCTATGTATACAAAGTTGGGCCATGGCACAATACCATGATCCCCAAGATTTCATATTTTATATGAATTGAGTTAATAATATTTGGACCAATCACCAATGATATCCCTAGAGGTTTACTTGGTTCTATGCCTCCTTTAGGTAGTATGTCTGCATTAGTTTTAGGAAGCCCTAGATTTGGAGATCAACTATCGCCTCATATTTTAGATATGCCACTCATATTGTTCTCTTGGGGCCTCTAGTAGTTCCTAGAATATTCATTTACTCTACTCTCTTGACCACCCATACCCATGTGGTTTTCACCTATAGAATATGTCAGAATAGAGGTTGGAAGTGGGATCACCCATATTTTGCCTAGTGTTTTCTTTTGAAATGCAGAAGGGTTACTAGAATTTGGAGTCAAAGATCTAATCCCCTTTCTATAATTATGAATCCTTCTATCATTCTAAATCCCATATCAAAACCCTTGTGAATTCACCTCTAGGTTCTTATTTATTCCCATAAACTGTGGGTTTCCATGATTTTGATATGAATTTTTTTGAAGGAATTCCTATGCCCTAAACAAATTTTCTATAAAACTTGCATGATCAACAAAGGGAAAATGAGAAATAGCTCCTTTATTAGCTAGATATTTAGCCTTCCTACTCACAATAGTTTTTCATTCCCCATTATAAAATTTGGAGGAAGGACATGACTTTGGAGAATAATATTAAATGAATCGCATATTTCTAGAGTTCGCATGATCAAAGTGAAATTCATTGATGTCAATGTTAGATTTGATATACTTTTTATTTAAATAATTATAAAAAAAGTCAAAAAAATATAAATTTGTCTATTATAATATAATATATAAGTATACTTTAGTATATCTTTAAAATAATTATGTAAAACTATTATGATCATATATATTAGGGTATATGCACAAAGATGGGGCACCAAAAAGGTGCCACTTTACTTTTTGGCCCACAAATAGCTATAGTGCGTATGCACTAAAGCATGTGCACCCTTTAGGGTGCATGCGCTATGGCTTGGACAATTCAAAACATAGCACATGTGCCATATAGGGCACACATGCTATGCAAAAAGCTAACATGCGTGCACCCTATGCAAAAACTAGAAAATCCTAACATACATAGTCTTGCATAGCGCTAGCATGCTATAGCACGTGCGCCCTTTGCAAGAAACACAAAAGTGGAGAGAGAGAGAGAGAGAGAGAGAGAGAGAGAGAGAGAGAGAGAGAAGGTGAGAGAGAGAGAGGGGGGTAAGAAAGGTAATATAGAAAGTAGGAAGGTGGGAGAGAGCATGTGTGTGTGTGAGAGAGAGGGGGGGAAAGAGGGTAATAAGGGAAAATATAGAGGGTAGTAAGGTGGGAGAGAGAATGTGTGTGTGTGTGTGCGCGCGCACGCACACGTGAGAGAGAGAGAGAGAGAGAGAGAGAGAGAGAGAGAGAGAGAGAGAGAGAGAGAGAGAGAGAGAGAGAGAGAGAGAGGGTGAGAAGGTGAAGAGAGAGAGAGTGAGAAGGTGAGAGAGAGAGGGGGGTAAGAAGGGGACTATAGAAATTAGGAAGGTGGGAGAGAGCATATGTGTGTGAGTGTGAGAGAGAGAGGGGGGAAAGAAGGTAGGAAGGTGGGAGAGAGTGCGTGTATGTGTATGAGAGAGAGAGAGAGGAGATAAGTGGGAGAGAGAGGGTGATAAGAGAGAGGAGATAAGGGGGGAGAGAGGTTGATGTGAGTGTGTGTGTGTGTGTGTGTGTGTTAGAGAGAGAGAGAGAGTGTGTGTGTGTGTGTGTGTGTGAGAAGGTGAGAGAGAGAGAGAAGAGTGTGAGAGAGAGAGAGAGGGTGAGGTGTGTGTGTGTGTGTGTGTGTGTGTGTGTGTGTGTGTGAGAGAGAGAGAGAGAAGGTCCAGAAGAGAGCATATGTGTGTGAGAGAGAGAGGGGGGGAGAAAGAGGGTAAGAAGGGGAAATATAGAGGGTAGGAAGGTGGGATGGAGCATGTGTGTGTGTGTGTGTGTGTGTGTGTGTGTGTGTGTGTGTGTGTGTGAGAGAGAGAGAGAGAGAGAGAGAGAGAGAGAGAAGGTCCAGAAGAGAGCATATGTGTGTGAGAGAGAGAGAGGGGGAGAAAGAGGGTAAGAAGGGGAAATATAGAGGGTAGGAAGGTGGGATAGAGCATGTGTGTGTGTGTGTGTGTGTGTGTGAGAGAGAGAGAGAGAGAGAGAGAAGTAGAGATAGAAGGGGGAGAGAGAGAGAGGGTGAGAAGGTGTGTGTGTGAGAGAGAGAGAGAGGGAGAGACAGAGGGAAATATAGAGCTCTCTCTCTCTCTCTCTCTCTCTCTCTCTCTCTCTCTTGTTACAAGTAGTGGTTGTCGTTGCACAAAAAGATTGACCTGTTAATGACTGATACAACCACTAGACTTATAGAAGACACAAGAGGTTGTTAAACCATGTCGCAAATCCCAAGGGGAGCACTAACCATTTTGCCAACAATCTCCCCCTTAGCATTACCCGAGGGGATTCGAACCTGTGACCAAGCTCTGATACCACTTGTTACAAGTAGTGGTTTCCATTGCACCAAAAGATTGACCTATTAATGACCAATACAACCACTAGACTTATAAAAAACATAAGAGGCTATTAAACCATGTCACGAATCTCGAGGGGAGCATTGACCATTTTTCCAACATCTCTCTCTCTCTCTCAACTTCTCATCTCTCTCTCTCTCTCTATCCTTCTCACCTTCTCAATCTTTCTCTCACTCAAGCTCAGATGTTACATAGTGCATACGCTCTATAGTGTGTACACGCTATAGCACGTGCACACTATTCAAGTCATAAATTTGAATAGTGTGTGCGTGCTATAGTGCACTAGTGCTATTCAAATTTATGACTTGAATAGCGCGCATGCGCTATTCAAGTCATAAATTTAAATAGCACTAGTGCACTTTGTAATGCATTGGAATCCACCAAGCCTAAGGCTTGGATTTTCTTTTGAGATCCAACCCAAAGGCTTGGAGGATTCAAATAAGCCTGAGACATGTTTTCTAGTAGACGTACAAAAAATTCACATATTTTCTTGTGTGCTCCTCGTCAGGTTTACTTGTGGTTCAATAACGTCAAAATCAGATGATGTGATATTATAGATCTCTATGTTAGCTATCTAACCATATAATTTATTTTGAATTCAGATTATGTTAAGCTTTTCATCTCTAATTTCTTTTGTATGTATGTCTAATTTTTTCAAAAACCAATGTGTAGTATTTTGGGCATAGATTTTGCCTCGTTCATCAAATTTTGTAACAAGTTACTTTTTTACAAACTAGACTCCATTATACACACTTTTTTAAAAAAAGAAAATTTGATTTTTGATTAGTTTTCAATTATTTCTAGGGGGAGCACATAGAAATTCCATGTTTTCAGGATGTGTGCACTTCGAAAATTCATAAAAAATTATACACTTGTCAAAAAATTAGCCAAAAAATCGAAGATAAACTACGTGGTGTTAGCTAACTTCTCACTAGAATGATTAAAAAAATTCAAAAAAAAAGTTAACATTTTAGGGGGAGCACACTAGATGCTATGTTATGTTTTTTCACAAAAAATAGGACCACTTTTTGTGCTCCCCCTTTTTGAGGGCCTTCATCTGCACCATTTTTATAAAAAAATTAGTAGTTTAGAAACTAGATTCAGAGTATTACAACTCTTGTTCTTGTCTCATCTTAAAATTTTGAGTCTAATTATCTTCAATTTCTCGTTTTTAGATTAAAAGTGGCATCTTATACCCCCTTTTTGGTCCCCCATCTTTGTGCACTTACCCATTAATTGATTATAATAATCATTATTATAATAATTAGTAACATATATAATTATATATATAAATTAATCTATATTATAATAATAATAAATATATGTATTAATTATTTAATTTAATTTATTTATAATTAATGCATTGTTATTTTATTTATAAATATAAATTATATTGCATTGTTATATATCAATTGTTATATTGTCATCCAATAATATTATATATAGTATAATATTATACAAAAAATTATTATTTTATCATTGTGTAAAATGCTTAGTTAAACTTATACACTTAACTTTATTATATGTTTGATATTTTACGTATTTTTTAAATTATTATTATTAAAATCAAATAGATTTATCAACCATTACATTGTCAAAAAAATAACAAAATTAGTGACTATTATGCAAGAGTGACTCTATTGTAAAATACTATCATATGGAGATGTTAAAAAAATCTAATGATTATAGACAAATGCATACATCATACTAATTAGACTGTATAGTACTATTATCCAATCAAATAATACATAAAACAATTTGTATATTTTAAAATAAAATTAAAAAAATATGCACATTAGAAAACTTGGTCAACCTAATTTAATTTTGTATTTTTATTGGTTGTTGAGTTGGGTGAATACATTAGTTACTTAAAACATATGCATTCATAGAAAAAATAAGATTGTAGATGTAGGCACATACAAAAGATAAGTGTAATAGATAAGAATTAAGTGTATATGATTCTTTTCAAATTTTTTGTACTTTAGATCAAAGCAATTCTAATTGTTGTATAGATAAATGTGGAATATGCCCCTTGGTCACTACGATTTTTTTAACTTAACATTGATTATGAATTTAATCAAACAAGCACCTTCCATTTAATTTAGAAGTGATAACTATGAAACTCACTTGTTCATCATGGTGGAAACAATGCAATATCATAATATATGTTTACACTTGACAGTGTTAAGCTTTCATAATTAGTGTCATCTCTAGGCCTAGACCTAAGCCTCTAGGGTTGACTCTTGATGAACCTACATATGTATCCTCTCATGGAAAGTTAGAGGCTTCGTAGTTCACACTCAAAGGGAGTTTACTCTTTCCTCTTGATGAGATGTATGATCTCTTTTGAAACCTAACTATTAACTAAGTGAATCTATGAACTTAGTCCCATCTGAATAAAATATATCCATTTCCATTATGTGTTGATTTTCTATTCATCATTACCTATCATTAGTTGTGCCAAATTAATCATATGCATAGGATTCATACAAAAAATCCACACACATTAGTATCTCAAGCATATTTCATGTATACACAAAGGAATAGCCCATACACATCATAGGTAAACAAGATGGATAGCTTTTCCATACATATAAATAGTGAGTAACTCCAACATACAACACAAGTACAATAATGATTAGATCATAATTGAATCACAAGGACAATAGTAACTATCTCATACAAGCATCAAGAATAACATAGTGACTGGCTCATACACTCATCACAAAGGCAATAGTAATTGGTACATATACAACTGCTAACCATCCCCTATCCATAGTGCATCCGAGAGAGAGAGAGAGATAATATTAATGTATTGTGTACTACATTATGGGTATTATTCATTTCCCTAGTCTTTAGCATCAGTGGATACTTGGGAAGATTATTTGGTGCATCCCATACTACACCAGGAGTTCATCCTCAACCCAACAGGGTCAATTATACCATCAAACAATTGGGAAGAGGATTTAGTGAGTCACATACTGCACCATTGGTGTATCCTTAGTTCTAAGGATATCCACAAGTAGTGAACCAACCTATCCCTATGGATTCCAACTTTGATCACCTATAGGTCACTAGCAACAAATATGTCCAACCAGAAAGAAATAGCTTGTTACATATACTACTTGGTGTCCTTAGTGGTATTTCCAACTATCATCTTCACCATCCTAGGTAAAACTTGGCATTGATCACCCCATGATTTAGGTGATTGTCATTAAACCCTCCTGATACAATGATTAGTTCTGGTTACTATTACCTGCATGGTGAGATAACTAGACCTATGCAACTGTTATTATATCAAATTCCAGATAGCCCCTACAAATCCTTCACCTCTCTAAACCAATTGAATGTTGGATAACCCAAAAATATAATACTATATATTGGCATCTACCATTGACATGGTCTAATGACAACCTACTAACTATTAGCATATTATATTCAAGGTAGCCTTTGCAAAATCATCTCTATTAACCAGGAGAAGGCCGGCTAATCCCTTGTAATATCTTAGACATCAATCATTAGCGCAATCCATTAATTGTCTATCACTACATAAATATCTTGGTGGTTCACACTTATGCGGGTCATTGGCGGTCATACATAACCAGATTCATAGTGTTGAAAAAATGGATAAGTATAACAAAATATATTGATTTAAGAGATGTATAGGGGAAAAGTGGGATGAGGATAAGAAGTGTAATACAACCCACTTTTCAATGGCCAACTATACCTCAGAAGGTTCACAAAGGAATAGATCCTTTAAGCCAAGCCCCCAAGGTTTTGGATCCAAGTATATTAGCACTACCAAAGTGATGTAGGAGTGCTAATGCAAACAAAGATCCAAGAGCTAGGAAATAAGATACAAGTTCCTTTAAGCCTAATGGAAATTAACTAGGAAAGATGCTAAATCTAATTAAATATGACATATCTAAAAGGTAAATACACAAAGTAAATAATGTAAATTTCAAACTCACCTTTAGAATAAAATTCTCATTCAGGCCTATATTTCTACACTTAGAACTACTCAGAACAACGAACAAGATTGGCTCCAAACCTAAAACTACGAGACAAACAAAACCCAAAAATCCTTCTACTCTAGGACTAGGCCAATTTTTTAGGTCTACGTCAACTTGGGGTCAACCTAGACCTGCGACTAGGCTAAAATTTGGCCTAGACCTTCTCTACTGAACTCTAGGATTGTGTCTTGTTCAAGAACTCCCAAAAAGTGGATATGAAACTCCTGAAAACTTGAACTTGCAAGAAAAATGGTTTTGTTTAGTTTTTGAGGGGCTTGCCTAGGTCAAGCCCTAATTGAGGAATCAATTCATTAAATTTAAATATGAAAGTATGTATGTAAAAATTAAAGCAAATGTATGAATTTACCTTACTTTTATAGAAACCCTTGAGAAGGATTCAGATCCATATTCCACAAGGATGAAGAAGTGATCCAATGTAATTGAATCTTGTAGAAGAGTATTATATCTCAATCAAATGCAATAGATCCACCTCACCAATTCAATAGATAAATGTATGTATATGTTCTCATGTACTCAAATCGGGTATGCAACAATGAAGAATGAAGAATCCCTTCCTTGATTACCAACTCCACTATCATCAAGGAAGGAAGCTAGATCTTGAAAGTTGGATGCAAGAACATGAAAGAAGGATGAAAAGACCTCCATTGAAATCCTTTAAATCTCCTTGAAATCAATTATATTGCAAGATATCTCCTATGCTTGAAGTCTTGAAGTGTTGCAAAAGGATCTCCTTGAATGCTCCAAAAATGCTTGTAGAATGCTCTTGAATGCAATATGAAGGTTTGTGTGTGTGTGATTAAATGTAAGTTATCATGTATGTATCAAATGAATATGGAAGGCATCTATTTATACCCATTTCATCTTTGAAATTGAAAAGGACCAACCAAAAGGTGGGAAGAAATTTGAAATTCTGAAAGGGCTCAGCATCCCAAAGAGGGTGAACCAGAAGGTCAAGGCCAAAATTCAGCCTAGTCCTGAGGTTCAATGCTGAAATTTTTCCAATACCTAAAGGTCAAGGCCTAAATTTGGCATAGACCTAAAAGGAAAGGCCTTCCAAAATCGCCTTGGGGTCTCGAAAAGCAAGAAAAAGAAGCAAGGAAAGGGATAGAACATGGCCTGAACTGGCATAGAAACATATGCACATCCATGTATCTATGCAAGGTATTTGGATTGATTCCAAAGAATCTACTAAGAAATTCTAAACATTTCCTAACATGGGTTCTTCCATCAAGCCACCAACGAACTTTAGTCCTTTTTAACTCCAAAATCTTAACAAGAGAGATATCACTAACATAAATAGAAAAGAAAAGAAGTGTGATTAACTTTCCTAGTAAGAAGTGTACATCCTACTATCAACCACACAAAGAGATAGAGTTTTTACAAAAGATGGAATTGAGAGGTCTAGCAAGAGTGTGTGCAAGTTAGTCAACCCATCAAGGATTTACCCTCGGGAAAATTATTTTCCAAAAGAGAAACATTGAAAAAGAGGTGATCCAGACCTAAGGATCCATACATCCTTAAGGGATCAAGGAGAGAAACTACCAAGGGATCAAACTTCTAGATTTTTTACAATCTAAGAAGAGATCAAAAGAGAATCCATTCTTTAGGATTACGTAGTAATCAATAAAGGGATTCAATAAAGCAAAGTTGTCTATAAAAGTGAGTGAGTGTAAAAAGTGAGAAAAGTGTATGCCCCCTTGTTAAATCTATTGCAAGCACCTTAACAGGAGCAATGGATTTAACGGAGTGTACATGCATCCACTAGATACGTTTCCACTATAAAATGCCCCCAAGTAAAGAAGAATAAAAGGAAATAGGCACATAACATAAAGAGAATCATAAAAGAGATCTACTAAATATGGGGTTAGTATGATCATAAGATGATATATGAAATATTATGTCAAATTAAATGGCATCATTCCCCAAAGGAAGTAGAACTACAACACAAAGGAGGAAAAACACAATATTTACGACAAAGAAGAGTCTTTTTGGGCTAGCATCACAGAGACCAAAAAGATTTGGTGCTACCATGTCATAAAGGCACATTTATGAATAATAGCACATGTACAACACAACATATAACAACCTATAGAAGAAGAAAGATAAAAATAGAAAAATGGTACAACATTTTTTATTCCTTTATCACCTTGTGCCAATGGAGCAACAAGGTTCTTTAATTAAAGAAATCGAAACAAACATATAGAAAAAATAACATGGAGGAAGCACGACACAACAGGCCAGCACACAAAGACTACCACTCTAGAGAAGCTAATCAAGTGCATCACCTCCCCCCCCCCCCCATCTCAATCTATATCATGTAGGGAAGGTGGGAAAATCGTAAGAGGAGCAACATCCAACACAGTAGGAACAATAGCTAGTTCTAAACAAAGACCATTTTGAGGGCCACTATATTCGAGACTAGGAGTAATTGACAACTATGATGAAAGAATTTTAGGAAAATAATGATCAATATCAATAGTTTCATATTCATCATTATCACTATCATGTAAAGCATTGTTAGTATCAATAGAATCATCAAGTGTATCTTCCTCATCAAGATTAATCACAATACAATCCAAAATGCAAGTAGAATCATCGTGTTTATCCATTTTAACGTTATTAGGATCATTAACTTCCTCCATGGGCTCAAGAATGGTCTGGTCAAAGGAAGGTAAGATGGTTTGGGAATCATGTGCACATGCCTTGGCTTTATCTTGACATTTCTTTTGATGGTCTAGAGCATGTTGGTTACGTTTGGCCTTACTAGAGATAGGTTGTAGAGTGGGAACAATAAACATTGGGTCCTTTTCTCCTTGTGAAGGCAGAACAGAAGGGAGCACACTAGGTTAAGAGATAGGAGTAGGAAGTTTCTCAAATGAATTCAATGAGTTAAATAAAGGAGGTATAGGTTGTGTACACAAAATACCATGAGAAAAAACAAGCTTGGGCGTACTTAACTCGATGATCTTTCTATGTTTATAAGCTTTACAAGATCAGAAAAGGTAATCAAGATGAGTTAGAGGTGTTCTAGGTAAGGAAGGCCAAAAGAAGTCAAAGGCAGCACAATCCATAGGCCTAGAAGGGTGATAGATACTATGGTTAATTATATTAATCTTGTCATTGTGAGTAAATTTAATGCATTTGTGAATAGGAGAAGCAATGTCTTGTATGAAAGACAACCAAGGGAGACCAAGCTTTAAATTGATCAGAAGTAGGGATGACAAAAAAATTACTATCCACCACTTTACCACAAAGCTCAGCAAGCAAGGATATGGAACCATGAGGTCTATAAAGGAATCCATTACATGTCTGAATCCAAGCATATGTTGTATCATAAAAATCACATTGTAAATGTTTATGAAAGAGATGCTCTTTAGTGGTAACATTCACCATAGATGTAGGATCAATAAGACAACCATAGGAACAAGTCCTAACAACTCGAGCGGAAATGTAAAGTAGACCATCAAAAGCCTTAATGGTTTCATAATGGTAAAAGGTAGTAATAGGCTCTCTACTATGTTTGGTTTGAGGTTTAGGTTTAGGCTGAGGCTCATGCTCCACATGATTAAAAACATGGTTGTTTTCTTCTTTCAACATTTCATCATAGGCAATCTACATAGAAGATGAAGAAGGTTGGCAATAGTGTTGGTAAATGTAAAGGTAAAGGATTGGTATAAATCTGAAGATTTTGGTTAGGAGGTGCTATAGATTTATTTCCACTACTATCATCGGCATCAACAGACAAAGCATTGGCATTAATCAAGTCTTGTATAGTATTCTTCAAGGAATAAAACTTCTCGGTATCATGGCCAGACTAATGATGGTATTAACAAAAGGACTTGGAATCCATCATAGCAGGATGAAAAGGTTTAAAAGGAGGAAGTTTAATGATATTAGAATTTAACAACTTTTCCACTATAGTTTGTAAAGACTCAAAAAGAGGAGTATACATATGATTCAGGCGGAAAATAGAAGAAGAAGAAGCAACACCTTTGGATATCAATATTAGGCATAGGATAATAAATCTGAGCATATAAATGCTTAAATCTACCAATGAAAGCAGTAAATTTTTCTTTCACTCTTTTTTTACAATGCATCAAATCAGTCAAAGACACTTGCGGACCAATATTATTTTGAAATTGTTGTATGAAGGCATTAGAAATATTTTAGAAAGAATCAATAAAATAAGAATTCAAGGAACAATACCATTATAAATCCTTGTCACAAAAGGTCCTAGTGAACAACTTAGCCATAAAACTACATGGTCATGGGCATAGTCACTACATAGGATTTGAAAGGTCTTAAAATGAGTCACAAGGTCATCCTTACCATTGTAATTCTCAAGGCAAGGCATATCAACTTGTTGAGGGACAATTGTGTAGATAATGTCTAAGGAAAAAGTACTTCCCATATCGCATGTAGGCAAATTAAACTGATATTGACTCAAGAAAGTAAGTTATTGTTGTAAGGATGAAACTGTTTGAGAAATACTAATGATGGTGGAATCATTCAAGGAAATAGGAGGCATAGACACATTTGATACACTAGGAAAAGTGTATGAAGCAATAGGGACAATAGAAATAACTAGAGGAACACTTGGAACCATGGTAGGAAGAGGATTGGAATAGATATAAGGGACACTATGATAATAAGGTTTTGAAGTAGGAAATGAAATAAGCGAAACACTCATAGGAAGAGATCGAACAGAGGAATAAGGAAGACTCGCATTGATAGGATTTAAAACTTGCACAAATGTAGTCATAAGAGAAGGTGCATATGTAGGAACATTATACATAGGAATGGAGATAGGAAATGAAGGTTCAACACTAATAGCAGTTGGAACATATCCTAACTCTTGAGCTTCTTTGGCTAAAGGCTTAACATTAGAACTAGTGAGGTGAGAGAAAGCATGCAAAAGGTTAACACCATTCTCATCATTACGAATAAATTTATTGATAGCTTCAATAGTGTAAATTGTTAGAATCATAAAATAAAATGAAATGGAAAAGGTAAGGAAAGAATCCAAGAGAGTATGCAATAGAAGAGATATACCAAATAATTGAGAGAGAGATAGAGAGATTTTCCTTCAAGAGATCAAATACAAGCTCACAAGAATGCTCCAAGAACCAAGGCAAGAACACAAGAATTTGAAAGGGGGAAAACAAGAAAAACCCCTTGTGAATTATGAATGAGTCTCAAAGCCAAAAGAAGAAGGAAGAATTGGATCTCAAAGCTCATTACAATATGAGAGAAAAAAATGAGAGAGTAGAGAAGATTATTGAGCAAGTGTGTAAGAGGCATCTCTTTAAGTAGAGATGAGTGGAGGATTTTGCATGTAACTCCCATCTTAGATGAATGCCACATTCATGTTGTGTGTGAGACAAATGTGAGATTCCTCTTAAGGAGGAATATCTATTTTCCTTAATAAAGGAATTACAAATATGACATGTCTTCCCACTTGGACTAGAGGACAAATACAATAGGATACCTTGGGTTATCCTTTAAATACATATTTTACCAAGGACAGATTAAATTCTAACACGCCCCTTTAATCTTTACTTGGGGTAATTACATCAAGGGGTATCAAATCCAAATTGTTACAGTGAAATTCAAATTTCTCTCTAGAGAGAGGTTTTGTCAAAATATCTGCAACTTGATCTTCACCTTTGCAATAGATGAGGGGAACTTTCTTTTCTACAATGTGCTCTCTAATGAAGTGGTGGTGGAGAGAAATGTGCTTTGACTTTGCATGGTAAACTAGATTCTTTTCCAAGGCTATTGCACTTTGATTGTCACAATACAATGGTGTAGGTTCTTTTTGAGGTAGACCCAAATCTTCAAGTATTCTTCTAAGCCATAGAGCTTCTTTAGAGGCATGAGTACAACTTTTATATTTAGCTTCGGTAGAACATAGAGACACAGATTGTTCTTTTTAACTTTTCTAAGATATAGCACCTGAACCAAGAGAAAAATAATACCCAAAAGTAGATTTCCCATCATTGGGGTCTCCACCTAAATCTAGATCAATAAAACCTTTTAAAGAAAAATTAGAATTTACATCATAAAATAATCCTAAGTTAATAGTACCTTTAATGTAACGTAATATTCTTTTAGAAATTTTGAAGTGAGTTTGTTGAGGTTCGGACATGAATCTTGAAACTAAACCAACACTAAAAGATAAATCAGGTCTAGTGAGGGTTAGATAAATTAAACTACCTACAAGTTCTCTATAAGGAGTAGCATCTATGAATGGAAATTGCATATCTATCATTAACTTAGTTCCTAAATCACATGGAATTGAAACATGATTAGCATCATTCATATGAAATCTATCTAGAAGATCTTTCGCATATTTACTTTGAGAGATAAAAATACCCTTAGGGGTTTGCCAAATTTGCATTCCTAAGAAATAATGTAAAAGCCCTAAATCTATCATTTGAAATTTTTGGTTGAGTTGGAACTTAATATCAGAAATTAAATGGTTAAAACTAGAAGAATCAAATCATCAACATAAAGAATGATAATAATAATGTCATCTTCACTATGCTTGATATACAAGTTAGGATCATTTTTACTTCTTTCAAAACCTTGAGAAATAAAGAAAACATTAATTTTGGAATACCACTCTCTAGGAGATTGTTTTAAACCATAGATAGATTTATTTAGTTTGCATACTAGATGTTCATGACCTTCTTTAATAAAACCGGGAGGTTGAGACATATAGATTTCTTCATGCAAATCGCTATTTAAAAAAGCACTTTTAACATCCATTTGGTTAATAGGCCAATTCATTTTTGTAGCTAAAGCAAGAACAACTTTAATGGTAGGCATTTTTGCAACAAGAGCAAAGGTTTCATTATAGTCTATTCCTTCAACTTGAGAAAACCTCTTGCTACTAGTCTAGCTTTAAACTTACTAATATCATTATTTGCATTCAACTTAGTTTTGTATAACTATTTACATGAAACTAGATTTTTGCCATGAGGTAAAGTAACTAAATACCAAGTATTATTAGAAATTAAACTATCATATTCCTCTTGCATAGCAATTTTCCAATGAGGTTGATTTTTAGCTTGAGCAAAATTTTGAGGATCATTAGAATGCATAAGAGAAGACATTAAAGCATAGTTACAATAATTAAGTCTCCTAGGTCTAAGACCACCCATTCTAGAAATATAATTATCACCTTCATTAATTAAATATTTAAACCATTTAGGATTTCTCTTTAGATGTAATGGAAATATCACTATGAGGAATAAATTCATCATTTTCATCATCACTATGAGGATTAAATTCATCATCATCGTTAGGAACATAATTACCATCATTATGAGCAAAATTATAACTATGAGGAGTAGAAACATTGTTACTATCATCATCATCTTTTTTAATACTAGTAGGAATAGAAATAGGTGCATTAGGAGTAGAGTTTAGAATAGGAGCTTGGTCCTCCACGAGGTCAAGAATACCCCCTTTAAATTCATCATCTTTGGCCTTGGAACAATCATGTACTTCATTTTCTACAATAACAACATCTATTGCAATATGAACCTTGTTAGAAATAGGATCATAAACTCTATAACCTTTAGCAAATTCATCATACCCAACAAAAATAAATGGAGAAGATTTAGAATCTAATTTGTGCCTTTTTTGTTTGGGTGTGTGAACATATACAATAGATCCAAAACTTCTCAAATGTTGTAAATTAGGTTTTCTACCAGACCATGCTTCCTCAGGAGTAATATCTTTCAAAGCTTTAGTAGGAGTTCTATTAAGAAGATAAGTGGCACAAGCCATTGCTTCAGCCTAGAACTTGTAATGTAAATCTTTAGTATGTAACATATATCTAGCCATTTCCACAATAGTTCTATGCTTCCTTTTCGCCACACCATTTTTTTGTGGTGTATAAGGAACAGTAAGCTCATGTTTTATACCAAAAGATCTCACGTAAGAACAAAATGCATTGTTAACATATTCAATACCATTATCTATTCTAAGAATTTTAAGTTTAGAACCAGATTGCCTTTCCACAAACATATGAAATTCAGAAAATGTGTCAAGAACTTGATCTTTAGTATGCAAGAAATAAATCCAAATTCTTCTAGTGAAATCATCCACAAAGGTAAGAGCATACTTTGAACCTTGTATTGAGTTGTTCTCCATTGGACCCAAAAGATCACTATGAATAAGATGTAGCTTATGAGACGTCCTCCATGAAGTACTATGAGGAAAGGGCTCCCTTTTCATTTTGCCACTCATGCACCCTGTGCATGTAATTTTAGATGGAACAAGAGGAGGTAATCCTTCAACCATGTTAGATTTTAGCAATCTAGAAATATAATCAGAATTCAAATGGCCAAGCCTTTCATGTCATCTATTGAAATCAATATTCACTTTCAAAGAGTACCTAGAAGAGGCAAACTCATAGAATTTAAACAAGTTATCATGATCCATGTTAGCACTAGCAACAACAAGATCAGTGTTAGGATCAATAATAGAGCACATATCCTTATGAAATTCAACTTTGTAATCTTGACATAATTGAGCAACTAAAAGAAGATTGGATTTCAATTTAGGAACATAAAGAACATTCTATAATTTTCCATTTGGAACATTAACATCACCAACTCCATCAACTTTTCAATTACTATCATCAACTAATTGAATAAGAATATTAGTAGTATCAGGTTGCAAAGAATCAAAAACTTCTCTATGAGATGTAACATGATGAGAAGCACCACTATCAATAATCCATTCTAAAGCATGCGAAGTTTTATAACAAGCAGTAAAAGCACGACGAGATTGATTACCTTGAAATTTATTTTGATTATTGTTATTCGTTGGCTTCTTATCATTTTTCTTTTTAAAACAATCATTAGCTAGGTGACCATCTTTACCACAATAAGTACAATGTGGTTTCTGATTTTGTTGATTATTGTAATTATTGTTATTGTATGATGGTCTAGAATTAGACCTATTGTTTGAATGATTATAATTATTATTTGAAGAACCATTATTATGATGGTTATTGTTATTGTTACGATAATTATAGTTGTTATTAGAATGGTTATTGTTATGATGATTATTATTGTGATGATTAGTATGAGACTTATTATTGTGATTTTGAGTTTTAGATACAAAAGCATATTCAAAAGATTTAATAGTACCAAATTGCAATAATTTTGTCTCCTCTTGACACAACAAATTTTGAAAGATGGGATAAGTTAAAAGAGGAGCTAAAGTAGAAATAGCAAGCTGAGAGTGGATATTAGTGATAAATTTTTGAAACTCCTTAGGGACACATTTCTTAAGCATTATAGTAATCAATTTCTAATATCTGTAAGAGTAACATTTAAACCATTTAACTGAGTTCTAATAGCATTAAACTTGAGAAAAAATTCATCCATAGATTTAAAACGTGTATACCTTAGATCTTCCAAGTTGTCTTGGAGCTGAATCTTACGTGATTCAGAGGAGTTGTCATAGGTTTACTTCAAGATGTCCCATGCTTGATGAGCTTTAGTACAATGTCCAATTAAGACATAAAGGTCGGGACTAATGGAGAGTCCAATTAGACCTAGTGCTTCATCATTCTTAACTTGTCAAGTATCTTTGGTAGTTTGAGCAGCAGAGGTGGCTGGTTTGGTAGTCGCATATGTGGCAACTTCAAGCAAATGTTTAAAATGGAATAGAAAGGAAACATGAGTTTTCGATTGATGGTAGTTAGAGCTATTTAACTTGATTTTTGGAATTAGAGTTGACATGATTAAATAATTAAATGATTAAAGTAACCTTAGCAAAGTGACTTACAAAGAATATCTAATGTTAAAGAATAAGGAAAAAAGAATTTACTCTAAGGTTAAGAAGCTTTGAATAAAACAAATTGAATTCTTTAAAAAATTTAAATTTTATTAAATGTTTTAAAAATAAAGGAGATAAATTGATTAAAATTATAATTAAGAGTGTAAGAGTGAATAAAAAAGAATTAAAGACAATGTATTGATGTTAATTTAGCTTGTTTATGCAAATTAATAGAAGCAAAAAAAATAAAATTTAAATATACATTAGAATGGATATGATAAATTGAATTGAAGGTTAACAATTTGAATTTAAATTAGTATCAAACTATCTTTCAAATATAACAAACTAATTTAAAACCAAACTAACATTTAAATATAATATCAGCTTAACTCTTAGATTTAAGAAAATTGAGTTTTAAAAAACGGTCAAATAGATTTAAAAAATAGTCAAATAAACTTGAATACAAAGCTAAGAATAACTAAAAAGACTGATTGTATGTTGAGGAATCGGAATAAACAAAGACCAGAGATCATGCAAGCTGGCATGTGGAAGCAAGATGCTGAGAGAGGGCAGAGATAATATAGATGATTTTTTTTTATGAACAGAAAAAACCAGTCATATTGCGGGGGTCTTAACTTTTTAATGCACTCTTGGATTTTGCTAAGATTTTTATATGTTGTTAAGGACAAAGTTTAAAAGGTTTTGACCATAGAGATCTTCCTAATCTATCTAGGTTCAAAAGATATGGGCATCGAAGTGAGGTATTGTCAAAACGGAGGTTAGATTTAAGAGCAGATTTTAAAAGATTATAAATGTGAAGGTAAAGGATTCATATATAACCAGCAAATATTTTATCTAGCAAATCAAATGTTAAAATAGAATGGAATGGATTCTTATTTAAACAACAAAAAAGGTTATAACAGAGATTTATATGCTAAGAGATATATACTGTCAACCAAAGGATATTGAATAGATTTATTTTAACTAGCAAAGAGAAAGAAATGATTTGAATAGAATATTAAAATGTATATGACAGTAAATGAAATATAAACTAAGAATGAAATAACAGAGATAAATATTGTGAAATTGACAACAAAGTTAGATTTAAATGAAAACACAAGCATATTAGATTCAAACTATTAGATTGAGTTTAGAAATCTACAGAGAGATTAGATTAGTGATTACAAGTGGAATAAACAAGCCTGCAAATCAAAACTCATGAGAGCCAAGAAAAGATTAAAAACTTGCAAGATCAAAGATTAAAACAAAGATATGAAGCTTCAAATGCCAACAAAAAGGAGATATGAGAATATGAAAACCTGCAGAGATTAGATTTAATAAAACTTGAAAAGAGGGGGAAAAAAAGGCCTTAGATCTGGTGGAAAGCCATCCAAATCTAAGATCAAGGTTAGAATGCAAGAAAAAATACAAGAAAATAAAGAGGAAAGAGACTGCAAAACAATGGTTAGAATCCAAAAATTTTCTCCTTCACAACTGAAATATCCTTCAACTATCCCTATATTCACATCAAAAGCAAGGATTAAACATGCTCTGATACCATGTTAGAATCATAAAATAAAATGAAATGGAAAAGGTAAGGAAAGAATCCAAGAGAGTATGCAATGGAAGAGATATACCAAATACTTGAGAGAGAGATAGAGAGATTTTCCTTCAAGAGATCAAATACAAGCTCACAAGAATGCTCCAAGAACCCAGGCAAGAACACAAGAATTTGAAAGGGGAAAAATAAGAAAAACCCCTTGTGAATTATGAATGAGGCTCAAAGCCAAAAGAAGAAGGAAGAATTGGAGCTCAAAGCTCATTACAATATGAGAGAAAGAAAAGAGAGAGTAGAGAAGATTATTGAGAAAATGTGTGAGAGGCATCTCTTTAAGTAGAGATGAGTGGATGAGTTTGCATGTAACTCTCATCTTAGATGAATGCCACATTCATGTTGTGTGTGAGACAAATGTGAGATTCCTCTTAAGGAGGAATATCTATTTTCCTTAATAAAGAAATTACAAATATGGAATTTCCTCCCACTTGGACTAGAGGACAAATACAAGATACCTTGGTTTATCTTTTAAATACATATTTTACCAAGGAAAGATTAAATTCTAACAGAAATATTATCCAAGTTATGATTATCTTGAATAAGCCAACTTTCCATCTTTTCAAGGTCACTAGTAATCTTTTGGACTTGAATGGGAGGAAATCTTAGGGATTCATCTTCATCATGCGATGAATGAGAATATTTATCCTCTATGGAAGGGTTAGGATCATGAGAGATCAAGTTATCATAAAGATTCCTAGGGAAGAAGGAAGAATCAGAGTCAAAGGAACCCATGAGTCTTTGGATTCTTCTAATTAGAATGTTATAGGTGGTACTTAAGGTAATGAATCTCATACACAAAGGAAATAAAATCTAAAGGGAAATCACACAAATGGTTTTCAAACACAAAGGGGATATCTAACCACAACAAAATATGAACTATAGATTTAAATCCAACTATGAAATGAAATGCAAAGAAGACACAATGCATACACAAAGAACACAATATAATATATCTATGAAACAAAGAAGGTAAGACACACAAAGGGAATCTAACACTCAATCAAAATATACAAAGCATGAAATTGTCAGGTTCACCAAAATGTACAGGGGGAAAAGTGAGATGAGGATAAGAAGTGTAACACACCCCACTTTTTTGTGGCCAACTAAACCTCAAAAGGGTCATAAAGGAATAGATCCTCTAAGACAAGCCCAAAAATTTTTGGATACAAGTATATTAGCACTACCAAAGTGATGTAGGAGTGAAAATGCAAACAAAGATCCAAAGATCCAAGAGCTAGAAAAGAAGATACAAGTTCCTTTAAGCCTAGGGTTTGGAAATTAACTAGGAAAGAAGCACTAATGCTAAATCTAATTAAATATGATAGATCTGAAAGGTAAATTTACAAAGTAAATAATTTAAATTATGAACTCATGTTTAGAAGAAAAGTCCCATTTAGACCTATATTTCTACACTCAGAACTTCTCAGAACAGCGAATGAGACTAAATCTTGAGCTGAAACTGTGAGAGGAACAAAACCCAGAAATCCTTCTGCTCCAGGACTAGCCTGATTTTTTAGGTCTATGCCAACATGGGTTGGCCTAGACCTAGGACTAGGCTGAATTTTGGCTTATACCTTCTCTTCTAAACTCTATATCTTCAAATCTGTGACTGTGTCCTATTCTAAAACTCCTAAAAAGAGGATTTGAAACTCTTGAAAATATGATCCTACAAGAAAAATGGTTTTGTTTGGCTCTTGATGGACTTACCTCGATCAATCCCCAGTTGAGGAGTTGACTTCAATGTAAATATTAAATTATTTATGTAAAAATTAAATCAAATGTATGAATTTACCTTACTTTTGTAGAAACCCTTAAGGAGGATTCAGATCCATATTCCACAAGGATGAAGAAGTGCTCCAATGTAATTGAATCTTGTAGAAGAGTAGGATGTCTCAATAAAATGCAATATATCCACCTCACCAATTCAATATATCAATGGATGTAGATGTGCTCATGTACTCAAATTGGGTATGCAAGAATGAAGAATGAAGTAGCCCTTCCTTGATTTCCAACTCCACTATCATAGAGGAAGGAAGCTAGATCTTGAAAGGTCAATACAAGAAAATGAAAGAAGGATGAAAAGGCCTCCAATGAATTCCTTCAAATATCCTTGAAATCTCTTAGAATGCAAGAGATATCCTATGCTTGAAGTCTTGAAGTGTTGAAAAAGGATCTCCTTGATTGCTCCAAAAATACGTATGAATGCTTATAGAATGCTCTTGAATATAATATGAAGGCTTATATGTATGTTTTATTGAATTTAAGTACCTGTTTATGTATCAAATAAAGAGGGAAGGCCTCTATTTATACCCATTTCATCTCTAAAATCAAGAAGTGCCGACTAGAAGGTGGGAAGAAATTTGAAATTTTGAAAGGGTCTGAAATCCTAAACAGTGTGACCCATAAGGTCAGGGCCAAAATTTGGCCTAGACCTGAGGGTCAGGGCCAATATTTAGCCTAGACCTAAATGTTAGGGCCAAAATTTTTCCTATACCTAAAGGGAAAGGCCTTCCATAATTGCCTCAGGGTCTCAGAAAGCAGGAAAAAGAAGTGGGGAAAGGGATAGAACATGGCCAGAAATGGCACAGAAGAATATGTACATTCATAGATCTATACAAGGTGTTTTAATTTAGTCCAAAGCATCTAATAAGGAGGGATAAACATGTCCTAACATGGGTGCTTCCATTTTAAGATGATACAAGAGAGTATGGGTAGATTCCTATAAGTCAAGGGTTAAGCTTCACAAACACATAGAACCAACACAAGATGACCTCAAGTCAAAATGTACCCTTAAGAAAATATTGATTATAATGTAATAAACTCATTCACTTTATTTATCTCTCTATTCAAGGGCACATTAAATATTATATAAAATATATTAATTATTCTTAATTCTTTCCTAATGGTCTATTACACATTTTGGCCTCCTCCAAGGCCTACAAAATGGGAAAGGTTAACCAAATTTGAAACAAAACCAATACCTAGAGGTATCCACCTAGACCGTCCCCCCTATCGACTCGATGTCACAAGGGTATCCTTCACTCAAGGACTGCCTATGTTCTCACTTCCAAATGGGTCAAAGTTATACATAGTTCTCCTCAAAAGGTCTCTCAAGGGAAACCTACACATAGGTTCCAACAACCAAGGTTCCTTGGGTAGTATATCTTATGCTAATAGATTTCCCTTAAATGATTCCCAATGGTCATTAGTTATTAAGGAATAAAAAAGAATTTTAATACCATTTAGCAACATGTACTATAACTCTTTCCTTAAATAATATGATGCCTTGCATCGAACTCTTCCTCGTATATTTATATAAACTAACTTGAATGTCCAATTTTTTTCTTATCAAAATAAGGGAAAGTCTTGTCACTCAATGTCAAATTACCTTGGTTTACCCAAACACATGGAAAAACACTTTCATTCAAAATTCAAATAATAGATTCACTGTAGAGAGTGTTATACTCAAGTGGTTAATATTTTTATAATCCTATAAAGCCTTTTCAAATAATTTGTAAACATTTGAAAGACTTTAACAAATTAATTAATATTTTTCTTAAGGTGCGAGTGGTACTTGAGTTATACACAAGATAGTTGGTATCTCTATATCCATTAGAGACTCAAATAAGGATATACACTTGATAATATTTATAACAATAATAACAATTTGAGCCTATCAATATTATTTCCCTAATAATCATATATTGAGGTTAACATACAACTTCTACTACCCTAATAATAACACCATGCATGTATCTATCATTTTCCACCTATCATGATGATGAAATCTCCTTCCACATAATTCATAGGCACCAGTATTTCATGTGTTTTGTGACTCATCCATATGATAATAATACTAATATAATTAAAGTGATGACCATTGACCAATTTTGGCATGAAATAAAAGTGTCATATTACACTACATGACTTAATGGAACTAAGTATCATATGAATATTTTACTATTTGGCCTCTTATTATTCAACCATTATATCCACCCAAGCTAATAGTTATATAATAAGCTCAAAATTTAATTTAAATTTACACCAAAAATTTTCTAGACAGGGCTTGCTAGATCTAACCATTGGACTTAAAATGATAAACCATAAATAAAAATAGTGTCACACTATTGCACCCTTGTTAGGGCCTATCAATATCAATAACTTCAAGGTATCAATAAAAACCCTAAGCATTTCCTCACGTTTGAGGGCCTAATATAAAGAAAATGAATGACCACCTCCATGATTATTTTATTTGCATATCAATGTTAAAATGATCTTCCCATAGTAATTAATATTATGGTACTTCACTCTATTCCATGGCCAACAAGATATTTCAAGAATTATCTAAAACACATAATACTATTCATTTTAATTCAAGATCCTCCACCCCTTTCTACATGTTGTTATAGACCCATGTTCACAATAATCTCTACTCAACTTATATTTCATAATTAACAAAAGTTTTCAAATAATAAATATATGTGAAACTATCTAGTCATAAAGACAGAACTAAGTTTGGTGTTTTCATGATATATGATGTGTGAATGTTCTTCTATTGCCAAATATGGCCTATAAATTATATAAGCCCTCAAGTTGAAGGATCGTAAGCTGGTATAACTTTAGTATTATCTAACATAACTTAGAGGGAATAAAATGTTAGTTGAGACAACTTGACCACCAATATAAGATTTTTCTTTTCCCTGTGTGGCTATGAAGTTTATCATACAAATGAAACTTAAGATTATTCATCAAATATCAATTATGTTTAAGTATTTGATCATGTACTTCATGTGTATTGGATCTACTTCCACATTTTCAATCACTTTTAATTATTCATTTACTAAAGATTGCAAACCCAAGAGCTCTTTAATGTGATAGCTAGTAACTCTAAATTTAGAGGTAATAGTAAGTAATCCATTTACATAATGAATTAAATTTGATGTATCCCTATGGTCTTCAACTCTTATCGCCCTTCCAAATTACATCATTAATACATCCTCTTCATTCTAATGGATAACCGTCACAAAAAAAATTGTTTGGCATAGACAAAGAGATGCTGAGAAAGTTTGTGGCATCTAGTATTTTCTACACATATCTCCTTAATCTAGCAGAGAAAATGTAGCACCTCTACTAGACTTTCCATCTTGATGCTTTGATAGAGGTCTATCTCCTACTAATTAAATTCTCTTGAAATTTTTTGAATCCTTTTCAACAACTCCAAATTGTGCATACCCTGCAATCATTGCATTCCAAGAAGCCCCATTTCTTTTCAGCATTATGTTGAATAATTCACATGTGCTTCCTTTTTGACACACATGTCTACAACAAGGGTTTTAGTTGCACCATTTGGCACAACTCTATTTTTTCATGCCATTCTCTATGCTCTCCTCCCATATCTTACTCTTTTCTCCTATCAAACCTCTACTGCTCACATTTTTTCCACTTCCCAAAAAATCCCCTATCTGCAAATTATAGGATTCTATGTGTTTTGTTCTTATCTTGCACACCATTTTGATCCTCTATGTAAAGGTACAGTTCAACACAAGGAAGTTCACCCATACTCTTCACATGGTTCATGCCTTATTAATGGCAGCATAGGTACCAATACATCTAAATCATTCAATTTTTTTGGTTCATGTCCATGCATATGTTAATTGTCCTCTCTATTGTGTTTTATTGTTCTCTTTGTCCTTTTTGAAGTAGTTAAATCATATTTATTTATTGGTTTTTCATCCACTATCATCCACCATGGAAGAAGTTTACATGAGGGATGTGGCACTAAAACATAGATTCATGTTATGATCATATACATCTAGTAACTGATAAATTTTTAAGTTCTTATCATATGACTAATTTTTTAATTTTTATTTTTTGAGAATGTAATTTGAAACAACCCATAACTATTAAGAAAGAAATAAAACAAGGGTGTTGGCCCTTACAAATAAATACATGTGTGATGGCACAACTAGACTATCCAATTAGAAAGGAAAAAATTATAAATAAAAGGCAACCCTTTGTAAGGAGATTAACAATAGTGAGAAACAAAGAGGATCCATACACTTAGGTCCTAGGGTCATGTCTGGAACTATTTAGGACCTTGATCCAACCCTATCTGAGGTAATTAAGTAGCCACGTGTTGTCATCTTCATCATTCTCCTGCAAGTCTTGTTGTAGAAGAAAGAGTGTAGTCACCACATTGTGCATTACTTTGCAGCTGAGCCTTGTCAATTATGCATTCCCCCTTCCATCTCAGAGATCATCTTCATCAATTAATCCACTTTGTTCTTGAGAATTCAGACCTCTTCAATTAAGACTAAACAACTAACACATCCATTGAAAGCAAAAGTATATATTAAATATGTTAAAACTTACAAATATATTAATAATACATATAAATTATATACTTATCACATTATGCATTCCCCCTTCCATCTCAGAGATCCTCCTCATCATGTAATCCACTTTGTTCTTGAGCATTCGAACCTCTTCAATTAAGACTAAATAAACATGTCCATTGAAAACAAAAGTATATATTAAATATAGTAAAACTTACAATTATATTAATAATACATATAAATTATATATTTAAAAGTAATTTCTAAAATAAAATTTAAATATAATAATGTACATATCATGATCTTATTTGACACAACGTATATACATTAAAAATGAACAATAAATAAATTGTGTAAAGATTATGTGAAAATAAGAAATGCTTACCTAAAAATAGAATAGAAAACAACATTGAAATAAATTCAAATTATTATAATATCTAATATTAAAATAATATATAAAAACTTTTATTACAAATCCTCTTTCATATTTATCTTTACATGTATTTCTTTAAAAACTATTTATATGAAATGATAAAGAAGAGGAGGATATGTTGTGTGAAAAAGAGTTAATGAAATAAGTTTTTAAAAATAATTAAAATAAATGTATATTTTTATAATACTTCATATTAATATATATTAATCTTTAACTTTTATATTATGTTGGATTAATTTGTATATAAATCTTTATATAATATTAATAAATAAACCCCTTTCTATATATTCAAACTTTTTTCTATATCAATTTATATACACAACCCTCTATATAATCTTCTATAATTTATAGATTTAAATAAGAGGAAATATCTTATTATTATTTTTCTCTTATAAAATTTCTTTTAGATATTATTACTATTAAAATTGCATTGTATATTCATAGAAATATTATGACTAGAATCTATTATTTTTAAATGTATTATAGTTAATTTTATTTATTTCCATACTATCATTGTGATGATGTAGTAGCTATGATTTTAGATTATTCACACTATTCAATTATGTGTTCTAACTATGGATTTTTCACTTTTATCATTATAAATTAATTTTATTTATATTATATTGGATTTAGAGTTACGCATATCTAAATTGTAATGGAACGTGTTGTGATAGTTGATTTATTTTTTTATTTTCTTTTATTTTTATATTCTTAGATAAAATAAAAACCTTTGCATCTAGATAGATTTGTTTTAAACTACAAAACAAAATGACTTTTAATTTAGATATGGATACCTCTATAAGACTACTTCATTATTTTAAAGCTCAAATGTACACAAAATGTAATAGTCAAAACTTCCCATGGAATTTGAAATGAAAAGATAGAGGGGAAAAATAACTAATAAAACTAAAAAATATAAAAAATTATATTGAATTTGGTACCCCAAATTGCCAACTATAACTCCTCACTTGTTGGCTAAAATTTAGAATTTTTGTATAGTAGAAAGATCTGGACAAGAGATCTAGTTTGAGTTTCTTGGAATGTACCCTATGACAACCATTTCAAGAAATCAATCCTCAAGACAAATTTCACTCTAAAGGCCTTAAAAATTTTTACTTACTAAAAAATAAAAATGGTTTAAAAAAATGTACTTTTGATATTTTCAATTGTTGGTTTCACACATGTCGTCCAAGTGATCATAGACTGATACAATATCATATACTATCAAAAAAATATTTCAATAAAATCACAACCTCTAAAGCACTAAACCAATGTAATATTAAAAAAATTGTATTATTCAACAAAAAAAGTCACTATACATTATAATTGTTTTGCCTTAAATGAATAACAATATAATTTTTGTCTAGTTGGATGCAACCTTGTGAAACATCTTATATACATCCTCTATCATGTCTCTAATGTATAGACTTAAAGAGACCTCAAAACCCACAAAAAAAATAATACAATGTGCTCAAATAAGGTCCCAAATTTCCATAGAATAAATTCTCACACCTATCACCTAGGGGACAGGATTATGTTCACAACCCAATATAGGTAATTTAGAATTCTCAAGAATAAGTCATAAGTATTTATAAATTGATTATTTTGTATGCCTAAGTATTGGGGTCAAGATTATGGTTAATGTGTGTGTCAAAAGAGTCAAATTACATGTTAGAGACATGCATCAAATACATTCATGCAAAATGGCATAAAATGAGAATAGCAAGGTGTGTGCTTTTTTCTATCATTTTAAATTTATCAATTAAGCCTAGCAAGTTAGCAACAAAATTACAAGTTGTATATGGTTTGAACATTTGACCCTTCGAGATTTTGATTCTTTCTCCGATGACAAATCACAGACTAATGATGACTCCCCTCGAAATGATGCTCTTGTTGCAGATCTGGATGATGCTCATGTTTCGACCTCTATAGCCCACATACCTCCCCATCCTCCTGTGAGCATAGACCCCTCTACCTATGTATACCCTTATTTGCTCCTACTCTTCTCTAATATTCAATAGATAATGTGCAACCTTCTCAAATCTTCTCATTATGCTAACAATCTCCCTAATGGGATTCCACCACTAGCTCCCCCTTGTGGTGGGGATCCTAGTGATAGTATTTCCTAGACTATCCTCCAATGTCATAGAAAAAACAAAAAAGCCAAAAACAAAAATTTTGTAACCTCTCACTCTTCTCCCCATGTTGTGGATGATTTGTCTACCCACTCTTGGGGTGGGCTACTAATTTTTTAGTGCATCGCGCCTACACTTGTAACATACAACACCTTTACTATTAATGTGTTGTTGATCTATTTTGACACCTGTGGGTTGTGGTTATGTAAGGTTTGACACCCTTGTTGTTATGTTGTTGTTTAATATCAAATACATTAATTATTTGCAAGAAGACATTAATTTTAAATCTAGTTTATACATGACCTCTTTAGAAACCAAATAATAAAACCTTGTGTTATTTAAGACATATATGCTTATAGAGGAAATGTGGTTTTTTTTATAAAATATCTAGGGTTAATATCTTAATTCATTCAAACCCTATATGCAATATTAGATGAGTTTGGTATATTAATTGAAATGACTTAATTGATATTGAGATTGGGTATGTGTTGAAAATTGAATGAAGGAGAATTAGGTTTTACCTTGAAATCAATAGATGAGGACTCAACTTGAAGAAACATTGTGATAAAGAAACATGTGTTGGGATCTAGTATTTTTATGAGGTTAGAGATCATGGATGGGTAAAACATGAAAGTTCACGAGTTTCAATTCCAATCACAGTTGCAATCTTATTTAGGTGGTGTGATTCTATTTGGGTGACATGATTCCATCCTAAGAAGAAATGGATATTTACTACCCACATAAGAGAAATTTGCTTGGTGTATATTTATTTTAATGAAAACTTAATGGTGCTAAGAAGCACCATAGGGAATTTCTATAATTTGAGGGAGAGTGACTGACTTCATTGTTAACACTTATCCCCTAAGATTGAATTAACTAAGATAAAAATAAAATATTATAATGGTGTTGGATACTCATGTGGGTGGAAAGTTAATGTATTAAACATCCAGAGAATTTGTGCAAATTTTTGGCTTATGTTTTATCCAATAATTTACTCATGTTAAGGTAAACTAGGATGATTCATTTTAATACAGTCCCTAGATGCACAATTCATTATTTTTTTAGCATGCACATTGATAGGTTATGATAAAGTTTAGGATTATTGGCTTTGGAATGCAAACAATTTTTGAAACAGAAGATGAGATTATATCTTAAACCAATGTAGCGATACAAATTTTGGTGTGATCTAGTCTAGGATAATCTATGTAGCATAACAAAGTACTAGATTAGGCCTTTGCCCATTGAGTATACAAAAACTGACCAAAACTTATACTAGAATCACACATTAAAGCCATTTACGTAAAATAACTAAAAGGAAAAA
The DNA here is from genome assembly GCA_027943335.1 of Chamaecyparis obtusa. Lineage (NCBI taxonomy): Eukaryota > Viridiplantae > Streptophyta > Pinopsida > Cupressales > Cupressaceae > Chamaecyparis > Chamaecyparis obtusa. The sequence goes on from BSBK01004786.1 coordinate 524,182, forward strand.
GAAAAATGTAAAGGTATGCACTTTTCTTCTTTTTCAATACTCTAAGGTCTCTCTATTAACTTAGAACATATGTTTTTTCTTGAGTACGAAGTTCTTATGACAAAGAGCAATCAAGTGGTATATAATCTCTATAAATAAAAAATTAGACATATAATGTCAATAGATATTTAATATTAAAGATATTAAATAAATCAACTTATTTATAATGATTATAACACACACATATATATATACTAAGAGTTAAAGAACATTTTTAAATTTTTTAAAATTAAGAGAAAATGAAATCATTCTTCAATTAAGAAGAAAAAACAAGTGACTCCAAAAAAAAGAAAAACATCTATTAAGAACACTAATAATATGATCTGATGTAAAACAACCATCAAATTGGCAATTTAACAAAATATTTTTTCATAAATAAAATAAATGCAAAACAACCATCAAATTGGCAATTCAACAAAATATTTTTTCATAAATAAAATAATATAATTATGATTTAGATTTAGATTTACAAGAGTGAGAACATTTTTAAGATTTTGTAGTTTCAAGGTGAGGAATGTTGGTTCTAGCAAATGTTTTCATGAATTGCATTCATCTGAGAAGTGGTCAAATTAGCCTATACAACTTCACAATAGAAATGAGACTAAAGATTCAACAATAACAAGACAGAATATATTTCTAAAATGAAATGTCCTTCATAGGATGATTCAATTCTTCCTTTATTGTGACTTTTTTTTGGCCTATTGCCTGGGTGGAATTACATTCAAAGTGTTAGAAAATTAATAGATCAAGTTAGAAAAAAGCTAACTAAAAATATGTTAGTGAGCCTGAAATTATTGTTTTTTTTTATGAACTGATTGAAGTAAGGAAAACGTGTGAATATTGGTAACTTTATAGTAAAGCTCCCAACATTAAATATGGAATGTTTCAAAGGAAAGTAACTTTGAATTATCATCACTGACGCTCTGTCGTTGCTTTAAACTCAGCCATTCTCTGTGAAAGTCATTGATGGCCAAGCTCCAATTCAACTCAAATGGGCATAATAATACACCAAAAAAAACAGGCGAGACAGTACAAATTCTACTGATATAGCAAGAGAAAATGTACTGCTCAAAAGAGCAATTTAAAGCAAACATAAAGCATATCCTTATAAGATGGAATCATATTATCATTAACTTTTTCCAATACCCATGTCAAAATAGAAAGGAGAGCAAATACTTAGAAAAATAACTGGTTTATGAATGGCCTCTCTTATTTATTTACTATTGATATGTGTGTAGCCCAATATGACAACATATACTTTGAATGAGATCGACCATATGAGAATACAACAATGCCACTTTGAATGAGATGAAACATATGGGGATATCACAAAGCCTACGGCAGACCAATCAGAACCAACATTGTATAATCTCCACCAGATCTCGCTTTAATAACAAGGTTACTAGCTAGTGTTTCTTGATATGATTGTGTATATGTATTTTTTCAATTGATGTTTTCTATTATTTTTATGATGGATTATAGAATGTTGTCCAACACGTTAATGCAAAAAAAATAGTCATATCAAGAAACAATAGTTGGTAAGGGAAAAAAATGTTGATATTTCACATAATTTTTTAAGAAATTTCCTTTCTTTTTTACACAAAGATCTAATGAACACTAACATCAACGAGATTAGAAGTCAAAAGAAGACAGTGTGTATCCACTTCAAAAAATTCTGTATTGCAAGATATTATAGATGCACTTTTCAAAGCTATGCTCATTAAGAAAAGTCTATTTGACATATAAAAAAAAAAAAAATGATATGAACCAGATTTGATTATGGTTTTGCTATTCATTTTGATGCACCTTAAACATATGTTTTTTATTATCAAAACACCAAAACAAGGGTGTTAACCCTTTAGAAACACAAACCAAAAATGCCACTTACAACTGGTCAAGAATAGGCCATAGACAACAAAGTCCAAAATACACCAATTATAGCATACTAGCATAACAACTAGTAAGCCCTATCAAGAGGGGCTAGAAAATTTACCCACAAAGTGGGGAAGAGTTTCGAAAGAGGAGGAAGATCGATCTTTCTTTTGTTGATGAACCACAATCCAGGAAATACAATCATTAGGATCACCATCAAAAGGGAGAGAAAGTCAGGAAATCCTCTTAGTGAGACTATCAGTGCAAGGAGTAGAGTGTTGATGGGGAAACACATCATCTACCAAAGGTTGGAGAAGAACAAGGGCAACAAAAAAGGAAGGGTTTGCATGTCCAAAGGGGGCCACACCAGCAGCAAGAGGTGGAGTAGGATCCACGGGACTTGAACAGGTCATACCAATAGCAGGAGGTAAAACATTATCTTAGGAGGAATTAACATCAGCGTGTGAAGAGTTTTTAGAGGAAGAATCAGAAACTAAGACAGTCAAATGATCACCATTAGCATCCTTCCACCAAGTGGCAGTGCCTATATGGCTCAAGCCAAAACAATACCTAGCCAAGTGACCAATAGAGAAGCATCAATGACATCGAAAAGGGTGATCCACATAATCCAACGACTGATTCTATGGCCTATCCCCAACCATGATAACCACATCCCTATAAAGAGGCATGGAGATGCAAATATCAACCAAAATGTTTGAAAAAGTAGAAAGACCATGAAGGAAGCGGTATCATCTACCTTCAAAAAGTGGTCAATAGAGTTGATAATGGCCTTGAAGCTAGAATTCTCCCAAAAATAAAGGGGAAGATTGGGAAGGGAAATCCACATTAGACACACACTAAGTGGTTATATAAAAGGGTTGAAGGATAATGTCTAAGGTTTGACCAAGAGAAAAGTGAACACCAAAAACCCACAACTTACTCAACACCTTAACCATATGCTCCTAATGTACTTAAATGGCACATTTTTTATTAGCATAATTGATGCAGTGATGCTAAGTGTTGCATTGGTGAAGATTGGTACAAATTTAATGACAGGTGAATCAGTTATGAGTTTGTCATTGATGTCAACCTAGTGATTGTTGGTTGATAGTGTTCCTATTATGATGAGATTTATTCAAGAGGTTGAATCCCGAGCTATGGTATGATTTCATGTGTGAGATCATGAAGGAATCTTATGTAACGTATCTAGATGATATATCCATGACCACATAATTTTATCTTATGTGTGTAGTGAGTTATGATTGTTTGAAGGATGTCAAGTAGACAGGAAGAATAGGTTGAAGCCAAGGAGTGGTGATTTGATTATTGTGTCAAATTAGTTGGTGTGATTATTATGAGAGACTTGTGTTTATCTCTAGATGTCTAGTGTGCAACCACTACTATTGGTGTAGACCAGTAACTAAGTTATGATTGGAAGAAGGTTGGCAGGGTAACTGCTAAAAGAGTGAGTGACTAAAAGTAAGTGATTTGAATGTTGTTTCAAATTGGTAAAGTATTTGATGGAGCGATCAGAGGGTATGATTTATAACAATTTCTAAATGCTATGTGGAGGATCGTGACTTATAATGTTGACAAGTGAAGATGGCTTAATTGACTAGAAGCAGTATTGACAGAATGAACAGATAAACTAGACATAGTTCTTGAATAGGTAATGAAGATTTATGAACCGATGAAGAAATTTGAAGTGCCAATAGGATTGGTGATGTTTTTAGTGAAGTCGTAAGGTAGTTCTATGATTTGTGGAAAGTGTTTAACATCACATTGCCCGAGATATGCGTTTGAGGAGGATTATTCAAGAAAATTCTTTTGGTCTAAAGATTTTTTAATTTCCAAGGTGAAATCTATATGGAAGTCGATGAGGTCAAAGAAAAATGGTAATTTACTCTAAATTGATGAATAACAATATGAATTGAGCTAAACGAAGTTCAAATTGTGCTAAATTAAATATCTACATGTTGTAATTACAATTTAGAATGATGAAATCTTATGAAATTGATACTAAAATGAACTTAAAATGCTCAAATCAAGCCTAGAACGATTTTGACATTATCTCCATGCATTAACTCTAGATGATGAATGAGCTTGAATTGATTGATTTTATAGAAATTTAGGAGAAATCAGTGGTTGAGATTGAAAATTGATCAAGGGTCATGATTTAACCCAATTGGATCCATGTTAATTCATTTGGTTGGTTGATCTGACTCATTTGTCATATAGTGGTGAGTTGGAAATTGATGTAATTAGTTAATCCTTTTAATTCCTTTCTTCTCTCAAGTGGAATTTTAGGATTTGATTTAATTAAATGCACTAGGGCCTTTTAATTAAATGATTTGATAATTGATAAATTTACCTTTGATTACTGATTAAGGATTAATTATGAAACTAGGGAGATCAACCTAATGACACAATTTGGTCTAGCCATTAAGTTGACTTGAGAATTTTGATAAGATTTGAACTCTTTAGCTAGGATTTAGGGTAAATTGAATCAATTTTAGGGGTACTAGTTATACTAGACCATTTTAGGGTGATTACATTTTCCCCTCTTTGAATCAATGTGCGAGTGGCACGTTGATTCAAAGAATGATGTTCAATTCCAAGTGCAATTTGATATGGGTTACGATGAAACTACCCCTAATTGGAACTAATTTTGAGATCTAAACTAGATTCAATCGATGATAGATTAAGACCAGAATGATCAGTTCGATGAGGTGCAATAAAACTGACTACTTGTTTATTATTGAAGACTCTAACAAGTAACCAATTTGATATGAAGAGATGAAATTGATCATGATCAAAAATATTTTGAAACCCTAAGGTTGATAAGAATAAATAAGTAGATTGATTTGAAGCAATGAAATTGATTATTATTAAAAGTTGATCATGATAACTAACTTGATATGAAGTGATAAATTCAATTATCTGACAAGAAAGACACTATCAGTTTGGTGTAAAGCAATGAAATTTTCATGCCCCTTCGTGAATCAATGAAGTTGACCAAATTCAAGATCTCCCTGAGTAATTTGATGAAATCACTCATTGAGACAAATAGATAGGAGATACTCAACTTGATATGAAATTTGATGAAGTTGAGATGCCCCTAGAGATATGATTATATTTGATTCAAAATTTTGATGTGACATTTTGATTTAATTGATTGATGAAGATTTGAAGAGTTCCTCTATCTGATTGCATTTGATTAGGTCAATTTCGATGAATTTTGATGTGACCATACCACCTTGGGATCAAAATCAAAATAAAATCCCCAAGATGACTAGTTAGAATGATGAGAAAGTGATTTCGATTGATTTCCAACTGATTCGAATTGTTTAGGAGTTGACCAATTGTGACAACCTATTTGTGCTAATTTCAAGAGGTTTGACCAACTTTAACTTATGTTGACTTGATTTGACCTAATAAAATTGATTCTAATTTGATTTTGTCAATTGTACATCAAATTTTGTGTCTTTTTTTTACTCTAGTTAACCAGGTTTGACCTATGTTCACTTGCATTTCAACTTAAGTTGACCAAATTTGACTTTTCAAAAAGTTGTAAAACTAATCTTAAGAGATTCCCTATTGATTCTATGTTGTGTTAACTGATTCTTCCCTGGTCAATTGCACTCTGATTATGGTTTTTGATCCCTAGTTGACTTGCTTGCAGTTGACTTTTGAAAAAGTTGACCTAATTTCAATTTTGGTCCTGAAAATGGATTTTCGCTAGTTGATTTAGTATGCCTTGCTGATTTTTGAACATTTTGCCAATTTGGAAATTAGGTCAAGACTGAGTCAAAGGATTACATATAGGTCCATTTTTACCTTTTTACTATTCATTTTTACCTTTGACTTTTGTATTTATTGAACCCTCTCTCTAGTAAAAATAGTGATTCCAACTGAAAGCCACCAATTTGAGCAATCTAGGCACTACAGACGACCACGATAGTATCTGCCATCGGTTAGTTGACCATTTAACCCACTTATTTTTCAATTTGAGTGATGTTTTTTCCTTTTTAGTGTTTTCTCATACGACAAAATAAATTTTTGTATCCAATTGCATTTTGTTTCATAAGAAACTCTGTTGGTTTTCTTTAATTTCTTGAAAATTTCTTATTTCGTATCGCATTACTATTTCGTTCATACAAAAATTTGTATGTTGTGCTCATGCTTTCATACAAACCTTTGTTATGTTTCATATTGCCTAGAAGTTTTGTATCACACCTTGTCTTCCTTCGTACGAAAAATTGCTTTAATTTGGCAACTGTATATTTTTGTGTGTGCAAGAGTGTTGACTTTTCTTGATTTTGGTTGATTGATTTGGTCATTTTTCTTGTCGATGAGATCTTTATGCATTCTTGTTGATGTCACACTAAACTAAATTATGTGTTTAATGTTACTAATTATGCTCATTTTTCTTTGATACGGCTCCCTATTGTAATACCCCAAAAATGGGCTATAGGTTCATTAACCTCCTACATCTTCAAATCAATCGAAATCGACACCAAAGTCCTAACCTAAGGCACATCTACACATCAATTTATCAAAAATTGATTATCTTAATTCTACATCAGGGAATATTCCTAATTATCCTAATTATCTTTAATTAAATATTATTTGGTAATAAATCTTATTTATCCTAAAATTTGATTAATTGAATATTTTGAATATTTAATTAATTAAGTTTAATTTTGCCACTTAATTATTTAATTAGATTTAATTCTAATTATTCCTAATTATATTATTTAATTTTGACAATAAATCAAAATCTCCTACGAATAATTGATTAAATTCTTATTTAATTAATTAATGTTAATTGTCAATATTTAATGATATAGTTTTTGAATAAAAGTTTGATTAAATAATTGATTAACCCATAAATCAATTATTTTTAAATTCAAAAAATAGTTAAGTTGAGAATAAATCACTTTATTTTTAAATTAATTCATATTAAATCATACACAATCAGAAAAGCAGTCAACTAGAAATCAATAGCCAATTTTAAATTTAAACTCAACATGTGATTGTGAGTTGTAAATTGATCTAAAACTCTATTTTGAGTTAAACACTGCTTTTGCATAATTTTGTGAATTAATTATTCCTAATTTCTTGTTAACTTAAAAATCAGCCTAAGTTTATCAAGAGTGATTTATGGCTTTTCTCAATGCATCCTCAAGCCCTGGATTTCTATAAAATCAAGGCTCAGCTCTTCACAATACATCTCTCAAATTTGCACAAATACTTTGGCGAAATTGCATCTGAAGAATCAAGCATTTGCGAATAGGCAATTTTGTGAGATCTTTCATTGTTTTTCATAGTTTTTGCATTCATTTTCATATCAATTCATAGCGTTATTAGAATAATATGCATATCAATTTCATTCATCTAGATTAGATTCATACAGTTTTTCATATCATTGCATAAAAAATCCAAAAAAATAGATTAATCTGCATTCATATCTCATTTATTTCATTTGCATTCAAATCCTTCATTTAGGTGTTGCATTGTCACTGATCTCGGTCTAATCTGAGAATACATACTCACATCTACTAGAAGGCAATAAATCACTTGGTTAGCTTAGTTTCATTTATTTGCAGATTTTGATTTTGCTAACCTCTAATGTTTTACTGAAGTGTTGTGTCAACAGCTAGGTACAATTTTCACACACACATTTATGGCGCCCACCATGGGGCCCTGAAATGGGTTTCCATTTCTTTCTGATCATTTTTCTATCATTTTTCTCTCAAAACTGTGATTTTTAATTTATGTCCGTACATTTTCTGTACGACATTTGATAGATTGTCATACCAGGACCCCATGTCTGTCGTACGACAGACGACAATCTGAAGTATCATGCTGACTCTATATGGACTGTCGTACGAGTTTTTGAAAAGTCATGTGTGTGCTAACCCACTATCGTTTCATGCCTGAACTGTCATACAATCAGCAGTCCACTATCATATGAGTTTTGGTGCCAAAATTTCATTTTTCATAACAGAATTGCAAAAATAGTCATTTCAGGTTTGATTTCAGATTTTGATAGCTAACCCTAACGATTGATATATGCTATTTCTAATCTCTTTTCTCATGGGATTTCTCAACATAGGTAAAAATCTACTAAGCGCATTGCGAAGGAACTCAGGTATTCTATTGCATCTGATAACACTGCAATTTGGGATATAAAATGAACTCTCACGTGTCAAGCTTGTGTGCTTTTATAGCTTTCATAATTCACACTTCAATTTTGGGCTATAAAATGAACATAGATTTTCTAATTGCATATCTGTTACACATAGTAATTAGTCCCTATGAACACTATTTGTGGATGATCTTGAGAGAGTGGGCTTCATTCACTTGTTTTGCATGTGAAGCTCTTCTTGACGACAAATCCCCTTGTAGGTAGGGAGGATACTGTGATTATCTCATGTTCTACTTGGTTTGGTCCTCAACTTTGATTGGTACATTCTCTCTTGGTCCCACTTAGAGAGCTCGGTAGACATCGTTGTTGACATCACAAATCTTGGTGAGGTAATTTTAGTCTTAGCGTGTCAAATAATTTGTCTGTTGTGTTTGGGTAAAAGTGAAAAGGCTAGAGGACTATGCTCTACTCCCTTTTTGGGTAGTATCAAAAACTTAGACCCTTGAATCTAGACCAAGTCCCCATGTGGTATATTTTGTATGTCACCTTTAGAGAGGATTAACCATAGTGTACATTCTCTTTATTGGGTCAACCACGTGGACGGAACCTCAAGCGGTAATAGCTATTTTTGCCATGGTAGCAGCAACCGCTATATAAATGTCCTTGTGGAAGAAATCTCCATAGGTGTGGTCTCTTGTTGGGCTGTCAGATCTCCCTAGCAGCTCCTGATTGATTAAATTCTTAGACTATGTCAAAATCCTGGTGCACCTGGATTGGAGTTCACCCTCTTGAGATCACAAAAGTTACAGAGTCAGACCATTACTAAAAACCTTAGCAAGGCCAATTTTTCATTTTCTAGGACTATGTGCGTTATTGAAAAACTTTTTGAGAACATACACAAGTAGCATTCCTAGGGTTAGAATAATAAGTCACTTGGTTGTTCATGTGCAAGGTTGTTTGTCCCTTGCTCATTATTTTCATACACTCTTGGAAATCACTTGCTTTTTGTTCTACGTGCTTGTTATCTACTTGGTTATTGAAATGAATGAACCCAAGATGAACTATTGCACAGATCTTCAAACCTAGACAGAAAACTTTGCAAACAATCTGAATCTGAAAAATTGAAAAATTGCAAATCTAAAGAAAAAATCCTTTCTGGAGTCAAAAGTCATCCCATAGTCTTAGAAAGTCATATGAGTTTTGCCCAAGAGTCATTCTAGAACCCCCATATTGTCGTACGGGAGCTTGTACATTGTCGTATAAGTTTTGTGTCAAAGTCAAGCAAAATTGAAAATCCTGGTGTCAATTGTCATACGAGTTTTGTCAACTATCGTGCCAAAGCCTACCCATACTCGTACGAGCCTAGGGAAACTTGTATCATAAATTTTAAAAGTTGTCAGAAAACTCTAGAATTTTTCAAAAATCTAGTTTTTATAGCCTACTTCCAGATTCTGTCAAAAAATTCACTATGTCAGGAACAAAGCGGAAACCAGAAGAATCCAACCCATTTTCCAAACGTGGTCTCTTGATTTTGATCCAGCCTTCTGATCTATCAATTTGAATCTCATTCATCTTGTGTCAAAACCTTGTCAACATCATCTTTAGAATCAATCCTCAAAATGGCTAAGTGTTGGAGCTCGTGTCCGCCATCTTTTGGGTGTCTACCCATACAACTAGGGCACAGTATCCTTCATTTATGTCCAATCAATCTTCAATCAATCCAATCTTGACAAGGTTGCATCATTTGATCTTCTTGAATCAAGTCATTCTTTAGATGTCTATATCTTGCTCTTTTTCTTCACTTAAGGTTAATGGTGGAAACTAGGGCTTCATCACAAAGAAAACAAGGAGAACAACCTAGATTCTCTTCAGCAGCATCTTCTATGATTGCTCAGACATTTCATCAACCCTACGACACTACTAAAGTTGGAGAGGATGCTCTTGGAAATATTTTCTTGAAAGGTGGTTACGTCACCCCTCCTACATCAATTCACACAAGTAATCAACCAACCCCACCTCAATCAATTCCCAACAGTCCTCACAATAGCACTATGTCTCAAGGTGAAGCAAACCAAGGCTCCCAAGGCCATCACTCTAATCATGGTGGAGATGCTGAACCAACACCCTCTAAAATTGCCCAATATCAGAATGATGATAACTTCAAGAGAATGATGAGAGACTTCTTGAGGGAAGATAGAGAGGCATACTTTTTGGAGTTAGCTCAACAAGGAGCTAAACTTCCTCCAAACTTTAATGTCAAAGATATCATTACTCAAGAGGAAGAAACTCCTATCACAGCTATGATGAAATAGATGCATGTCATGCAAGTCAAGCTCAACAAACTTGAAATAGAGAAGGAACCTAAAGAGTTCTCCATGGAAGCTCTATGTTCTTTTCCATTTGATAAAGACTTATACATGCCACCATTCCTGAAGAGAGTGGAAATGCCTAAATACGACAAGTACGATGGAAACTCTAATCCCCAAGATCATGTCAAAGAATTATATACTCAATCCATGGAGTTTATGCATGAACCAACCTATCTAATGCATTTTTTCCCGCAATCTCTAGGAGGAGCAGCCATTCATTGGTTCTCAAAAATGGCTCCAACCATCAAGACTATTGAGGAGTTAATCAAGCTATTCTATCAATAATACTCCTACAACATCTAACATCTGGTCACTATGATCGACATTTGTAATCTGAAACAATACACAAGAGAACCATTCCTGACTTTTCTCAAATGATGGAGGAAGAAGTTTTCTCTATATGCTACACCCATTCCAAAAATAGAGAAGCTAGAAATTTTCATCAACAATCTTGTTCTAGAAATCAACTACCCTTTACAAATGCAAAATCACACATCCTTTGATAAGATGGTAGACAATGCGATTAAAATTGATAAAGTACTTGTGAAAAAGGGAGATATATCTCTTCAAAAAGAGAAGTATGAATCTAGATCTAGTTCCAAAGACAAGAACAAAAACTAGAACAAGAATAAAGGCATCGTCACGGATGGCGTTGTTGACAATGTCTATAACCCATCTAAGGCGCCCGCTTTCAATCTTACTATTGGTACCCAAGCCATCAAAGCCTCAGAAGTGAAGGTGATAGAGTCAAACAAGAAGCCATCGAACTATAAACCTTGGGCTAGAGATCCTAAATGCAATTTCACTCCTCTTGGAGAATCCTTAGAGTCCACCATGAAAACTTTGTTGGCCAACACAATCATCACATTGCCTGAGATCCAACCATTTGATCCTGAACCTAAACCAAAATGGTGGAAAGAGAATGATTTCTATGATTTCCATTGCAATAAGGGTCATAAAACCAATAACTACATATTCTTGAAGCATCTTATACAAGAAAAGATTGATAATGGAGAAATTGTAATTGACAATCATAAGAGCAATAATGATCACACAGCATTCACGGAACCATTTCTGAAACATAATCAAGGAGATTCATCTTCTCAACCTAATATGGGTGCTAAAGTCAATTATGCTTACTCTGGAAACAATGTTGTCATAAACATGGTGGAACCTTGCTTATTTGAACATTGCAATGTCATCACCATTGTGCAAAAAGATAGAGATAATCAATCAGCAAATGCAGTTACTCGATCACAAGCTCAAGCACATCTACAAGGACAAAATTCAAATTCATCAAATGTCCCTAAGATGCCTTTTAATCTTTCATCTACTTCTAAATAGAGGGCTGCCTCTAAATCATCAAATCCTAAATACACGAGGCCAACATCATAAAGTATTGTCCAACAACTCCAGCATACCAGTGTGAAAATATCCATGTTTGAGTTGCTTTGAATATCTCCTGCTCGTAGGGCCATTCTGGACAAAGCTCTACTCAGTTCCAATGTTCCTGACAATCTTGATCTAGAAAAATTATAGACTATGGTTGGTCATCTGACATCCCCCCAATATATCTCCTTTTCAGAGGAAGATGACAATTCATTGAGTCATCTGCATAACCAACCCTTGCACATTGAATTCTTGATCCAAAACCATCAAGTCAAACACATGTTGATAGATGGAGGAGCTAGTTTAAACATTTGTTCTTACAACTTGATCATACAACTGGGATTATCAGAAGCTGTCATTGATCCTAAAAAGAAGATAACTATCAAGTCATATGATGAACAAGAAAGGTCTTCCAAAGGAACAATTGTCTTACCTATTAGAACAGGTCCAATTATCAGAGACATCACATGTCAAGTTTTAGGTCTACCTTTGGCTTACAACATTCTCCTAGGGAGACCCTGGATACATGAAATGTGAGCTATTCCTTCCACATACCATGAATGTGTGAAATTTCCTTATGAGGGAGTAGAAGTAACCATTCTAGCTGACATATCTACAACTTGCAATGCATTGAAAGAAAGTGTTGATAACAAAGAATCTTCCACTAAACAAACAGATGTTGCATCTACATCCAAGATGGAAGACATTGCGAAGGAGGTCAAAATCCAAGACAATGGCATGGGAGAATATACTATGGAACTAGTCCTATCTCTAACATCTCTCCCCATCTCACCTAAATCTTATGGATAGTCTTTGAAATAGCCAAAACCAGAATCTAAAGAACCTCAAGCTATCTACAATGGAGGTTTTGTTCCAGAACAAGTCTCCAAACAAGAATTTGAAGAAGATAAAATTGTACTTACATTGCTATACAAAGATGAGTCTCAATCCAAAACTGTTCAAGCATGTGACTCTAAAACACCAAAAATTCCTTCCAAGACATATGGGCCAGGGGATAAACTGATAGCTAAAATGGGATATCCTGGTAAAGGACCTCTAGGAGTATGAGGCAAAGGTCTCATGGCACCCATTGCACATGTGGGTCGACCAAACAAAGATACTACAAGCCTAGGCTATAGAAAGAAACCCTTTTATCTCAAGGGTAACTCCTCTCATGTGATAGAACAGATCAAACTAGAAGAGATCAACCATGAGGAAGAAGATAACAAACAATTAGACAGTGATGATTCAGATAGCTCTAAACTTATTCCTTATGAATGCTTATCTCAAGAAATACTAGATCTTCTCAAAGATAAAGATGAACCAATAAAAAGAATCAATGCAATAAAAACACAAGAACCTACTATGGAACAAAAGACAGTTGCACCACAAGAACCAGCTAATCTTGAAGAAAACCACACAGAAAAGGAGGAAGGTGGTAGCTATTCTGAAATATATTCCCATGAGTATGAATTCAAATCATACTCGGAAGGAAATCCTTCCTCGGGAATTCGCCCTGACTTTACACATGTTCTTAGATTTCCTAGAGGTCCAGAATCAGAAGATGAATCCAATGACTATGAATGGGGAGTCATTCCAGAAGAAGATGAACTCATCATAGAGAAACATGTTGATGTCATTCACCAATATGTGCCTACACTCGACGTAAGTTTAGAACAAAGAACTAAACTTGACGAATTTGATCCACCTATTCCCGAATTGAACTCCCATAATGATGTTGTGACTCTTAATGAACAGAACATCTCAAGTAGTAGTATCACCTTTGACTTCATGAGTTAGATCATTGGCAATGATGCAAATACAGTGTGTGTTAATGTGATTAGCCAATCCTCCCCTAGATTAACTATCCAATATCCAGAACTTATAGACCAAATGTTTGAAAATCCGAACCAAGACATCTATACCTTCAAATTGGACTATGCCCTTGCCTATTATCTAAATGTCATTAAACCTATGATGAATTCCATCAGTGAACCTAGCATTAGCATTACAGAGTCAGATATTAAATATCTCAGTCAAAAGAATAAGAACAAAAAGAAAAAGAGTTCTGAGAGTGAAAACCACTTTGTGGTAGTCTCAGAACCTATAAAAAGTAAAAATAAAAGACGTATCCAAAGGTGAAAACTTCTCTAAGGCTCCTAAGGATGAGATATTTGATGTCCTTCTGAGTCATTTATAGGATAGATCTCCAGTATTGATAGAACCAACTCAATCTATCAACTTGGGTACAGCAGAGGAACCACAACTTATTCATGTAGCACAATCCTTATCAGAGGAAGAGAAACAGACATTCACCAAATTCTTGACAGAAAAGAAAATCAACTTCGCATGGAAGTATCTAGATATGCTAGGGCTAGATCCAAATTTGATAATGCATCATCTTTCTATAGCTCCAAGAGTCAAACCTGTTAAACAGAAATTGTGAAAGATGCATCCACATGTTGCATTACTAGTCAAAGCTAAACTTGAGAAGTTACTAAAGGTCGGATTGATCCGAGTTATTGATTATGTAGAGTGGATCTCCAACATTGTTCCTGTTTCAAAACTAGATAAATCTATAAGAGTATGCACAAATTTTAGATATGTAAACAAAGCATGCCCTAAGGATGATTTTCCATTACCAAACATTGATATGATAGTGGACATGACTGCGGGCTTTGAGATGTATTCTTTAATGGATTGTTTTTCTAGATTCAACCAAATTAAAATTGCTCTAGAAGATCAAGAGAAAATAGCTTTTACATGTGCATGGGGTACTTTTTGTTGGAATGTCATGCCATTTGGTCTTAAAAATGCTAGAGCTACATATCAACGAGCTATGACATCTATCTTTCATGACATGATGCATCAAACTATGGAAGACTATGTTGATGACACCTTAGCTAAATCAATGATAAAATCAGAACATTTGAATTATTTGAGAAAAATACTAGACAGGATGGAGAAATTTATTCTCAGACTGAACCCTAAAAAGTGTGCTTTTGGTGTTACTTCTAGAAAGCTCCGAGGCTACATTGTTTCAAAGAAGGGCATTGAAGTAGATCATGCTAAAGTCAAAGCTATCATGGAGATGCAACCTCCCAAAAATATCAGTCAAATGAGGACTGTACAAGGAAGGGTGCAATCAATCAGACATTTCATATCTCAGCTAGCTGATATATCACAACCTTTCACAAAAACATTACATAAAGGTGTGACTTTTGCATGGAATGAGGATTGTGAAAAGAATTTCAACCACATCAAGCAATATTTGGCAAATCCTCCTATTTTGATGCCTCCTATTCAAGGGAAACCATTGATCCTATATGTCTCCGCCACAGATACATCACTAGGGGCATTACTAGCACAACATGATGAGAACAAGAAAGAGAGAGCTATCTACTACATTAGTAGAACATTGGTAGCTTATGAGAAGAACTATTCCATGATAGAAATAGCTTGTCTAGCTGTGATCTTTGCATCACAGAAATTGAGATACTACATGTTAGCTCATACAGTGCAATTGATAGCTAAGATAGATCCATTGAAATACTTATTAAGAAAAGCTACCCTCATAGGTAGATTAGCTAAATGGGTGATGCTATTAAGTGAATTTGACATTGAATACATTGAAAGGAAAGCTATCAAAGGTCAAGTCATTGCAGATCAGTTGGCTGAAGCACCAATGTTTGATTATACACCATTACAAACAGAATTTCTTGATTCATCCATCATGCACATATCTTCCAGGACTTGGCATCTTTTCTTTGATGGATCTTACACACAGAATGGATTTGGAGTAGGAATATTGTTCATAACACCTCAAGGTTACTCAATACCTAAAGCATTCAGAATCAAGTTTCCTTGCACAAACAATATTGTTGAATATGAAGCTCTACTTAATGGTATAAAGATATCAATAGAATGGCGAGTAACAGAGATACACATTCATGGAGACTCACAACTAGTCATTCATCAAGTCAATGATGTGTACTAGACAAAAGATGAGAAACTTATTCCATACAAATGCATGGTATATGATCTCAAGAAATATTGCATATCTATCACATTTGAGAAAATTCCCAGAATGGAGAATAAGGCTGATGATGCTATCGAAACACTATCATCTCTACTACAACAGCCTGAACATGAGCTACATTACGAGTTCCTGGTGGAAGCACTGTCATTCCCAGCCTATGATTTCCCAGAAACCCGAATGATTTGCACTATTGTAGGTCATGATTCTTCTACATACAAAAACCTTTTCTCCTACCTCCAAGACCAAATCATTCCCGAATCCTTTAACCAGTATGAGAAATGAAACCTTATCTAAAACGCATCTCAATATGTTATCATTGGCAATGATCTATACAAACGGGTCTAGATGGAACTCTTCTTAGGTGTTTAGAATGTGACAAGTCTCAACATGCATTAGAAGAAGTCCATGATAGAATATGTGGATCACACTTAAACGGTTTAACACTAGCTCAAAAACTTATTAGGGTTGGGTACTATTGGCCTGACATGGAAAAAGAGGCTATCAAATATGCAAAGAATTGTCAAAAATGTCAAGTCCATGGGAACTTAATTCATGCACCAAGGAGAGATCTTATTCCCTTTACTACATAATGGCCTTTTCAATAATGGGCATTTGATCTAATAGGTGCTATTTATCCACATTCTTCTAATGGACATACCCATATCATTACAGCTACAAATTACTTTAAAAAATGGGTAGAAGCAGTTTCTTTGACTCAAGCAACCGGCAAGAAAATCTCTATGTTCATTCTGAACTACATCATATGTCGGTATGGAATCCCACATTCAATAGTCACAGATAATGGTGGTCAATTCAAGAATAGAGACTTAGATGATCTATGTGCCAAATTCAAGATTATGCAACATTGGTCATCAATCTACTATTCTCAAGGGAATGGACAAGCAGAGGCTTCTAACAAGAATTTGTTGAAAATATTGCATCGAACAGTTAACAAAATAGGAAGAGATTGGAATCTCATGATCAATCCATCTCTTTGGGCCTATCGAACAAGTATTAGAACACCCACTAGGGCTACACCATTCACTTTAGTTTATGGGTCTGAAGTGGTACTATCTATTGAGGTTGAAATCCCACCACTAAGAATCAGAATGCATGGTCTAGTAACTGATGATGACTACAGACTGTCTAGGTTGCAAGAACTTGAACTACTAGATGGGCGCAGACAAGAAGCATATGATCATCTTAGAGTGCATTAGAAAAGAATGTCTAGAGGCTACAACAAGAAAGTAAGACAGAGAATTTCAAGTTGATGATCTAGTCTTGAGAGAGAATCCTAAAAATCAATCACATAGAGAACGCAAGGGGAAGTTTGAACCCAACTGGATGGGTCCCTTTTTTATCACTACTACTTTTGGCTCTAGAGCCTATCAACTCTCAATGACTAAAGGAGAACAACTCTGAGAACCAATCAGCATTCTCTTTCTGAAGAAATTCTATGCCTAAGGCATTCAGTATTCAAAATTGTTCTTAAAAAAAATCATCAAAATTAGAAAAAGTCCTAAAAAAAATGATCATCCTAGTGAAAACCTAGCAAATAGGCACCTTGATGTATCACAAAAAAAAATTTAAAATATCAAAAGTACAAAAAAAAGTGAAAAGATGAAAAATACAAAAAATGAGAAAAAGAAAAAGTGCCTTGGTGAAAACCTAGAAACAGGCGCCTTGGTAGAAAAAATAGAATCTTTGCCAAGATGGGAAAACTTGGAAAATGGGAACCACTTGTTTCAAAATGCTCCATCTATCAACACAATCTTTCTCTTCCCAGCTTTCAGTCTTACTTTAGTTTGTACACATCTCTTGGTTTGTTTTCGCATTCTTGTGTTCAATAAAGTCGATCAACAAAAGCATCTATATCCTATCAATGTTCAAACTTGGGGGCAATCAATGTCATATCCTATAGTCATCAGTATGTCAGACATGTCGTATCCAATCAGAAGTCCTTTGAAGCTACATTGGAGTCAGTTTGTCTGTCTCCTTACCAGAAAGGATTTTGCAATCAAACATCAACACAAACAAAATGAAAACAATCTATGCTTCACATGCTTTTATCTCCTTGTATACTTACTGATTCACATTTAGATTTTTTCTTATTTTGTCCCCTTGAGCTCTTTGATGATGTCCTTTGTCGAATTTAGAGAGTGATGACTGGGGGAAAAATATTTTCTTTGTCTTATTCTTGTACGTGAAAATCTAACAACTTTGAAAAATCTGGATTGAAATGGTGTCCATATGTAAGAGCCTCCATCTCGTATTGGATGGCCATGAGTACCTCGACCATTGATACCCAAAAAATTCAAGGATGTTTGATCTAACTATTGTCTTTTTGGGTGAATTCTTACTCCTATTGTGAAATGTGATCTTACCTAAGGATGTGAATGATAAAGGGTCACTACAGGTAATTCACATTGGATTTAGAATGATATCTTGACTTCTTGATGTGTTTTCAACTGCAAGGTGTATTCAGGTCATCATGATGTTTATGTTTTGATGCTTATACAAATTTCTATATCAAAATGGACATGATATTCAGGTCATCCTGGTGTTTGTGCCTTGGTTCTTATATTAATCTGACATTCTGAAAACAAAATTAATATTCATAAGTCCATGGTTATCTAGCCAATGGGCGTTGTATTGAATTTTTGAGAATACGAATCAATATTCATATCTCTATAGTTTCCTAACTAGTGGATGTTCTATTGATTTATCCGGTTACCCAAAAATTCAATGATGAAAACAACTGACACATGATCAGTGACTAAGTCCTAGGTCTTAGATTTGCATTTCATTCTGCATTTCAATTTGCACTTTGCATGATTGCATGATCTCACAAATTTTTGAATAAACTCGAATGCTTAAAAAATTCTTCAAACAATACTAGACATCTCACAAGAGTTGAATCTCACACGAAGGTCTCTTCACGGATCCTTAAGAAGTCACCATCTTGGGTTATACATCCTTTTTGAAAAAAGACTGAGTACTTGTCTTCATCAATACTTGCAAAAATATATCATGTGTATCGTTGCATTTACATTGCATATCATAATCATCCCATCTATTACATTGTATTACATACATGTGCATTTATCATTGCATACCATAATCAAAAACATACATTGTCATACATTTTCCATAATCACATACATTTGCACAAATCCATACATTTGAAAAGAAATCATTGCATTGCATATTCCATACATTCTACACTAATCAAAGCATTTACATCACATGATATCATCATACACAAAATGACAAGTACAAATGATGTCATAACCAAACTCAACTCGATCTCATATATATCAAAAAACCTTGGAATAGTTAGGGGTGCACTAATGGCACAATATACAAAAGAATGAGCTCATGTGAGTGATCAGATTCAAATCAATATCTATGGACAAAATGACAAAAATGATCAGAAAACACAAGACAGGTCAGCTATCTGCATAATCCTTCGCATCAAGTGGAGGTGGTGCAGGTGCATCTGGAGGTGGCTCTACCCGCAGTGCTATAGCTCCCTCTGAAGCAATCATATACTGGGAGTATTTCAAAACCCTCTATCCAGCAAGAACTATAGCCTAATATGTAGAGACATAGTAGGCACTTCGTGCAGTCTGATGAGTAACCTCTTCCTGTAACCATCTATTCTCTGCCTGCTACTCTAAACGCTACCTCTTAGACTCCTTGAGGTGTACCTCAAGTCTAGCACTTTGCAATCTCAAATATCTAATCTATAATCTGAGCCATATAATCATATCTTATGGAGTCTGAGCCAATCTAGGATCTACATCTGTGACAGGAATATTTGTGTCCTCAGTAGGCTGATCAGCAGCCTCTGCCCTACGCGCCTTGCGACATCTAACCTCAGCACCTAGATCAAAATTAGTATCAACCTGTGTAGCATCAGTTTCAGCACCTACATCCTACTGAGCACCCAGTACCTCCTCAACACTAGCAATACTACCAAGAGTGTCGCCCTCTCCTCTAGTATACCTCCTATGTGCACCTGCAGGTCTGCCTGTTGTAGAACTAGTAGGACAAGGTGATCTCATCTAACTAGCTGGCCTCTGTGGAGTAACAACGGCTCTAGGCCTCAAAGATGTAGGCTATACAATATGAATTTGAACCTCACGATGCCTCTAACCTTGACCCATTGGTGCACCTGTAACATCCACTACCTCCTCCATATTGGGAATCAGCTCTATGGGATCATAAAATTGACGCATCGAGTGCTCTGTGAACCAAGTAATGAAACCATCAGTAACCCAAGCATCTATCACCTATGGTCTATAGTCCCAATCTCTGGGAACATATCCTATGTACTCCTGGCTACACAGTGCATAGGATAATCTGGTTGTCCATCCAAGCCCTGACTCTCACATTAGTCATGCATAAGTAGCATAGTCCTATGGCACATCCTATATAATGTTGTACTACCTCCACACCCATGAAATGATGAATCTCTCTAGCACAGTAGTCGACTGACCTATCAATACTCGACTCTGGAAGAAGTAGCTAAACTGAGCACATGTAGTAGGCCATGCCTCAACCTATAAGTATGGTCTCCAAATAATAAAGGTCATGTCATCCAGGACATGCCTCCAATACTTTGTGATCCCCATGCAAACCTATGTCACATATTCGGAATTAACATATATGATCCCCATGCTCCCATGCCCAAATCTGAAGACATTTCCTAAAGGACATGTCATCCAGGACACGCCTCCAATACTTTATGATCCCCATGCTCCCATGCCCAAATCTGAAGAACTAGTGCACCGGAAGAAAATGATTTTCCCTCCTGATACACTATCTTGTGCATCTCGGAGAACATATGGGCAAGCATACACTATCCCCAACCCAACTCAGCAGGAGTCACCATCAATCGGACATGATGATCCCACCGATCATCCCCGCTATGTTGCACTCTAATCTATGTGTGTGCCCATATATCTACACTAATGACTCCTATGAAATAGATTGAGTTAGCTAAGTGTCATTACCAAATAATGTCCTAAAGGAATGAAGGCCAGAGTTCCCCAAACTGACATAATCAGGACGAGGACCATGGAATGGTATCCACAATATCTAGTGAACATCCTCAGGAGTAACTATAATCTCTCTAGTAGGGAGATGGAAGGTATGTGTCTCAGAATGGAACCACTCTATTAGTGTAGTCAGTAGACCATGGTTCACTTGAATTTCAGGAAACCGTATCAAGTACTCAAAACCACATGCAGCTAAGTAAACCCCCATCGAGTCAGGCAATGAAGCACACAATCTTTGGGTCACTGGGTGTGAAATCTGGACATGCACATCAGGGTAAATGACCTACACAACACAGAAATAGGGTATCCTATCAGTAACTTGGTCAAAAATTAGGCTACTAGTACAAATATTGAAAAGTTGAACACTTCAAAAGGTACATTAAAAGCTCAGGAGTCAACCTATGAAATTAGAAAAATAAAAAATTTGACCTACGGAGGTGAAAAATGCTCTATGTTTTCCATATGACATTTTACACTGGTATCGAAACTCATACGAGTTTCTACAGGTTGCCATACAACAATCCATGAGTACATGACAAAGCATATGTTCCCGTACGATAATTGAGGGACCCGACAAAATGTCGTACGACACATGGGTCCCTCTCATACGAGTTTCAAGGAGTTCCAGGATGACAATTCAAATGAAAATGAAAACTTGTACGAGTCCCAGTGGACTGTCGTACGAATTTTTGTGGTGCAAAAATTCAAAAACTAAAAAGCATACGAAAGAAATCCTAAATGCATAAAAACATGAAAATTTGAATTCACAGAGAGGCACAGAGGTCCACTTACCGGGTTCCCGTACTGGGGAGGTCGCTGGTATCGTTGACTGCACTCAAATCGGTGTGAGGAGACTGGAACTTTCATCTTGGCCATTTTTCACTTAGAGGGCTCCACGGAAGTTTCTAAAGTCAAAAGTGAATAATGAAGTGAAAAATGACCCTTTTGGCCCTTATATAGGTTTTGACCTAATTTTTCAAAATTCTCCGTTTTCCATGAAAATTGCACCCCTGGCTAATTTCGATGTTTTGAATCCATTTTCGGGATCAAAATTGAAATTTGAGATCATTAATATTGTCAAAATCATGATTTAAAATTTTTAGACCCAGGATGGCCAACTACTTGCATAATCAACCTTTTCTCATCAAAGAAATCCAGTATTCAACTTAACTGATTATCTTACATCAAACTATCAAAATTTCAACTTGATCCACCATGGTCAACTCATGGTCAAACCTAGTCAAACTTGGTCTTCTAGACCTCCAAACGATGAAGAACGCACTCTCAAAAGTGTATAACCACTTCTCAAATCAATTAACATGCTTCTAAATCATTTAACATTGACTTTTCTTGTCAGATTTCAATTTTCATCCCGAAGGGGGCATGGTATTGCACATCAATCAAATCTGTAAATCAATCTTTCTTTCAGTGATAAAGACAACAACCACTTCTAGTTACCGATTCATCAAAAGACCTCGTCACTTGGGGCACATCCCTTGGGGCATATCAGATTTATCGAGATCCATATCAATCTAATATCCTAATCAATCTTGTAAACTATATCAAATTTTCGTAACCATTGGTTCATTAGTGTTATTTCCTTGGTTCTTCGTAACTGAAGGGTTCGGATGTGATACCATTTCAATTCCTTTGGACAATCAGATCTGGAATCAGGTCACTCACTTCTTCATAATCATAAGGTTTAGAATCAAGCATTTTCATACTTTTTCATAATCATTGGTTCATTGTTTCTATAGTTAACATCATCACGATTCTTGGTCAATCAGGACCTGAATCAGCTTTTCCAATCTTTCAATCGGTTTATGTATCAGAATCAATACATCTTTCAAATCAATTTCAACATCAAAAATAGACTAATCTTTGAACCACTACGCTTCGCACAATGATTCAAAGAGGGGCAAAATGTAATACCCCAAAAATGGGCTATAGGTTCATTAACCTCCTACATCTTCAAATCAATCGCAATCGACATCAAAGTCCTAACCTAAGGCACATCTGCACATCAATTTATCAAAAATTGATTATCTTAATTCTGCATCGGGGAATATTCCTAATTATCCTAGTTATCTTTAATTAAATATTATTTGGCGATAAATCCCATTTATCCTAAAATTTGATTAATTGAATATTTTAAATATTTAATTAATTAAGTTTAATTTTGCCACTTGATTATTTAATTAGATTTAATTCTAATTATTCCTAATTATATTATTTAATTTTGACAATAAATCAAAATCTCCTACGAATAATTGATTAAATTCTTATTTAATTAATTAATGTCAATTGTCAATATTTAATGATATAGTTTTTGAATAAAATTTTGATTAAATAATTGATTAACCCATAAATCAGTTATTTTTAAATTTAAAAATCAGTTAAGTTGAGAATAAATCACTTTATTTTTAAATTAATTCATATTAAATCATGCACAATCAGAAAAGCAGTCAACTAGAAATCAATAGCCAATTTTAAATTTAAACTCAATATGTGATTGTGAGTTGTAAATTGATCTAAAACTCTATTTTGAGTTAAACACTGCTTTTGCATAATTTTGTGAATTAATTATTCCCGATTTCTTGTTAACTCAAAAATCAACCTGAGTTTATCAAGAGTGATTTATGGCTTTTCTCAATGCATCCTCAAGCCCTGGATTTCTATAAAATCAAGGCTCAACTCTTCACAATACATCTCTCGAATTTGCACAAATACTCTGGCGAAATTGCATCTGAAGAATCAAGCATTTGTGAATAGGCGATTTTGTGAGATCTTTCATTATTTTTCATAGTTTTTGCATTCATTTTCATATCAATTCATAGAGTTATTAGAATAATCTGCATATCAATTTCATTCATCTAGATTAGATTCATACAATTTTTCATATCATTGCATCAAAAATAAAATAAAAAATAGATTAATCTGCGTTCATATCTCATTTCTTTCATTTGCATTCAAATCCTTCGTTTAGGTGTTGCATTGTCACTGATCTCAGTCTAATCTGAGAATACATACTCACATCTACTAGAAGGCAGTAAATTGCCTGGTTAGCTTAGTTTCATTTATTTGCAGATTTCGATTTTTCTAACCTCTAATGTTTTACTAAAGTGTTGTGTCCACAGCTAGGTACAATTTTCACACACACACACACACCTGTGATATGTTTTCTAGTGTAGACTCGATTTGATCTTGTCTTATTCTGATGGCAGAGACCCTATATGATGAATCTAATTCCCCAATTGTCTAATGTCGAAAAGAGATTGATTGGGTAGCTTGGATTGGAACGCCTACTTAATATACCCGACATTCGGGTTAATCCTGGTTTACTCGTAGCTTTGGTTGAGCATCTCCATAGTGAGCATAACACTTTCCATATGCCTACTTTTGATCTCACAATCACTCTTGAGGATTTTTACTGCATTATGAGGATTTTGATGATCAGCGCTCTGGTATATTATGATCAAACACATGTACCTAGAATAGCAGCGCAAAGAAGATTATTTGCAAATCCCATTATTTACAATAGATATGTGACTTGGGATCACATGGAGAGACAGTATGCTCCACTTCCTTATGTTATAGCTAGTTTGATTAGCGTGATCTTGGTAGTTGATCATAGTGCACAGGGATACTTATGAGTTTGGGGTCAGATATTGGAGGACATGATTGCAAAGCCTTGGAAATTTGCATGGGGTGCCTTCTTGTTAGCCCATTTGTATAGGGAGATGCATGAGGTTGCATATAGGTCTAGCCAAATTTTGTCGGATAGTGTCTTGGTTTTATAGGTTTAGGCCTGGGAGCACATCCCAATTACTCATCCACTCAGAGATAGAGCATAGAGGGTGTGATATCATTACATTCACCATTACAGAGGATTCCTTCATCGGCCCCACTTGGGGAAGACAAATTACTGGTGTCAAGTTCTTGATGATACCATGGATATAGAGTGGTGACCATATAGGGATGATGAGGACTGGTCTGATGCCCAGTTAGAGCTTTCTCACATGTTTTATAGTAGGTGTCTAATTGGATTCTCTTCTAGTGTTATAGAGCAATGTTTTTCTTTTTCAAGTCATGTGGCAGTTTGTATGTTGACAGGATGTCCCAGTAGAGATGACCGCTTATGCCAAATTCACCAATGAGGAGAGATTAGGATAGATGCCTTATCTTTCTCATGTTGTGGCCTTATAGGATATTATTGGCTTACATGTGATTCCTTGGGATTATATGTCTGATGTTGCTAATGGTGGGGTGACAGATGCATACAAACTACATTTAAGTGATTATCCCTTCCCATGATTCATAAACCCTGCTGAGGTGGCCCCTCGTATAGAGGATCCAAAGGATACTCTTACTATTAGAGGTCGAGGAGGAGGATGGAGAGGTGAGGGTGGGGGACTTGGTTCAATTGGGGGAGATGTAGTTTGAGGTAATGATGGAGGTGGGGATGGAGTTAGGAGATTTTGATTCAGGGTTGTTCCTCCTAGGGCTAATCCAAGGCCTTTGATACAACAACAACATTTACAAGGAGTGGGCCAGACATAGGGGGTACATCAAGATGTCCCTCAATACTAGAGACAAAGAGAGGGATAGATGCATGGTGCACAACATGATGTCCCTCTACAATAGGGAAAAAGATAGGGACAGCAACAGGGTGCCCCTCCATTAAGGCAGCCAATCCACGGAGCACAAGGAAAATAGGATCCAATCTCTCAATGTCATCATGAGAGGAGGCATCTTAGGGCCCAAGTTTCTATTTTGTAGGTTTAGATTGTAGAGTGTGACCAGCGCATCCATGATTTGATTGCAGAGAGAGATCATTGAGTAGTCGAGGTTACTATTGATAGAGACCAGCATGTAGCTACGATTACAACATAGAGAGATCATTCCTAGCATACTATCATGTACTAGGGAGAAAGAGCTTCTTATTATTATGCATTTTATATTGGTGCCATACCTGCAAGGGCCATAGCTCCTTTTTATTCTGCATTTTTTTCCTAGTCTAAGAGTTTCGGGCCACTGCGTCCCCCTATGAGAGATGCAATACCACCTTCTCCCCCTCAACATCATCATGAGAGTGGGAGTGAGACTTGATTCTATTCCTTCCTTCTTCTTCCCTTTCTGATATGTTGATGTACAACTAACAGTTTATATACTGACATATACTTGATCTATCTCTTTTGATTGACACTTGATATTGATGAACTTGAAATATGGATTTTTTTTTTTATCTTTTTGTACTCAGACACTAACATATTTTATGATATATGAGAGATGATATCCTTGATGACTATGGGATGTTTATTATGGATGCATTTTTATATTATGATTTATGGGTGAATGAATTCACTTACTTTATATGAGATGTTGATGCAAATGTATGCATATTTTATTTGATGTTTATATGGTGATGCATATGTAATGAGTTCTATGTTTCTTATATTTTCTCCTTTGTATTATGAAATGCAATGATGATTGTGTTTATGCAATGATTACCACTTGATAATGAATGCTTATAATGGATGCAATATGCAACATTTAAGATATGAATGCAATGAATTAACATGATATGTAGGTCTCTTTTTGTTTTACTGTCGGTATCTAGAGTACTTGATCATGCCAAATAGATGATGTGAAGATGCCAAAGATTGATGTGGAGATAATGCCAATAAAAAATCCAATTTCTCCCACTAGATAAATTCAAGCCAATTCAATATTGAGCTTTTCCAAAATCAATACAATGCTCAAATGAATGCAATCTAAGGATTCAACCTATTGTCACTGATCTTTTGATTTTGTTATCATCATTGAGCGTGTGGAAAATTGAGGCTAGTACAACCCTCACTGATCAATTTTGGAAATCATGAGAATATGAATACTACCTTAATCATATTGCATGTCAAAAATTAGTACAAGCATCAAGGCATAAAATGTTAGAATGACCTGAGTGTTATTTCATTTTGATATATGTATTGTCCGCAATGACCTTTACATTCATATCCTTGGACATTTTTTTCCAAATCACAAACTTTTAATCAGGCACTTGATAAAAATAGACAAGGAGATTAATCCAACCTCACCATAGCGTTCAAATAAAAAGAGTTGAGGTATGTGCGGCATTCTATATGAATTGGAGGCTCTTATCACAAACACCTAATTTATTTGATGCTAATAGATCATCAAAACAATCAGCCACAATCAGAAATCAAGGAAAACATCATGCCCCCTGTCCTTGCTTCTCTAGTCTTTATATATCTCTAAGTTGCTCAAAAGACATGGTAATCAAAAACCAATGATAATAGACAAGATACAAAGAAAATTTCACATCTTCTCCCCTCTAGTCCATCAACATCATTGATTTGTTCAAAAAGACATGATTGACATAGTTCAAGCATGTTTATGTGTAGGTTTTTGTCTGAATTTTTTATATCTGGTTATGATTGAATGTTCATCTATTTATGGTGTTGAGAAATACCGTTGAATTAATTTTGCCTTTTCTTTGTGATGTGATCAATGTTAGTTTTATGAGTGTTAAGAAACACTAATGTGTGATTGTGTTGGTGTTGAGAAACATCATTGTTCTTTTTTTGCTTGTGTTTTTTATATGTGATTGTGATAAATTCTTCCAATGGGTGTTGAAAAACATTGTTGTGTTCAGTTGTAGTATTAAGAAACATTATTTGCGTTAGTGACAAACTATCTAATCAATTGGGAGACTTAGGATGACTGATTCGGATTGGTGAGATGATGGACTGACAAGATGTTGACTTTCCTTATTGAATTGTGATAAGACTACCCCCAGTTAGGAATGAGTATCAAAGGACTAAGACATAGACTGATCCCAAGCCACAATAATAGGATTTTGTAAAAGGTCACAAAAGTAACTGATAAGGTATTTACAAACTAAAACCAAGCGATGTATTGATATATGGAGCATTGATTACAAGTAGCGCTTGTTTACCAGGTTTTCATCACTTGGCAGAATTGCTATTTTTTTCTACTAAGGCGCATGTTTACCAAGTTTTTACCAAGGTACTTTTCTTGTTTTTCAATTTTTTTTATATTTTTGTCTTTTTTGTTTTTTTTTCAATTCATCAAGGTGCCTGTTTGCCAAGTTTTCACCAAGATGGTCATTTTTTTAAGGATATTTTCCACTATTTTTTCTTTTATTCAAGATCTTTTCTACTATTTTTGAATTTTTTCAGGAACACTTTATATTATTTTTGGTCTTTTTTAGGAAAACTTTATACTGTACAGGAAGTGTTGCACTGAGAATGCTAGGTATAAAACTTCTTCGGATGAATTATGTTGATGGGATCAAGGAGTAGATCTCCTTCAAGTGTAGAGAATTCATAGGATCTAGAGCCAAATTTTATTTTATGATGAAGGGTCCCAATCAGTTGGGTTCAAATTTTCACTTATGTTCTCTATTTTGTTGATTTTTAGGATTCTCTCTCAACATAGATCTCCAACCTGAAATTCTATGTGGCATACCTTCTCATTATATCTTCTTGAAATTATCTTCTGATAAACCCTAAGATGATCAAATGCCTCTTTTTTCACTCATCTAGCAATTCTAGCTCTTAGATTCTTGATATTCTATATTCCTCATCTCTTACCACTCCTCTTAGAGATACTCTCAAGGATGGAATTTCCACTTCTATTGGTAGTATTGCCTCTGATCCATAGACAAGAGAAAAAGGTGTTTCCCCTATAGGCATTCTAATGTTGGTCCTATAGGCCCACAATGTTGGATTCAACTATACATGCCAATCTTTACCTAATTTAGTGACTGTTATATGCAAGTTTTTTAGGATTATTTTATTTGATGCCTCAACCTGTCCATTACCTTGCGAGTAGTAGACTAAGGAACAATGTTGTGCAATGTGAAATTATGCACATAACTCATCCATATCCTTATTTTTTAATTTCTCCCATTTTCTGTCACAATTGAAGAGGGGATTTCATACCTACAAATGATGTAGTTTAGGATGAACATTGACACTTGTTTATTGGTTTCCTTGATTAAAGGGACAACCTCAACCCACTTTGTGAAATAATATGTGGCTATGATGATAAATTTGTGCCTAATAGATGATAAAGGATATATTTGACCAATAAGATCAAAGGCCCATTGTTGAAATGACCATTGTGTTATGAATGGAAACTACTCTCTAATTGGAGCGTGAATAAGGTCACCATGCAGTTGACAAACTTGGCATATTGCACTACATCTTTCTCCATTTTGGGCTAGTAGTATCCAACCCTTAGAATTTTCTTAGCTAACGAAAGATCATTCAAATGAGATCCAAAAATACCTCCATGGAATTATTGTAATGTGTGTTTAGGCTCTCTGATTTCTAAACATCTAAGGAGAGAACCATTTAGACCACGCCTATATAAATCATTACCTATGATGAGGTAACATGATGCATTTTGGATAAGGATTCTATTTTCATTTCTAGCTAAGACATCAAGAATAATTTGGTCTTTTAGGTAGGAGTAGATTTGGTTTTATCTCAAGGAATCATGACCCACAATTGAGCATACTATTTGGGAATTTGGGGAATCATATGCACAGGGAAGGGTAATTCTTCCACTAGGAATTCATAGAGGAATTGATGTTCTTCTAGTTGTAACATTGAGGCTAGAGTAGCCACAACATCATCTACTTTATTCTCCTCTTTGAAGATCTGTTGGAAAGTAATAAACATAAATTACTTCTTCAAATCATTGACCATTCTTTTATATGGCATGATCTTTTCATCCTTTGTTTGATACTGATCATTGATCTGATTTATTATCAGTTGTGAGTCTCCATTAATGTGCAACTCCACAATTTTCCATTCAATTGCTAATTTTAATCCATTCGCTAAAGCTTCGTATTCAGCAATGTTGTTGGTGTAGGGAAATATCATTTTACATGCTTTGCGAATTTTGTATCCTTGAGGAGTTATGAAAATAACACTAGCTCCTGACCCCTATTGCATGAATGAATCATCCAATAGCATCTTCAATGGGTTCTCTTTTAAATGTAGTATTTCTTCATCAAGAAACTCTATGGTCAGTGGCTTGTTGTCTTGAATTGGTTCATCATCTAGGTGATCCGTAATGATCTAAACTTTGATGGTATTCCTTTCTACGTACTCAATATCAAATTCACTTAGTATTAACAAACATTTTGCTAATCTTCCACTCGATGTTGCTTTGTTCAGCAGATACTTCAAAGGATCAATTTTAACAATTAGCTTCACTATGTGAGAGATCATATAATGTCAAATCTTTTGTGATGTAAATACCACTATGAGGAAATCCTTTACAATAATGTTGTAGTTTAACTCATAAGATACCAGTGTTCTTCTTATGTAGTGTATATCTCTTTCTTTCTGTGTCTCATCTTCATGTGCCAATAGAGATCCTAATGACGTTGTTGTAGTTGATATGTAAAGAAGTAGTGGATTACCTTGAATAGGATCCATAAGTACTAATCGATTCATCAAGTACATGTTTATCTTATTGAAATGTATCTCACATTCCTCATCCCTTTTGAAGGTAACTCTTGTGTGTAGTGTTTTGGTAAATGGTTTAGCTTTGTCAACTAATTGTGATATAAACCTCATTATTGATTGAATCTTTCCTTGCAACATTCTCATTCAACTTATGTTTTTAGGAGGTTGCATCTCTAGGATTGCCTTAACTTTCATTGAATCTACTTCAATTCATTTTGGTGATACTATGTATCCTAGAAGTTTCCCTAAACTTTCTCCAAATGTGCACTTTTTTGGATTTAGCCTAAGTTGAAATTGCTCCATTATGTGAAATATTTTTCTTAGGTCCTCTATGTGAGTTTTTTTGTTGACTGACTTTGCTAGTGTATCATCTACATAGTTTTCCATATTCTTATGCATCATGTCATGAAATATGGTTTTCATTTCCCTTTGATATGTTGCACCTACATTTTTTAGACTAAATGGCATGATGTTCCAGCAGAACATGACCCAAGCATAAGTGAAAGTTGTCTTCTCCTAATCTTCAGGTGCTATCTTTATTTGATTGTAACTTGAGAAGCCATCTATTAGAGAATATATTTCATACCATGTTGTGAGATCCATGATCATATCAATGTTTGGAAGAGGAACGTCATCTTTAGGACACGCCTTGTTTAAATATTTGAAGTCAGTGCATACTCTGATAGATTTGTCTAGTTTAGAAACTAGGACAATACTGGAAATCTATTTTGTGTGATCTATTGCCTGATGAATCCATCTTTTAAAAATTTTCTAGTTCTTCTTTGACTAGAAATGCCACATGAGGGTGCATCTTTCTGAGTTTTCTTTTTACTAGTTTGATTCCTGGATATATAGAGAGATGATGCATAATGAGATCGGAATGCAGACCCGGCATACTGAATAGGACCATGCAAAGTTGATCTTCTTTACTTTGAAAAATTATGTGAACTGTTGTTTTTCTCCCTCTAACAAGGATTGTGCTATGTGGACCATTTTTGGTGCCTCATTTATTTCCAAGTTGATTGGTTGTGTTGGTTCAATGAGTAATAAAGATCTTTCCTGAAAGTGATCAAGTAGGATATCAAGTTTCCCATCCTCAAGTGCCTCTGAGAGGTTTTCACCTTTGGATATGTCATTTTTTTTACTATTTTGGGTTCTAACACTTCCACAATGTGGTTTTCACCATCAGACCACTTTTTTTTTCTTTTTGTTTTTAAGACTAAGAAACTTCATATCCCCTTCGTCATATTCATGCTCGTTACACTGGTAGAAGAGGTAAAGGATTCAACTGCATTTAAACATGTATAGTCATTTGGAAAGGACAGTAAGTTCATGGACTCATTCTAACTCCATTCAATGAGTTCAAGGTGTAGCAAAGATAAGGATTCAAATGGTTCAAGGGAAAGCATCGCATTATCATCAAAGATCATGACTAGTAAGACAAGTTCCATTAGGTTACTCTTTGAAGAATTGCTTACACTGTAAAGTGTCCTAATGTCATCACTAGAGTCATTGTTAGTATTATGCAAACCTAATTTGACTAACCTAATATTGGATATTTTTCCCTCCTCTAATTGATAAGCGTAATTTTGTATTACATCTACCTCAATGTCAATTGTAGCATCAGAAAAAGAATCCTACTCATACTCATTAGAACTTGTTTCAACATCATCTGGCATATTTAGAACATGAGTAATATTTACTAACTACCCCTAGTTAGGGTGTCGTCTTCTTGATCACTTTCAAGCTCATACCCAAATTTATATTCATGTGAATCAGTTTGACTATCATCTGATATACCCAAGAAATGAGCTATAGTCATAGGTATCTCTTCTTCTTCATCAGAATTGTTTTCTTCTTGTTGATTCTCAGCTTCTTGTAGAGATTCTTGAGATGTGAATATCTCTCTTTGATTATCATAATGAGGCATATTAAAAACATGAATAACGGTGACCATTTTCCCGCACTTAGGGTGTCTTTATTCTTGTTCAACTTCTAATTCTTGATCAGATTAAGGAATAGTTTCTTGTTGTAGTGTACATGTTTCTAGCATAGGAACGGTACTCAGGCCTAATAAAGGATACTCTTGTAAGAATAGTAACTTTTCATATGATATGGGTTCTCCTTCTACTTCTTCGTCATTATTAATATCATCTACTCTATCAAATATGGGACCATCTCTAGACAAAAAATGACATGTTTCTTTTCTAAATACTAAACCAATTTTGTCTTTATGATTGTGGAACTCCATATGAATTGGTTCTATGAGTCCCTCCTTGTTTTTTCCTATAGGTCCTTTACCATGATATCCCATTTGTTTCAAGATATCATATCCTTTTCCATACTTATGAGGATAGATTTCTACATGTTTGATTCCTTTGTTAACTTCTTCTTCTCCTTTGTATAGCCATGCTAGGACAACCTTTTCCTCATTTTCTTCAACAAGAGATATATTAGCCTTTACAAATCATTTTCCTTCATGAATGGTTAAGGCTTTAGAGATAGAAGGTGAAAAAGATAATGAAGGTTTTCCATAAGACCTGGGAGATGTAGGAAGATCAGCCAGAGATGGCAATGGATCTAGTTTGTATTCCCTCATCCCTATATCCTTGATTTGTAATTTCTTCTCAAAGTTTCTCATAACAGTTGACTTAGAGCTTTCAACTTTTTGTTCTTTTGAGGCCTCTTTTTTGTGTGGGACCATGCTATCAATTTATTTCAATGTGTTACAAGAGTAACTAGCATCTGCTAGTATGGTGACCTCTATTATATTGTATGGAAACTTCACACACTAGTAATAGGTTGATGGAACAACTTGCATGTCATGGGTCCAAGGCCTTCTTAGTAAGATGTTGTATGCTAGAGATAGATCGAGAGCTTGTCAAATGACATCTCTCTCAATGGGTCCCACCCTGATAGCTAATACAACCAATCCTTTTGATGATCTTTCTTTTTCGTCATATGCCTTGATTTTTATTTTTCTCCCTAGTTCTATAACATGTTGTAAGAAACCCAATGCTTTAACTAGATTCAATGTATATATGATCAAACCAACACCTTCATCTATTAAGACACGCTTAACTCAATGTTATGGACCAATAATTTTATATGCAAGGGTTGATGTGTGGATGATTCAAGGATTTTTCATCTTCTTCAAAGAAAGATACATAGTGTGGGGAAGTCAAATAACCAACCATAGCTTGGAACCGATCTAGATATAGGTCTTTCAGAACATTTTCTACAAGTAGGGCTTGTTCGATAATTTCTCTATGTAGGAGATATCTTTAGCAATTCAAAAATTGAGATTTTGAGCAAATGTGCATTGAAATTATTCCACGAAGTTGTACTTAGATGATGATGATGATGGTACTATTTTTTTTATGTAGAAGGTTTTGATATTGAGATAACTAATTATTTTGATGAGGAGTTAACTCCCTTGATAGTGATCTTGACTTCACTTATTGTGACTACATTGGAATATTTAGCTTCTTTCTTTTCACCCTTAATGATAATGGAATTCATCAATTGTTCACTTGGTTGTATGACATTTGACTTATCATCCCATTCTAGTTCTTGATCAAACATGGGATTATCATGAATCGTAAGAATCTTGCTAGTAGATTGATCATTGGTAGATTGTTTGCAGGGTTAAATCATGTGTATCACATTGTCATTATCATAGTGGGGTAGCTATTCTTTGAATGCTTTATGATCATTGTTGGATCAATGACCATCAACTTTGATTTTATCATTGTCAACCAATTCTTGGATCACGTGTTTGAGTTCCATGCATTCATTCATCTTGTTTCCTTTGTTTTTATGTAAATCACAGTAATGGTCATCATTCCACCACTTCGGTTTGATTTGTGGTTCCCAAAGTCTTGACTCTAGTAAAGTTATGATATTTTTGTCCAATATAGTCTTTAGTACCACTTCCAGAGGTTCTCCCAAAGGAGTGAAATTGGGCCTGGCTTTTGATAACCAAGGCTTGTCTCTATTTAACTAATTATTTCCTCTAGGATTTGATGTAGTGTTGTAATTTTTAGCCTCTTGAAGGTTACTCAAGAGATTGAAGATAGATGGTTTTTCTTTGATATTGGACACTTCCACAAATTCGCCATTCACCACATTCTTATTCCTATTCCAATATTTAAACTTGTCTTTGTTGTTTTGATTACATAAAAATAGGCTTTGAAAGGACCTGAAACCTTGTACAATAGCATAAAAAGATATAGCAATAAAAGATCAAAACAACTATGGTGCCCCACCAAACAAAACAAAGGAACAAACCAGAGTTCCTACCAAATGGACAAAAAGCCCAAACCAAGTACTACAAAGGGCAATCAAGATTTGCAATTTAGCCCATTCTTATTTGAACATAAATTCATATCAAAAGAGGGAGTGGATGATTTAGATTTATTTCCCTTCCCAGTACTCCATCCATCCTCCATCTTACCAATAGCCTTTCATACTCCAGAAGAGGTGGATAAGCCCACAAAAGGGCAGGTAACATCAGAAACCCCAGAAGGGGCAAAAATAGCACCCTAACCATTCCTTTGAACCCTCACTGGGGAAACATGGGACAAAGAATGTGCCACATCAACAGCAGCAAAATCAGAGACAGCACCTTGAAAACCTGTGCCAAAGACAGCATCCTGGCCAACAGCACCAGAAGATAGTGAAAAACTAGCAACAGCATTTTGGACAGGGACAGAAGTAGTGTGATCCAAGGCCAAATCAGAAGCAGTGATAGCAGCAACAGAGACATTCAGAACTTCCACGGAAGCATCATCCAAAGCATTATCAGAAGGAGGAGAGATAGCATCTGAACCCCCAATACCTTATATAGTGTGATCTCCCCTTTCCTCATAAGGACTTCCTCAATCTAGATAGCGTTACCTACCAATTTATCAAAAGTATCATGAGTTTGCATTTGCACTGCATAGCTCATTTTTGGGATTGGATTATTAATGAAGATGTCCATTTTTTCAGTTTCAAGAATTCGTCTAAGATATCTTGAAAATATATTTCTCCATCTTTGAAGAAACGTGACAAAACATTCACTACTCTGTTGTTTACTGTTACACAAATCCAATATGGTGACATTGTGCTAAATATTATATGAGTGTTGTTAAATGAACATTTTCATAAGTTCTTCAAATGTCTTGATGCTTGGAGAGAGTTTGGTGAAGCACTACATTTCTTGAGCTCTAATACTTCTAGGAAAAAGTCTCATTAGGTACATTTTTTCATGCATAAACTCCATGCTAAGTGCGCAAAACTCTCTGACATGATCTTGAGGATCACCATTTCCATTATACTTACCATAATTTTGGATTTCCAAACTGGGAGGAAATGATGGCATGTATAAATCTATGTTGAAAGAGAAAGGACATAGGTGATCCAATGAATACTTCATTTCTGGTCTATCTTTCTCTTTCTTAAGGTCCTCGATCTCAATTTGCAATGTTAGAAGTTGTTTAGAGATGATATATATATATGGGTGTTTCCACTTCTATTATTTTCGATTGATCAATGTCAAAGGCCTTGGGAGGTTTAACTCCCATAGAAGCCAAGTGTAGGAAATATCATTCTTTTTCATCATTTAAGACTTTTTCCATCGTTCTTTAAAATCTTTTGCTTTGTTGACACATCTTATACTCTTTTTCTATTAGTCCTTCATCGCTATCTGAACTATCATGATCATTGTAAGATCACTATGGTTTCTTTGGTGATCATGGTCTCCCCATTCATACCCTTGACATGACATGGTTGGTGTGGTCTAAATCATCTTGATGTAATAAATTAGGAGACTCTTGGTTGAAGGGATCAACTCTAAAAGTATCTCTATGATCGAAAGTGATTAGTCTAGGAGGATGTGTCTCTTCGGGATCTTGATCAAAGGGGTATTGATTGCTTCTCTTGTTAACCATGAACTTTGGATAACCAAACTATGATCACAAGTTGTAATTGGTGATTTCCTATGTATTGATAAAATGTTTATTGTTTTCCCAAAGATTGATTTGATTGATTGACTATAGGTCTGATGTGATTTTGGAAAGTCTAGGGTTTGATAAACCTTGATGGTGACTCTTGCAATCAGATGATAATATTGATGAGACAAGACAGTGACAAAAGATATTATTACTTTGAACAATGACCGAGATCAAGATATGAAAATAGTGGGGGATGAAAATGTCCAGATTTCACAATTTGAATGATTTGACCTGAAATAGAACCTAAATAGGTGTCTGAATCATAAATTCAATTTGACGTTTAAGGTCAAAAACACCCTCTTTTTCTGATACAAAAGAATATTCATGATATGAAAAACTTTAGTTTGTGATACAAAACCACTATTACTTTGTACGAAAAGATATGCCAGACCATACAAAAATCTAATTGAGTATGTTCATAGGATTTCATTTCATATGAAACAATATTATAACCCGTGTGAAGTTTCTTGAGGTTAACAGATTCTCATACGAAGAAATATGATATTCAATACAAAAATTTACTAACAAGACCAGTTTGCTACTTACTCAGTTGAAATTTTGATTTCTTTGAACATGTTTGAGGATGAGTTTGACTATGTTTAGGATTGTGTTTGGATAAATTTCATTAGTATTTTCAATATTGAACACACATAGCAAGTGCAAGAAGGTAAGGTAGAACAAGCACACATTATCCCTATAGGAATGACATAGCATGAAAATCATTACC
The DNA here is from genome assembly GCA_027943335.1 of Chamaecyparis obtusa. Lineage (NCBI taxonomy): Eukaryota > Viridiplantae > Streptophyta > Pinopsida > Cupressales > Cupressaceae > Chamaecyparis > Chamaecyparis obtusa. Next base: position 561,351 of record BSBK01004786.1, read on the forward strand.
CGTACTTAGGCACTGTCATGCCAACACATAAGGACATAGGTGTCAACTAACAAACATAAATTACATTAGACATGACTTATTTCACAAAAATTATTTAAATACAACCATGCAATTTTACTTTCACAAATTAAACACATTACAACAAGGTCTATGTCTCTTCATAGACATGACCTTAGCATCATGGAGGATATACATAGGTTAGTGTTTGAAACCCCAAATTTATTACCATGGTCAACTACATGCACACTCAATGCACACATCAGTAGGCCCAATAAAATCTACATATAAACGTAATATAATATGTAATATAACACACACACACACCACTTACTACTGCATTCATTTACACATTGGTAAAAACAATAGCTACATTTTGATATATCCTAACTTGTATATTTCACACAATGCATCATAAACTAAACCATAAAGATTAACTACATAATTATCCATAGGATATTACCTGAATAGGTTCACATCAACATAATGCTTAATAATATGGTACAGAATCTTATAGATCCTTAAAAATAACATATGTATCCAAGCATCCAAGAGTCTCAAATAGTATCAATAGAAAATATAAATAGTAAACAACAGTGCTAAGTTATGCAAGTCTAGGGTAGACCCTACATCCACCCCCTCTAGGCATGAACATCCTCCTGGATTTCATCAAAGAGGTGGGGGCACAATATGTCATATAAACTGCATCCTTTAGGGAATTACTACACCCGATTCTTGTGTATCAAGGGATTTAATCCAAAATATTATAATGCAAACAAGATTACTCCCAAAATAGGATATCTCTAAAATTCCAAGTGTATGGTCAATCATGATCAAGTGGAATGAAAATCCTACACCGTATCTTTTCTAGTACATAGGCACAACATAGTATGTTATCTTTTGTGCTCCCCCCTTTACGTACTGTCATCAGTCCACAATGTTAGAGTCACAGACATAAGACTAGCTAGCAATAAAAGAATAAGGACATTCGAGACTGTCACCAAGATAAAAATAGTAAACCCAAAGGGGGAAATCATTAATCTCATCAGTAAATTTATAAATAAATGAGCTTAATTCAATAATAAATTAATCGTGTCAACTAACACAAAGAGACAAGTTTTGGTGACAAGTTCCCATACAAAGGAAACAACCAAATAAATAAATTACTAGCCAACACTACATGTGGAAATATCCACCTCGAAGGAAACCAAAAGAAATAAACCAAATGAACTATTTACAAACATTGCGATAGAACTTAGTCACGTAAGAGGGAGAAACCACCAATAAGTACTAAGGACACCACTCCTCACCATACTTAGAGAACATACCCGACATACACTAATTGAACAACATTCCATCATAGATCACACCTAAGAATTACAATAATCATTGTAGCTGAAACAATATCCTTCTCCTTTCAAATTTATCTTACAGCTTAATGCATAAGTTTTATTGGACAATGTAATGGTTGAAGGTCTGAAGTGTCAAAACCGTGCTCTGATACCAAAATGTCATGCCAACACATAAGGACATAGGTGTCAAGTGACACACATAAATTACATTAGACATGACTTATTTCACAAAAATTATTTAAATACAACCATACAATTTTACTTTCACGAATTAAACACATTACAATAAGGTCTATGTCTCTTCATAGACATGACCTTAGCATCACGGAGGATATACATAGGTTAGTGTTTGAAACCCCAAATTTATTACCATGGTCAACTACATGCACACTCAATGCACACATCAGTAGGTCCAATAAAATCTACATATAAACATAATATAATATGTAATATAACACACACACACCACTTACTACTGCATTCATTTACACATTGGTAAAAATAATAGCTACATTTTGATATATCCTAACTTGTATATTTCACACAATGCATCATAAACTAAACCATAAAGATTAACTACATAATTATCCATAGGATATTACTTGAATAGGTTCACATCAACATAATGCTTAATAATATGGTACAAAATCTTACAGATCCTTAAAAATAACATATGTATCCAAGTATCGAAGAGTCTCAAATAGTATCAACAGAAAATATAAATAGTAAACAACAGTGCTAAGTTATGCAATTCTGGAGTAGACCCTACAGGCACTGTCCAAGGATATAATCAAAATAAGGCCATTGAAGACTAAGCAATGGGTCAAGCAATATCATATTATTTGACTCCAAACACTCAATGAAGGCACGATATGGCAAGTGATCTTGGGGAGGTATCCTCCTTGCACAAGGGTAATTAAGCTTTTGAGGGTGATTCACGTGGCTTGCTACACAATAGTTCTTAGTTTGGGGTACCATTCACATACATCTTATATTAATCATACAAGGCAACGTAGTCACGCAAGACCGATTGAGGCCTATAGACCTACAAAACCAGGCATAAGATAACTCTATCATCTGAGACTTTAATCTCAAAGAGGCATTTGATTATAGTGAGTCATAAGGATTGGTTTTGCCTTGTTCCCACTTGATTCATCTCGTGAGATTTTTTCATCAATGACAAGCCCTCTAAAGGATGAACATAAAAAGAAATTGGATAGAAAATGGAGGTTTGGATTTTTTATTTTCCTCAAAGGAAAAGAGCATAATGTTCTACTTCATTTGTTTCTCCCAAAAATGCCAAACACATATTCAATTCCAATTGAATTTTAACCTTAACTAGGTGCCTAGATTAAGCAATTAAAGACACGACATTTGGTTGGATATCGAAGGCAACCTGCAAATCAAAGTATTAGTAGTTTTGCGATTTTTGTCTTTGACAATATGTCTTGCAACCACAAATTTGTTAGAAGTTTGTCAAAATATTGTTTGAGATATGAGTATTTGACAAGTGAACCTTGGACAAAATACCCTGCATAAACCTGTTAGGTTACAAAAGTGATCAAACAGAGAAGCAACAAGAATACACACACACATGAAGAATGACCTATTGCCTCCTATTATGGTGAGTATGATCTAAATAAACATAAAGATCTCATAATTTAACTCAAATCATTGTAGATGCATTTGACATTTTAAATCCTCCATTTTATGGTTGCTTAGTCACTAATTTGAGTTAAATTCTGAGAGATTTATGTTTATTTAGATCATTCTCACCATAATTAGGAGGCAAGTAACCATTCTTCATGTGTTTGTGTGTATTTCTTGAAGATTTGATAAACTAACCATGGAATTAAAGGTTTATTGAGATGTTGTGAAGCAGGTTTGTAGGTACAAATATTCAACATCATAACTCTCACTCAAACCCACTTTCAAATTAAATTCACCATTTCAACTACACAAATCAAATATAAATAGGCTAACTTTTTTATGTATTTAAAAAACCTATGTAAATATGATATTACTAAAGTATACGAAAATCACACATGGTATTTTTTCAATTGATTTGAAAACTCAACCACCGAACTATGTATTAACCAATTACCAATATTTAATATTTTTTATTATAATCAATATCCTAACAAGGGGGTTGACCCTTATGTGACAACAGCTCAAAGGTATCAAAGGTAACGATGGGACTAAAATAGGGGTGCTAGCATTTACAAGCCATAAACAACTTATAAATAACACACGAACAGAATAGGTAATGTCAAAAATAAAATACGAAAATAAACAGTACACTAAAACAAAGGCTAGTAGCCCTCCTCAAGAGTGGGAGGGTCGCTCAATCAATGCTTGTGGAAAAGAGTGTGAGTTTGAAGAACTATCTTTCCTGCACCATCTAAAAATTGTCCAAGCGATGATGTCCATAGGATCCCCACCACAAGGGGAGTTGTAACTTGATGAAACTCTATTTGGACATCAGTCAACATGGTCAAAATACTAAAAAAGTTGTACTTTGTCAATTAAATCTTGGATTAGAGCACGATTGGAAGGTAAAGAATGGTCCACGTGGCTAGAGAGAGCCACACCAGTAGGAGTGGTATCTACATGGTTTATAGCAGGGGTATCATCTAGATTACCAGCAAGAGTATGACCCAAATATGCAGTGGGATCATCACCCAAATTTATAATGGACCTTTATCTGCATCATCATCCTAGAAGTTGTCCTCAAATGTAGAATCAGAGAGAGAATCAAAAGCTCAGATAATCAAATGATCATTATTTGCATCCTTCCACCAAGTGGTAGGACCTTTATGATGCAAAAGAGAATAGTCTATAGACAGATGTCTAGTATAGAAGAAACATTGATACTGAAAAGGGAGGCCACCATAATCCAGTGATTGAGTCCAAGGCATATCCCCAACCATAAGCACTACATCCCCCAATAGTGGTGTGGAGATATCCTTGCCAACTAAAATGTGGGTGACTGTAGAGCGGCCCAACAAAGTTATAGCCTTATCCAACTTCACGAAATAGCCAATAGAGTTTCCAATGGCCTTAAAGAAATAAGTCTCCCAAAAATGGAGTGGGAGATTGAGGAGACAAACCCACATAGAGAACACATTGAGCAGTTTAGTGAGGGAGTTGAAGGAGATTGTCTAGGGTTTGGTGGAAAGAAAGTGATTTCCCCAAACCCGCAACTTTCTTAGCAATAAATCATGATCTTCAAAGGAAGAAAATGCAGCAAAAAAAACCCTTTGCATAAGGGAAAATTTCAATGTTACCAGAGACTAAGGGTTGCAAAGAACTTGTTACCTAGTGACGTAAATCTAGAAGAGAAGGCTAGTGAATCTATAGATCAACCCACGACATTGGTATAACTCCACATTATCCACCATCTACATGCCACACACCACTATAGGGGAGGCCTTGGCACAAGAAATGGGTCGAGCTTTCACCTTTCGAGGAATAGCCATAGTGGATTTGGTTGGATGAGCATAACTTCCTCTATAACTAGGAGACTTTGGGGGGTGGGGGGAAATCCTTTCCCTAGAAATAGTAGCTACCCTTGAATGACAACCAACCATGTGTGGAACCAACTCCAACCCAAGAAGAGATGAGGAAGAGGGTTTAGGGTGACCCCCGTACCGTTTACTGAAAATAACAACAAAAGAAACACCACCTAGAGGTGTAGAAAAAGGGTTTAAACCACTCACAGGGCACTGCATAGTGGATTTATCTATAGGGGCGGATGACACCACAATAGATGTGGAGGCCCCCAGCTAAAAGCCATCACCAAATGGCATGTCATTGGCAATAGTTATCAAACAAACAGAGCCAAGATATTGAATCCCAGTCCCCACAACAGTTGTTAGGAAGGGACCAAAAAAAGCAAGATCATCGACAATCAATCCCACAAGGGACAATGTAGAGGCCCTCTCAACCATTAAAAAGGATGTTGAATTCAAAAAAATTGACCTAAGTAGGAGAAACAACTGTTAGAACCATTCTTATACCTATATTTAATGTTGATTGCTTCCAATTTTATACATTTATGAAATAACTAAGTCATACTCACCACCATGAAGAAGCATTTTAGTATCAAATATTTTAAAAAACTGTTCACTTCTGATGACGAGATTATTGTTTTCCACAAATCATTTCTCCATATAAATCATGTTTCATATTATGCTTGTATGTTTCTTTTGTGTCTCTTTGTTTCTATCTTATGGTGATATTTTGATTAGATAAGCATGAGAAGGACCCTAACCCATTACAAAGAATCCATCAGAGAAAAAAGTAGTGAATGCCATGAGCTATGAAATTAGGAAAACATAAAACCATTTGACTAGAAAAGGAACTGGCAAGAGACAAGTCACAACCCTAACCTGCAAAATTATCTTTCACATCCCTTGAATGAGTATTTGGAGAAAGAAAAGGACCTTTCCTCCTACAAACAATTATCCAAGAAATATTATCGTCCAAGGCCCCATCACAATGGGATAGAAGAGGTGACTCCCCCACAAGGAAATCAGCAACAACCAAAGGGGAGAACAAGAATATTAATTGTATGAAAAAGACAAGCTATGGACTATCATCTAGAGTAATATTAGTCAGGAGTGAAGTAGGAGAAGCCACGTTAACAGTATCTAGGTACAACAAGGTCACATCAGGAGCTAGACACACATTAGGATAATGGGAGAAATTTTTGAAAGGAGGAGACACCTCAATAGTCAAGTGATCTGCAAGGCATTCTTCCACCAAGTTGTAATACCTTTTTGATGTGAGAGAGAACAATCCAAAGTCAAGTGACCAATAGTAAACTAGTAGAAGAATATAAAAGTGAGGCCCTCATAATCTAATTTATGTGACCAAGTTCAATCCCCACCATTAGAACCACACCCCAAAGAATCTTGGAGATGTCAATGTCAACAAAAATGCAAGAAAGGGTGTAGTGGCTCATGCAAGAGGTAGAATCATCAATTTTCAAAATTGTCAATGGCCTCATAGCATGACTCCTCCCAAAAATGGAGGGGAAATTTAAGCAGTCTATCCCAAACTAGATGCACATGAAGTGGTTCAGTTAGGGGATTAAATGGAGTATAGGGTTTAATGGAGAGAGAGTGCTCTCCTTAACCCCAAAGTTGACTAAACAATTCGTATCCTCAAACTTAATAAAGGAAGCAATGAAGAAACCTATAGCACAAGGGTGAATCATAATCATACTAGTCATAATAGGTTTCCAAAAAGATTGGACCAATTGTGTGGATCAAGAAGAGAAGGCCTCTCTATTGGACAAATCCTCATTATCATCCACATTCACACCACACTTGACCACATGGTAAGTTTTAGATAGGACAGAGGCATGTTCACGCGTAGAGAGTGAGAACCAAACTTGATTGCTTGGCCAAAGTTGTGAATTCCAACAAAAGATCTAGACACCAAGGGAAGGCCAAGTTCAACAAGGACATAAACCTTACTGCTTAAACAAGCCTTAGGGTCATCTAAAAAATAGACTCCCTACATAGTAAAAATAGGAAACTTAGGAACCAACAAGCCAATCAAACCCTACAAAGCCTAAGAAACCTAAAAAATGAAAAATGAATGAGGCTCAAAATCAACAAGCACCAACACTAAGTATTGGGTTGAAGGAACTTGAACAATAGGGAGTTGTGCAAGAAGGAACTAGGGCCACTAAGGAGGATAGATGGACTAAAAGGATAGATGTAGAGGTTGCAAGTACAAACCAAGGAGAAACATTTTCAAAAACAAGACATGCACAAGAAGCAACTTCTATGCAAGCACAAAGGGAAGCAACTATACCTTACGGCAATTTTATATTTTACTTATTATTTTTATAAATTAACATAAGGTGGCATTAGTTAGTTTATTTTTAATATCATATATATGATGGATCTAATCATGTTCCACATTAACATTATTTAATTTCAAATGTGCATATAAATTTTAAATTTTCATATTCTAAAAGTCAAAGCCTAATATCACACCAAATTGATATCATAACTTCAAAACTAATCTTTAATGTTATTTCATTTTCTAGAGATTGGAAATTTACCAACATTGTACATGGATATTTTTATTTTTATTTTCTGAACTTCTTTAAATTTCTCATATTGTTTACAATGAGATGGTAAGAAAAAATATGTAAAAGTTCCTTAATCAATGTCCATTAGATAGTGGAGACCATCATACGAAAGTTAAAGGTGTTAATATAATTGAGAATATAAGACAATGAGATGGAAGAAAAAATAATTCTCAAACTCAATATTTCACAAGATCACACATATTTCTATATTAAAAGAAAATCTAGGAATCGGTATTGATCATCATTATACAAAGCATATCGAGTGCAAGAATAGAGTTACGAATCTTATTTAAAATCAATGCACAATGTGATGAGATCGTCATCTATAAAAATAATCATTCCAAACATTAAAAACTCGAAGAAACGCAAGGTAGTGAGGTGAATTCAAATTATAATTAACTCAAGAGTAAGGCAACTTCATGTTTAAATTACTAATGCAATTCTATGCAATTTTTTTACTAGATTACTTAGGGAAATTTTCATCTATATCAAGCTCTATATTTTAATCAAAACATTTATTAATATACCCAAACTTGTCAAAAATAATGGCAAGGGTACAAACATAAATGGTGATAGTATTTGAAATTTTGAACAAAACAATATTTTTTCATAAGGATTTCTCAAGATTGAATAAAGTAATGTCATTTTATAAATTAGAAGTTTATATTACAAAAAAAATATTGTCAAGGTCAACTTGTAAACAAAAATGCATACTAACAAGTTAATGAAAATCATACCAAAAAACTTTTGAAGGCTTTTGAAGTGGCAAACTATTTGACCCTATGAGAGAGAATCTCATGGGTTTTTCAAGTTAAGATGCAAGATAACTAAGATCAGTAACAAAGAAAAATGAAAGAGAACCTCTATCTTTACAACAGGGAAAAGTGGAGTTATCTACATCATAACTCCAAGTCTTCATCTTTGCCAACTTACATTATTGTGTGTTTAGGTATCATGACAAGAGGTGTCTACATACATTAAAAAAATGAGTTATCCACTAATATTCCTTACAGAGAATATAATCCAGTATATTTTCTAAACAATACGATGTAACCTAACGAAAGAGTTATACTTAAGGAACGTTAAAAAAATATCCACAAACAAAAAGACAACAAATAGATATATACCATATTTACTTAACATTAAGATTCATTTAACAAGGAAAAAACATTTTCACTATATTCATCATGTGAAGAGGGCGGGAATGATTTGATTGAAATAATGTGTTGTGAGTTTATGAGATTAATAACATAATAATACTACCAAATACATTGAATGATGAACTTATAAGATTAACGAAAATCATAGTTGCTCATGTTTATTGATTCATGAGTAGAGAATTTCTTTAAAAAATAGAAAATCTCAATGAATTAATAATATTAGGTTTTCAAGTTTCACAAAGACTTCAATTATTATTAGTGAATTGATTAAACAATTTTTTAAATTATATATATTAAAATTAGTTAATAAATTGAACTCGTAACAAATACTAGATTACAACTTTCACAAATAGAAACCAACTTCAAAACAATATAAGAGCAACCATACAATACAATTATGACTATTTGTAATAAATACAATTATTGAAATTGTTTCTTTTTTTTAATCAGAAGCATAACAAGGGGGTTGACCCTTACACAACTACAACCCAAAAATGGCAAAAGTGTTGATTGACACACTAACGGAAAAGGTGTTGGCAAATACAAAATATAAAAAATAAACATCACACTAGCATAAAGGCTAGTAGCCCACCTCAAGAGTGGGAAAGAAACTCACCCACATATGGAAAAGAATTTGAGGTTAAAGAACTATTTTTTCTGTGTCATCAAACAATTTTCTAGGTGATATTGTCATTACAATTCCTACCACAAGGGAGAGCAGCTAATGAAACTCTATTTGAAAATTTGTCGGCACAAGGGGTTGAGTGTTAAGGAAGTTCTACATTATTTGCTAAAGGTTGGAGCAGAGCAGGAGTAGCAAAAGAAGCGTTGTCAAGGCTAGAGGGGGTTGCAATTGTAGGAGCAAGAGTGGTATTCACATGGACGGCCCAATTTAAAACATGAGAATCATCCAAATTTGCGGCGAGAGCACAAGCCAAATTTGCAGCAGGATCATTACCCAAATTTTCATAAGGATCATCACCCATATTTGCAACAAGAGCTTCATCCTCATCATCATCCTATGACTCTTCGTCAAAGAAAGAATCAAATATCAGGACAGTTAAATGCTCTTCTCTAACGTCTTTCTACCAAGTGGCAGTGTCTTTACGCCTCAAGAGGGATAATCCATAGCCAAGTGTCTAGTAGAGAAACACCAACAACATCGAAACAAGATGCACTTAAAATCCACCACTCGAGTCCATGGCTTGTCCCCCATAATGAGAATCACGTCTCCAGGGAGAGGTGTGGAGATATCAATGTCCACCAAAATGCATGCAAAGTTGGAGAGACCCATAGTAACTGTAACCTCATTCATCTTTGTAAAATGGCCACTAGAACTGCCAATGACCTCATAATAGTTATCCCAAAAGTGAAGGGGAAGATTGAGGAGATGAACCCACAGTGGGCATGTGTTAAGTGTTCAGTAAGAGGATTAAGGAAACTATCCAAGGTTTGGTCAAGAGGGAGTGATTCCCCCAAATGCACAGCTTGCTTAGCACCAAATCTCATTCTTCAAAAGAAGAAAAAAGAGCAACAAAAAACCCCTTTGTGCAAGGGAAAAGCTCAATATTACCAAGGACCAAGGGTCTCCATGAATATGTCACTCGGTGAGGAAGATCTGGAAGAGAAGGCCAAAAACCAGTGAATTTGCAAGCCAACCCACAACGTTGGTAGAAATCCATATTTTCAACCACTTTTGGGCCACACACCACCACAAGGGATGTCTTGAACAAGCATGAGGTCAAGATTTCTCCTTTCAAGGTGCAAATTTAAAAACACAAAAAAAAACTTTGTTCACCAACAAGAGTAAACCCAATACCAAGTCTCTAAGCAAGGTGCCCAAAAGACACCAATCCAACAAAATCCCTACTACCAACATTGTCACATATATTAACCCTTGCCAACAATGGGTTGGTACCCACCGCATCCAACAACCCCAATTGTTACTTTTTTTAAATAAATGTGTTTTTATGTACATGTTTTATATTCTTATGAAGCTTCAATGGGATTGTTTCTACCCTAGCACAGATGCTATTTGGTTCTTGATAAGGCTAAGTTTCTTGTCATATAGTGTTTTATGCCTTATTTATATTAATATAAATTGAATGGTACTTAACCAATAATAAGAGATGTACGTTTGTTAAATAGATGTGACTTTATAGCTTTTATAAAATAATGGCATCTATGGTTGCTTGAACCTTCTCATATTAACATCAAATTATTAAGTGATGCTTTACTCAAGTTTTACTTTTGGGACATTGGAACATTCAATTTTTTTAAAATAATTAATCTTTACAGTACATAGCACCCTTAGAGGGAAGGCTTTTCCACCTTACTCTTTCAACATGAACTATTAGGATGTTAGTAGAAAAGATATAGTTTTCCAATATCAATTTAATGACTAATAAGATAAAGTAGTTGTAAGGCTTTTTTACTATAACCTTAATAAATCCCCTATTAATATTTTAGAGGTTTAGAATTCATTATCACCCTAAGATTTCTCCCTTCAAAAAACCAATTGAAGTTTAAATTGTAATTATTTTCAAATAAATAAGGCAAACGCAATTATTAATGATTGTATTTACTATTAATGCATGTGAAACCTCTTAGATGCTACACACCCAAAATTGAGTGCTTCATAATAAATAATTTTGATGAGGATATCATTGTTGTTAAAGCTTACTAAAGTTCTCTAAGGAAATGTCAGTGTGGTCATTAATAATGTTAACTATGAAATTAAAAAAAAACCTTCCACATTTAGCAATGTAATAGGAATTATAAAAACTTGGATTATATAAGATGCCTACTATGATGTCAAGTGAAGAAAGAAAAACTATCTATAATTTTTGTTTGTTTGGAACCTAGCTCTCATATTGAATGTAGGGACATATCAAAACTACACTTTATATACTATCAAAACGAGTCGTTACATTAATTCCTACTCAAGCGCTCCACTAGTGTCCCTATAACACTTTCAAATACCAATCATGGAGATGCATAAGACCTAAACAAAGAATATTTCAACTCAAAAATGATCCCTATATCCACATTAATAAAAAATTATTCCATGATGTCTAACCAAATCTCAAGATCAATCTTTGATAAATTTTCATACTAGATTCAAAAACTTTTATTCAAGCCAAAGTTTTTATATAGTCTACATATAATTAAATTCAACATTTAAATCAATCTTTACAAGCCTCAAACCTATTAAATTTAAAGCTAGAATATTAGAAATGCAACAATAATAAACTCAAACAACACAAAAGAACAGATTGCACAAGTATTTATCCATGGAAAACCGTCCACTTAAGAGAAAAACACAGCCACACTCAAAAAATTGATCCTTTATTTAAAACTCAAAATTTTATACAATGTTCTCAAGCCTAAACAGATGATCACCAACAAGTCAGAGATTGCTAACTCATGACAATCAACCAGAAGAAACATGATAAGAGTTCAAGCATAGCTCGCTTAGCTCCTACAATACGAACAACACCTCATGTATCTCACAGATGCTAAATGAAAAGATAAACACAACAAAATGATCATACACAAGGTGTTTAAAGAAGATACAAATATCGTTGAAGCAAAATGCAATGAGCAAGATTTAGATATGATAATCAAAAATGCAAATAAACTATTTTTCACACCGACTTTTTTCTTAAATCATCACCAAAGAAAACGTCCCTGCCCAGAATAGACGATCCCAATAATGACCATATTGGAGGAATATGAAAAGGCCACCCCTTGAGGCATGCTGGCAGTTACTATCCACTCCGTCCTAAGTTCCACCAAAGTGAATAGTTGCAAAGCCATAATCTCCATTTTAACCTCTGGCGAAAATAAATTCTGATGAAGATACGAGACCGCTGCCAGCAAACACAGGAATCCCATAAAATGCTAGTAATGAATGAGGATGGTGACGGTTATCATAGGAAGTTGTTTCACCTTCAAACATCTACGAAGCATCAAAACAAACCGCTGGAAGAACACTAAGACATAAAAATTGGAACCACGAAGCAGTCGCTAGCTTGATCATACCAACATAGAGAAAGGCCATCGCGATGGAAATAATAGAGCAGATAGTGAATGAACATAACAGTAACATAACCGAGAAGCCATAGAATAGAGGAACCAAATCAGCAAAGCACATAAAAGTAATAGAATTATGAATGAATGGTTCAACATAGCCGAACTGTGAAAGCTTGAGAACAAGGTAGTCAACAACAAGGAGTCTGAACAATCATAGTAGGTATAATGATGTCTCCTGCTACGACAAAACATTAACATTCCCTCTTAGCAAAGGAGATATTGATGAAGGGCACTCCCCTTATTTAATCAAACACATAACACAACAGAAAAATTGTAAGAACAAATTATTGGCAAGAACAAAAACACTTGCATTCTATTATCCTCAACGAAATGACATTACAATATTAAGAAAAATATGCAACAGCCACATGGGCATTTTCATTACAATAATCTACAAGACAAAGCCACAATCTACCTTTTGGAATTGCTCCTAAAATTATCATTTAGCCCTATATAAGTACCATAATTAACCGCCTTAGAATATTGAAATAAAGGAGGGGTGAAAATTTATTCAAACTGAAAGAGAAACAAGAACAAACAGAGAAAGGGCATCAAACAGCCCTATCAAGATCAACCAAGTGATCAAGTTGATGGGACAAGCCCATCGGAAGTTGAGTTTGATCAACAATGTTCCAATTACACATATGGTCAGAAGCCCACTTCGCCAGACAATCAGCAACACTATTCCATTCCTTGGGAATATGAGTGAAAGTAACGGACTCCAAAGAAGTACACAAATTATGAATCTGGTCTGCAATCAAAGCTAACTTCCAACTAACAACTTCATAATGTTGCTGATTCAATAAACGTATCACCACTTGTGAGTCAAATTCACAGATAAGCCCTCTCCAAACAAGGTCACAAGCATTCTTCACAGCATACAAAATAGCTATGGCCTCCATCAGGTTGTTAGTGTGATGACCTTTATAAATAGAAAACACAAACTAAACATCCCCCTTACTATCTTTGCCAACACCACCAATGCCAGCAGGGCCTAGATTGCCCTTGGAAGACCCATCCATGTTGATTTTAAGAATACCCTGTGGAGGGGCACTCCACTTTCCCACCCTATTTATCTTTCGCAAGGGGTGTCTACACATTTTTCTAAGCAGTTTTCCATGTGAGGGGGGAATATTCAAACAATTTTTGAAAATATCCTCCCCTGGTTCCATGGCTTCAGAAGTGTCACATTTTGCAGAGACAGTTTCCCCCAAAGAATGGAGAATTTTCCACCATAAGTGAGGAACCTCGAAAAACTCATCCTTAAAGATATGACGGTTCCTTTCCAACCAGATATGCCAAATAATAAAGGAGGGTCCAAGAGTCCAGGTAACTTGAAGAAAACAAGTCTTGACAGGAGCCTTACCCCAGTGAGCAAAGAATTCTACCAGTGAAGAAACATGCCAACAGGATTGGTTCCACACATTCCACCAAGAGTGCCAGATATGTCTAGTGAAAGAACATTAGAAAAAGAGATGAGAGATATTTTCTTCACTAGTCCGGCATAGAACACACATTGAAGGTCCATGGAAGCCACGCTTGCTTAAATTATCCCATGTAAGGCACCGGCTATGGACCACCAACCACATAAAAAAATTACATTTGGGCCAGGAAAACTTGTACCAGACTTGCTTCCACCAAGGCACTTGAATGTCCCCCACTGTCTGCCGAAGAAGCTCAACATATCTTGCAGGCACAAAAAATTTCCCAGACAAATCCTCGCTATCCCAAGCAAGAACATCATTACCAACCAAAGTAGTACACTCACAAGACTGCAAAATCTGAAACAACTCCTTCCTATCCTCCTCGGCTCCTCCTAGAGGCCATTCAGAAGGGTGTTTCCAATGAAAGGAAGGAGCCAAACCTCTAACACACCCTATCTTGTAAAAATCAACTGTGTTCCAACCAGCAACACTAAAATTTTCATAGAGGGCATGTAGCTGAGGATGAGTGGAAAGGATAGGAGGGTGCCCATCCCAAGAGTCAAGCCAAAATAAAGCTTGTGATCCCGAATGACAAATCCAAAAGAGACCGTCTTTAACCAACTGAGCTCCAAACTTTAGCGGGTTCCAAATCATGGATCCTCTCCCTTCCAAAGGAAAGCAGTGAACTTCAACCACATCAATATCTGGAAAATACTTATGGGTGAGAATACGAGCCCAAAGTTGATGTTGGTTAGTACACCAACGCCAATAAAGCTTTGCAGCAAAAACCTATCCATTTAAAATAGCTGATCATAGGCCAAGGCCACCCTCCTTCTGAGGTCTACACACTATTTCCCATTTAACCAGACTCCATTTAGAAGTTGAAAGGTTCCCACTCCAAAGGAATTGATGGGACAAAGCATCAAATTCCTGAAGAAAATACATAGGAGAAGCTTAAACAAAACACCTGTAAATAGGAAGGGCTTGAATAACCGACTTTAATAGAGTCAGGCGAGCAGCAGTTGATAGCCATCGATGAGTTCAATGATTAAACTTTTTTCGTAGTTTATCAAGAAAAACTTGCCAGGAAGATCTAGGATGTCTACCAACAGTAAGAAGAATACCCAAATAAATAAATGGAAGAGAACCAATCTGAAACCTCAAAATAGCAGCAATACGCCTCTGAATAGCCTGGGAAGTATTGAAGAAAAAAATGGAGGATTTGTTCTTATTAACTTTCTATCCTGAAGCTGCAAGATACACATCCAAAGCATGCCTAAAAGAAGTAGCTTCCTAAAGACATGCCTGTCCCATAAACGAAGTATCATCCACAAACTGAAGATGCGAAAGAGGAGGTAGGCCAGCACCCCATTTCCACCCATGAATCAAACCCTGGTGAGCACGAAGCTTAAGAAAGCGGCCCAAACCCTCAACCAGAATGATAAAGAGGTAAGGTGAAATAGGATCCCCTTGATGAAGTCCTCTAGAGGCACCAAAGGGCTCTGCAGGAACGTCATTCACAAGAACAGAAAAAGAAGTTGAAGTAACACAACTCATAATCCAATTCACCCACTATTGGCAGAAACCAAAGGCCAAGAGGATCTTTTGTAGAAAACTCCATTTGACTCTGTCATAAGCCTTAGCCATATCCAACTTAATGAACATAGCTCTCTCTTTTGATGTATGCATAGAATGAATAACTTCAGAAGCAATAACAATTCCATCAAGAATTTGTTTACCAACCACAAAACCACCTTGTTCCTCTAAAATCACAACTAGAAGGCATATCTTGAGTCTGTCAGCAATCAATTTGGTGATAATTTTGTACACAACATTACAAAGAGAAATGGGATGAAAAGAGTCAAGATTGTCAACACCTTCTTTCTTGGGGATAAGAGTCAGTAAAGTGCAGTTCAATGCATGAAGCATTTTCTTATTTTGAAGGGATTCCTTAACCACCTCCAAGAGATCCATATTAATAATTTCCCAAAATTCTTGAAAAAATTCCATAGGGAAGCCATCTGGGCTTGGAGCTTTACCTTTATTCATCCCAAACACAACCTCTTCAAGTTCTGACATCAAAATTGGATGAATAAGAGAATCATTCATTGCATTGGTGATAAGAGACGGAATGCATGAAAGAATCAAGTTCTCCTCCTCAGCTGAAGGCCGAGAATCCTCAGCAAAAAGGGTAGAATAAAATTGAAGGGCTTCCTTGGACATAGTAGACTGAGAGGAAATTTGAAGTCCTTCAGTAGTAACAAGAGAAGAAATATACCCTTTATTACGATGAGCTTGAACAGAATGATGAAAAAAGCAGTATTTCTATTTCCTTCCTGCAGCCAATCAATGCGAGCCTTTTGTTTCCAGTAAATCTCTTCCCAAAGTTCCCATTCTTCCACATCCCACATAGCCTGGGATTCTATCATGCCAAGAGCATCTATAAGCCCAGAGTCCCTGATTTGGTGAGTAATCACTGCAAGATGATCTAGAGCATTCCTCTTTCTAGACTGAAGGTTCCCAAAGCAAGAAGTATTCCATCTCTTAAGATGATATTTGACATATTTAAGTTTCTTCTCAAAGACAAACATAGCCATGCCATAAGCTTGGCCACCCTTGCTCCACCACTTTGCCACCAAATCATAAAGGGACAAGTCTCAGAGCCACATAAGCTGGAATCTAAAAGAAGGGTTCTTAGGGAATGCAACAAGAGAAGAAGAGAACTTAATTGGCCAATGATCAGAACCTCTCCAATCAAGAATTTCAGAACTCGTAATCAGGCCACCGCCAACCCAATAACATGAAACAAGAAACCTATCCAAACGTTCTGAGATAGCTTTTTGACCACTCCGTCTATTATTCCAAGTGAAAACCCCATTTGAAGGCTTAACATCAATAACAGAAAGAACATCCACCTGGGCTTGAAAAAGATCAGAAGCAAGGCCAAGCCTAGGCCAACCTCCTCTTTTCTCCTCAAGACTTAAAATAGAATTAAAATTGCCTCCTAAAATCCAAGGAAAATAAGGAGCACAAGAACGCACATACCTAATGTGATCCCAGAGACGAATCTTCCCACGAATGTCAATAGGGGCATAAAAATTTGTTGCAAGAATAGTCTCACCAAAGTCCAAGGCAGTAGCCACCATAGAGATTGAGTAATGACTAGAAATCCACCAAAGGGGAGAGATCTTTCGAGGGTCCCAAAATAGAGCCAAACATCCATAATTCCCTTGCGAACCAATACTTTGACAGTGACCAGCGTACCAAATGTGTGGAGCATGTTGATGCATAACCTCAATAGAAACCTTAGTCTCTTGAACACAAAAGACATCCGGAGAATGAATTGCAATCAAATCATGAATAGCCTTTTGACGAAAGGTTCTATTCAAACCCCTCACATTCCAAGAGAGAATGATCATGGAGGGGTTTGAGAAAAGTGAACATCAATGGGTTTAACAAACCCAGATTCCACCAACAGATCTCTAGTCATTTTTATCTTCTCAAGGTCTATCTTTCGCCCTTTTGAGGAGCTATCAGCAGGACCTTTCTTAAGGGGTTGTTGTTGCACTCCCAATCTATGAGAAGAACCCTTATTTTGAGATGAAACTAAAACTTCTCTAGCTAAATCTTCCAAAACAATATCATCCTCTATGAGATTATTTGAAGTCACCTGAGCCACTTGTTGTCCCAGAATAGCCTGAATTGGTTCTGGTTCAAGAGTTGGTACAACCTCCATACTGACCCCAACACTATTAGAAGTGACCACATGTGGGACCCCTTCTTCCAAAGCTAAATTCTCCAGCACCTCAAACCTGTTAAAGCTGCCATCTATCTATCTATCCTTGAATGCCCTCTTCTGACCTCGTCCTTTAGCCTTAGTTTTAACAGGTACAAAACCTTCCTTGTCCTTTCCCTGAGGTTCAGCCATCATGGGAGCTTTCCCTTTGTCCTCTTTACCCAGAGGAGGAGGTGCTGAAGAGGGGGAATGAGCTTCCTTACAAACTTTAGGGCATTGTCGTAGGAGATGGTCATACTCATGACAAAATCGACATCGAAAAGGTAAAGATTCATAATCTAACTGTTGAATCCATGATGAAGATCCCAAACAAATTTCCATCGAATCCAGTAGGGGATTATTCAAATCTATCTCAACACAAATCCGGGCAAAAGAAATCACCTTTTTATCAAGGGTTTGTGTAGCAACTATCGCAAGCTTTCCGAAGAGACTAGAAATTTTATGTAAGATGTCCTCTCGCCAAAACTCCAGGGGGAGGTGAGGTAGACGAACCCAAACAGGAACTCGAGAAGGCATCTCTTCAGTTGAATTAAAACCTGCATGCCATGATTTAATAAATAATCCAACCTGATTATAAAAATATGGGCCACCTTCAAAAACTCTATTGCAATCTGCCATATTCGAGAAAATAACCATAAAATAGCTATTGGCTACAAGCATAATTTCCATATCTCCTTCAATCTGCCAGGAATGTCGGATCCAAGCTTCCAGAGTGGACAAAGGAATGTGAATGCCAAGAAACTTATAGATCAATGCATGTCTGCTCCAATATGAGACATCTTCCACCAAATTAGGAGAAATGACCAAAACTGGATGATCCTGGGTTCTAGGAAGACACCCATTAACCTTCTTCATAATAGAGCTAGCACTCATATAAAATGTATCTGCTTGTTGTGCATGCATGCTTGAAGAGGACCCATTATGAGCCTTGTCCATGCGAGAAAGATCCACAACTGATGCCATAGAAATATCTGCCATGCAAATATTGAAGCCAAGAAAACAAACAAAAACCAAAACAGCTGCCAACAAAATGAAAAAGTCCCCGTGGACACCAAGCAGAAACAAAACCCACTGCAATAAACAAAAAACTACCCCACTACTGAAATGCTTCCACAAAACCCATGCATGCAAACCTGCAACCAAGCTACGGCACCTCCATCATTCTCCACGAGTCACCAAATGATTACCAACCGCCTTAGAATATTGTAAAAAGTGAAAATTTCTCATTTTAGCGCCTAGCAGTTCAATTTCCCACCTTAAGTGATTTTTCACCCTCTTTCTGCTTGTATTGAAACTAGAGTCTTGACGTCCCAACTTTTGAAAATCATAACTTGTGAATCGTTGATTTGATTGGCTATTATAAAAACATTTCAGAAATGACACGAAGTGCTCTATGCCCTAGACTCGCAAAGCGCTAGCCAATCAAAGTTTGACCCCTTTTTGGATCCTCTAAAGCCTTCGAAACTGAGTTCAAAGTGTTTGTACCACCCCGGCAAAACAAAAAATGCAATAACTTCAAAACCAAAACTGGATCCTACCATGAAACTTTTCCAACAAGCTTGTATATCCAAAATGAACCTCTATGGAAGCAAATGGAACAACTCGTGCTCAAATGAACAACCTACTAAAAATAGTAACCATGTACAAAGATAGCCCTCACTAGTACATTTGACATCATTTTTCTACAAAAATTATCGACCATTAATTAAAAAGGTTTAGGTTGGTCGGATTATAGAAGGAAAAAAAAAAAATTTAAATCCATGCCCGTGTTGGTCGAAATTGAGACCAATACCATGTCGGTCAAAATTTCGACCAACACGGCCATATAACCTAAAAAAAAACATTTCAATTCTCATTTCATTTTTATAGATTCTCATTTCATGGTTGCAGCGCACGAATTAGAATTTCCATCTTCTAAGCGAACGAAGAGCCAGACCCTACGCTAGCAGCATATCCAGCATATCCAGCACCCCGCGAGGTCATTTTCTTCTACTCATGGACTCTGTTAGTAATTTTATAAAATTTATTCTATTGAAAGATTAATGCAAACAAAAGCTTTTGCAATAAAATCAAAAAACTAAACAAATAATCGTAATGGACTATAAAAATCTTATCTCAGTTTTATAAACCAATCTCAAATTTATACCCACCTCTGGTCTATATTGCTTGCACAGAGCATTAAGAGAATTGGCAAAGTAGCAAGCTTTCATATCCACAATCCTTCTTGGTTCCTCAAGATCTCTTGCTACAAACAGAACTCCTGTAAAAGAAAAACAACAATCAAATAGACTTGGGGAATGAAACGTGATGCCCTAGGCTAATTGCCATAGATGGATTTAGCCGGTAAGGAAGGGAATCGGGTAGTAGAGGTGCCCGCAAACAGAGGTTGCAATGGAAGAACGTGTCTAGGGTGGAGCACTGGTCATGACATGTACTGGCATGGATGGGGCTAAATCAGATAGTACAAGAAAGGCATTCAATCATGATAGTTTGTTTGGGTGGAATGACTAATTCTGGCTTACCATTTTCCAATCAAATTAGCCCCTTCAACCCGAGTTGTAATTGATATTTTGCATTACCATTGTCCACAAATATTGTCTGATGATCCTCAGAAGTGTCCCACAAAGAACTAGTTAATAGTAAATACAATGTGAAACATGTGGGAAAATTTTACTTGTAAAATGAATTGGCAAAATCTAGAAATGAGTAAATTGAACTTATTTGGTATTTTTTGTCGTTCATCAAATGAGGAAATGTAACACTATATCTTAGGACACCTTCTTACACAACCCTAAAGCTGTGGACGAGAGATTTTTAAATCCGATGATGAACAATATTTTATTTTTCTTGATTTTTTCTTTTAGGTGTAGATGTAAACAATAGCATCAAGATTGCACACTTCAAGTTCCCTTGCAACTATCTCTTTATTTGAACCAAAATTAGCATGTTTGGTTAGCTAGAGTATTTCAAAATTGACTTTTCTTTGAAGGGAAAGTCTGTTTATTTGAGCCTCAAACAATCTTGTGTAGAGTTATTCTAGATATAATGTAAATTGTGTATATTGGTTATGCTATTTGTTTTATTTTATGCGATAAATCTAAATCCTTCGTGGCATTCATTATCAATTTCAATTGTGTTTGGTCAGTTGTCTTGAGAGCAATCATATTTATTATGACAGTTTGGTATTTTGTAAGTGTTTTATTGTAGGGTTTTATGATGACATTTGAAAAAACTTAGTGTTGGGTAATGCTATAGGACGGACACCAAGGGGAAATTAAAAAGCCCATGTGTAGTAGCTCCAATCCACTCACCAAGATCCTTAGCATTTGCAAGTGAAGTAGAAAGAGCAACAATTCGAATACAATTTTCAATTTGACTTGAAATATACCTCATTCTAGAAACAATTACTTCCAAGATGGGACCACCCTCTCCACCAATTAAATGAAGTTCATCCACAATAAATAAGCTGACTTGTTGCACCTGCTTACATTGTTTCCATCTGCGGGACAGAGCATCCCATTTCTCAAGTGCACTTATAACAACCCAACCTTTCTCAAATAGCTTCAAATCAGTTGCAGTCTCACCTGTCAATTCAACTACTTTCCATCCCAGACCTTTCCCAAAATTATGCTCCCATTCACAATATTTTTCCTTTGCAAGTGCTGCTACAAGTGCAATGTAAACAGATCAAAATGTACTCTCTCCACCTTTTTGATGCAGTCACAGCAAAGCAAACTCAACACAAATAGTCTTACCACTTCCAATGGGTGCCGCAACCAAAACATTATCATCTAAGTTATATAGGACTATAAATACATGTGTTTGAATAGGATTGAAGTGCCTGAACTGCTAATACAGAGCTTCATATGAAGGATTTCTTAATGCAGATACAGGAAGTGGTTGTAAATCTAGTAGTTCAGTTGGAGGTGGATATTTCTCTGGCAGAATAAGATGTCTAAATGAAACTGGCCAAACAGTTTGTGATCCTAGCCAATTTTTAGAGGCAACACGAATAAAATACTGGGGTGGAAGAGGTTCATGTATTGGGACAGTGAAGCTAAGGTTATGATCATCCTCCACATACTGCATCTTCAACATAAAATATTCGTGATGAAGTATAAATTCACGATCATTGTCTTCCACTATAATCCAAAAAGGTTCAACATATCCATGAATTTTCTCATCCCACTGAAAATCTGGAGTGGTTGTTAGTTCCACCTTCAACACTGTACGTATTATTGGTTGAACATGGGTAGAAAGATCCAACTTTGGAAACTGATGAACAAATTTATGAATGGACTTTCCCATTTTTGGAATACGAATAAGCTCTCCAATCTCCTAGGCAAAAAGATCATAATATCAATCCCAAGCTAAATCTTTCTTCTCAATTTTGGTCAAGATGTCATTTGAAATGCCTTTAAATTGTCGGAGTGGAGTTTGAACACTTGACATACCAACTCTTATTATACCATAGCACCTCCTATTATAAATTTGCAAATTAATACCAACTCTTTACCTTCTCATTCCGCCAATATTGTTGATCCTATTAACCTTGCAACCATGGATGTTGACATTACATATAACACGGAAAACAATGTAGTCAACCTTATTGAGAAACCTAAACCTATTCCAAAACCTAGGCTTGAACCTTGCATAACCTTTGATATCAAGGAAACTATTAAGGTTTTTGATGGACCCCTATACATTACTATGAAGATTAATCGAGAGCTCTCTCGAGGAGTGCTTATTGATCCTATGTATGGTGATTGTTATTACCAAATAACAACTCTTTACCTAACAATTTCATCAAGAAAGTTATGAAAAATCTGATGTCATGGTTAAGGTGCATGATTGTTTTACTTGTTCTACCATAAGTTTTATGACCCTTCCTATTGAAGTTGGTAAGAAGTGCTTAGATTGTCACCTTTGTCACTATTCCTAAATCTAATCAATTCCAAGTAAGACTAGGTCATCCTTGGCTTACTTTAATGAGAGTTATACCTTCTACTATCCATGAATGTTTGAAGTTCCCTCATAATCATGGTCAATCAGAAAGTCATGGAAAGTTCCTTATAGATATTTGAAGAGAGTCATATTATTCATTACATTACTTGCAATATGTATGTTGATATTTCATTGTCTCTATATATTCTAAGTGTTTATATAAGAGTGGGGTTATGCTATGTAACTTTACTTAGTCACAGTCTTAATTATATAAGGATATATACTTAATTGTAGTATAAACTTGAATAAAAAATAGATTATTTTAAAATAGAAATATGAGGGGACTGGGATATTATAAAATAATGAGCATATCTTTGAGAATTATCCTAAGATTGTAGGGCTCAAATATTCATTGTGATTAATACAAGTTTGTAAACATTGATTGATGTATTTTGAGGTCATATAATATGGAAATAAGACAACACCTACATAAATCTTGATATCATCACAATATAACATATTTTGATTCTCTGCAAATTTGAACAGGTTTTCATTCACAATATAACATAAAATGTTTTGATTCTCTGCAAATTTGAACAAGTTTTCATTGTGGGAAGTGTAGAGATATACTAGAAGCCTATTTCCATTCATTGTGATGAATTAGAAGTTCACTGTCATCAATTATTGGCTTGAATATATTTTGTATATTCTGTGTTAACTGTTTAGACGCCTGGGGTTACTTGGCAGGCTATTATAAGTTTTGAGTTTCTTTTGCAACAGTCTAGGTTCTCACTAAGATATGGCCTTCCCATGAATTCCAAGGGCCCAGATTTCATGGGAATTATTCATCTAACATGTATTATGATATTCTAACATCTTTTATGCAGGAACAGTGCTAATCACCATTGACTATAATGAAACAGTGAGGGTTTCTTTGATGAAGTTTGTAGGTACAATGCAGCAGTAGAAGATCGGTCTGAAGGAGGAGCATATATTATGATTTGGATCATCATATAATGATCATTTCATGGTAAAACAATCACTTGTTGAACCTAGAACGGATTGGAGATAGGAGATTTGAGAAACCCTTGCATTGAGGGTTTAAAAGTACCAAATTGGGGTTTTGGGGGTTCCCGGTGGACTGAGTCTTATCCCTTTGTAATTTGTTCATTTTTAACCTTTTTATAACACTGCTGAGATTTTGGAGTGATAAGGATAAAGGGAGAGTGATGATGCTTTGTAAATTGGTAGTTTTTCATGCTATTTAAGGGTCACTGTGTGGGAACAGTCAGACCTGGTCCAAAGAATCCCATAGTAATTTTCTAATATGTTTTAGTACTTGGAAAAGGGTATTCATAAATGCTTTTTCTTTGTCAAGTTTTTTGGGAAAAGGTGAAGTTATTTGGGTTTGTATCCTGCTGCGGGGCTACTAGAATTGCAATTAGGTCTCTGGGACTGATTAAGAAGATTTGGAATATTGGGAACATGGGTTTGACTGAGAATCTTAAAAACTTTTGAATCTAAGTTAATAAAAGCCTATCAGATCAAAAACACCACTTAGGAGTCTTGGAATAAGTTTGGTGAGACAAGTCTCTAAGTGCACTTAAGGGTTTGGTAAGTCATAAAAGAGTAAGTATATATCCTTATATAATTAAGACCGTGACTAAGTTATATAAGAGTGGGGATACACAATATTATTCAACCATATTGAAGTGGAACCCAACTAGTTTCCATATTGAGACCCAAGTTTTATTTTTGCATCATTTTTATATTATGGTTTCATGATATTTATTGACCTCTTGAGTACCATAAACTTGTTAAGAAATAATATGAGAAGAAAGAAGGGGTGCCATGGTAGGGTTGGATGATTGTATGTTGTGTACGAATTGTGGCTAAGGCAAGGAAAAACCTATCTTGTAAGGCCTGTTCGGTTTTCAACTCTTGTTATATTAGAAATTATGTTGGACATAATGTTATAATGTGATGATATCAAGATTTATGTAGGTGTTAACCTTTTGGAAATTATATATACAAATTTCAAGTGTGTCATGAATTTCAGTCTTATTTCCATTTACTAGAAAACATACAAATTTGGAAGGTAAACATACTTCAATCAATAATATTGTGTATCATAATATTATATGTCTTTAGGTAAGGATGATGTCATATAATATTATGATACACAATATTATTGAACCATATTGAAGTGGAACCCAATTAGTTTCCATATTGAGACCCAAGTTTTATTTTTGCATCATTTTTATATTATGGTTTCATGATATTTATTGACCTCTTGAGTACCATAAACTTGTTAAGAAAATAATATGAGAAGAAGAAGGGGTACCATGGTAGGGTTGGATGATTGTATGTTGTGTACGAATTGTGGCTAAGGCAAGGAAAAACCTATCTTGTAAGGCCTGTTCGATTTTCAACTCTTGTTATATTAGAAATAATTTTGGACATAATGATATATTGTGATGACATCAAGATTTATGTAGGTGTTAACCTTTTGGAAATTATATATACAAATTTCAGGTGTGTCATGAATTTCAGTCTTATTTCCATTTACTAGAAAACATACAAATTTGGAAGGTAAACATACAAATTTAGAATCCATAGTTGTGCTTCAGATTAAAGTTTAGATGATGTTGTTTTAGATGACATTGGAAATGCTCATGTTGGCCATACATTTTACTAGTACAAGGCCATCCCTTTTGATTATAGTTTTGAGGGTTCTGTGATTGATTTCTGAGTTTTTTTTCCAACCGCACAAATCTAATTTGTAGGTCGTATAGCAAGGAAAGGGAAAAGTGCTAACTAGATGTGTTACAGTATTGTTTGTTGTCACATAAATGCTTACCAGCATTGCAAGTGATTTATAAATCAGTATTAACTCATAGACTCATAGATGTGTTACCAGTATTGCAATTGATTTATAAATCAGTATTAACTGATAGACTCCTATAAATCAGTATTAACTCATAGACTCATAGATGTGTTACAGTATTGTTTGTTTTCACACAATGCTTACTAGCATTGCAATTGATTTATAAATTTTCTTATCTCTTCCTTATGAAGAGTAACTTGTATATTTTATTACTGTTGTTCACTCATTTCATAATCATTTTACTTGTTATTGTATCATGTGTATAATGTTTCTATATATAATTATAAATATTCATTTGTATATCTTGAATATATACATCAATTATTGACAAGAGTTTCCAGGCTTTGGCACACACCAGATAAAAATATATATTGCATTTTGTGTCTTGTCTTTTACATCACTATCGATAGAAACTAGTCTTCCCTCTCCATTCTTTTCTTACTATATCCCGTGGAGTTTCTTTTCAGTGTATAGATTGTGTTCTTTTTCTTCCCATTCCATGATCCTAACAATCTGATCTGCTCTTTCATTTTATATTGACTCACTTGTTTGAGGAGAGGTAATCCTTTGTGAGGACTCATGCCTCTTCATTAACTGTTAATTAATCTTTCTTTTATTCTCTAATCACAGCTTTCGTTCTTGATACATTACATGGCCAATTGTATTAGTTTGTCTTAATATCTCCGCCTTTGTTGCTTTCATATAAATATCTATCTTTTAATCATATCAAGTGTTGTCCATCAAATCTTGTAGAGTGCAAGGAAAGGCTAGAGTGCTTGCTAGTAAGGTTGTGCCACCTATTGCCTTACACCTGCAAGGGGGGCTTGGAAGTTTCTAGCTAGGAAGCATTGCTCTTATTGGTGATTTTTCTAATGGTATGTTGGCACTTAAGGCTTTAGCGTATATTCCTATTAGTTTGGCATTTGGAAATGGCCCTTATGTTGGAAATTTCATGGCCCACAGTGTCTAGTTTAGAATAAGACCAGCACACAGATGTAGGGGATTGGTTATTCAAGCAAGGAAGAGGTTGTGATCAAGGACATAGTAGACATACACTATCAAGTCAGTGGTATTAACTGAAATTTCTCTTTGCCTTTGTGAAATGAAATGATTATAGTGATATTTTTATGCTGATCTATTAAAGGATTATAGTGGTATTTTTATATTTTTTCTCTTTGCCATTATTCTAACGACATATTCTCATCTTTGTAACCATTTTGTTTATATTAAGCCACTCTTTCAAGTAACCATTAGAGCTATTTCAAATGCACAGGTGATGAACATGAATATTTGTATAAGCACTACTGGGAGCTTACCCTGCAACACATGTACTATTGTGAAATATCATCACAAGTCCATTTGTTGCAGGGTCGAGCTCCCAGTAATGTTTGGTTGATAAATCTACATGTTTTTCACCTGTGCATATACCTTCTCTGATCGACTCTTATATGCACATGTAGTATTGTGAACATGCAGATTTTCTATAGTTGTAATGATTTTTCTTATTTCTTGTCTTTTGTCCCTTTTTTATTTCCTATGTCTGTACTTGGTGACAGCATTTTGAATGTTATTGACATACTTAAATGGAATACACAATACCAAATGATGAATGCTCAATTATTGTAATGGCAAAGCATCAAAACCATCCATTTCTAAACTTTGATTTGGTATGATAAATGTCCCTTTGCGTTGAGAAAATAGTTGTTCAGTAATGATTTGTATCTGCAGGTTGCAAACAAATCATCCTTCTACCAACGAGTCATTCCATTCAAAAAAGACCATGTCTGACGATATCAACGCACAAAAAAATAGGGAGACAATTCCTAGACTGTGGTCTAACTTAAAAAGAAAAGGTGATGGAAAATGTTATTGTCCTTGCAAAATTTGTAAGGGCTTAAAGACTCGAAGATATCTAATCAAAACAGCTAAGGAACATTGTAGGCAACATGGTCACATTGAAGGGGGAAACGAATTTCGTCCATTGGTATGTATTTTAATAATTTATAAAATACATAAAACATTTTTTGCTGATGGCATCATGGTCATGGTTAATATAAGGTCATCATTTTCATATAGGTCAACCTCCCTAGGTTTCATGTTATGAACCATGACAATCTGGAGAATGTGGATTTCCAAATGAGGGAACATGGAGGTGTGAATATAGAAGTAGAAGGTAATGATCCCATGGAAGAAGACCACGATGATGAAGAAGATCATGATGATCAAGATGATCACGATGATCAAGATGATCATGATGATGAAGATGATGATGATGATGTTGACGCAAACCTTGATGTACCTATACTTGAGAAGGCACACAAGCCCCTATATGAAGGCTCCCAAACAACTCTTCTTGCCATTGTATTATTTTTAGCAAACTTGAAGGTTATGAATGGTTTATCCAACGTAGCAATGACACGTATGTTAAGGTATGTCATCTTTTTTCATTATTTTAGTCATAATTCCATTACAATTAACATTGGGTGAATCATGTAGCAATTAATATTCTTTAAATTAAAAAATTATATTTTTGGTCATAGGTTGATAGGTGAGTGTTTGTTACCACCATCTAACATTCTACCTCGCTCGTATCGAGAATTATCTACCATTATGAAAGATATTGGAATGGAGTATCAAACAATACATGCATGTTCGAATGATCATATTATATATCATAAATAGCATGAATTTGCAACAGAATGTCCTATTTGTCATATTAGTAGATATCAATCAGATCGAATAACAAAAAAGGTGTCTCGCAAGGGTCTTCAATTTATTCTCATTATTCCACGTCTACAATGATTATTCAGGTGCAATAGCTTGGCACAATGTATGGATTAGCATGCATGCAATAGAAGTCAAGATGACATTATGCGAATGTCTGTGGATGGTTCGGCATTTAAGAAAATAGAGGAAAAATGGCCACACTTTAAAGAAGAACCTCGTAATCTCAAGCTTTCATTGGCAACGAACGGTGTCAATCCGTTAGGAGAGATGAGATCTACTTACTCGGTGTGGCCTGTTTTTGTTATCAACAATAACATTCCTCCTTGGTTGTCCATAAAGAGGGAGCACATAATGTTGGCACTGATTGTTTCAGGTATTTTTTGATTTAATAGTCATCTAAATTAATTTATTATAAATAATCCATCAAAATGGTCATAATAATTATGTAATGTTTTTGTTCATTCAACTAGGTAAGTACCAAGTTAAAGATATCAATGTACATATTGAGCCCTTTATCGATGAGTTGATGGTGTTATGGAATGGGGTCACTATGTATGACATCTCTAGACCAATAGGACAAAGACAATTTCAATTCCATGCAATGCTTGTATGGACAATACATGATGCCCCTGGGCTAACACATTTTTGTGGTATGTTCTCTTTTTAACACCTCTTTTTTGGTATGTTATAGTGCTAACACAAAGTTAACATATTTAATCCAATTATACACAATCTTGTAGATCTTCAGACAAAGGAAAAATTTGCATGTCCAGTTTGTGGTCTAAAGACAAAATCTCATCATTCAAAAAGTTTAAGAAAGCAGATGTTTGATGAGAATAGACACTTTCTCCACAAAAATCATAAGTATTGAATTACCGAAAAAAATATTTTCAATGGGAAAGAAGAGACTACATCAAAGCCACGGAGAATGACACCTCACCTATGGAAGTCAGCATACAATAAAATAAATCTTTAAGGTAATGTCATTCCATCTTATGGTTTTTGTTTCAAATTTATATTTTGATATTGTGTTTTGTTTACTGATGATGTAATTGATGCTTGTGAAAGTCGTCAAGGCATCAATAACCAATTTCCAAAAGGACTAAAAAGTTATCCTACGCAATTTAGTAAGTTGTCATACTATGAGCAACTCCCAATCATGCATTTGTTTGATCATATGCATATTGGAAAGAATGTAACAGAGACATTATGGAAAATCTTGGATGGAAAGCGTGACAAAAACCAAATTGTCAAAATTTGTAGTGACATTGAAGAATCCAACCATGTAATAAAAAATGTCATTTGATCAAATAACAATGGACACCAGATTGATACAAGTGCCCTTAGTTGGTTATTGTCGAAGCAGCAGAGCAATGCTATAAAAGAAGTCATAAAAAAAATATGATTTTCCACAGGATTTGCTACGAACATAAACGATCTCATATCAAAGAAAAGTGAATTTGGGCCAAGGATGAAAACACACGATTGGCATACATTTATTAATGTAATTCATGTTATTTTGTATTCACTATATATTTGTATACTACATGTAGTTTTCATTGTATTCTTTTATAAAATATTGACAAGATCATTTTATAAATATTGCAGTATGTTCTACCTCTATCTCTCCCACACCACTTCGCCAATAGTGTCAAACAAGTTATATATGATCTTGGAAAATACATGAGGTGGTTGTCATCTAAATAAATCAATAAAGAAGATATAAAATATTGGAAGAGAAAAATTCCTCTTCTTATGTGTGAAATGCAAAAGTGTCTACCTTCAACTTTTTTCAATGCACAAAAACACTACCTCATACATCAAGTTGAGGAGATTGAATTGTGTGGACCTGTACCAACTAGGTCAATGTGGATGGTTGAGAGGCACTCAAAATTTTTGAAAGGCTTGGTTCAACAGAGAGCACATCTTGAGGGTTCTATGGTGGAGGGATATATGGTATACCAAACCATGGTGTACATTAGTGAATATCTTCCTAAGTTTGTAACAAAGATCCATGTAGATCGTATTTGAGATCCCAACTCTATTAACAAATTCAAAGGGGAGTACTTGATGGGAAAAGGTAGATTGAAGAAAGTGAGAGGTAAATCTAAGATGTTATTGTAGTTAATTAATTCTTATAAATCTTCAATATAAGTTATTTATAATTGGTGTATTTTTTTTTATACAATTGGTCGAGAGTGGGATGCAATACATTTGTATATTGCGAACAATCTTGATTGGATGACGTACGGATCGAACGATGTCAACAAAATGATTTCTCATTAACATGGAAAGGTGTTGCTTCATTGGTTAGAGAAGCTCATCGTAATGGAGATTTCAATGTTACGCCAATGGTAATTGATCTAGCATATAGTTTAAGAGGTAGAGAGGTACGTACAAATTTATTAATGATCATAACTCGTATGCTTCATATCAACTCACGATGCAAATAATTTACACACACTTGAAAAATTGCAGGTCAAGCACCACAAAGCTATGTACTATCATGGCCACAAATTTTGCATAAAAAATTTGAATGACACAAATAAAACTTGTGATTCTGGGATAACTGCAATTTTTGAGGTCACCAATATATCATCTAGAAATGACATACATCCTCAACAATATCAAAATCGATACTATGGCATCTTGGATGATATAATTGAGTGTGACTTTAACTCATTCAAAGTAGTTCTATTCATCATCAAATGGTGCAGGCTATGACTGAATCAAAATGATCCAAATAGAACTGTTATTCAACATGATAATAGATTTACAATGATTAATACGAGGTCGTTTGAGCCAGTTAGAAATGAGCGCTATGTTCTCCCAAGCCAATGTGAGCAAGTGTTTTACTCAGAGGTTCTACATAAACAGGGTTGGTCATTTGTTGTTAGACATGATCCAAGAGGAAGGTCGATAAAGTATAATGTTATGGAAGAAGAAGATATTGAAGATGATGAAGAAGCAGATGATGAAGATCAAGATGATGGTGATGATGATAATGATGATGATGGTGATGGTGATGGTGATGGTGATGGTGATGGTGATGGTGATGATGATGATGATGATGGTGGTGGTGGTGGTGGTGGTGATGGTGATGATGGCGATGATGATGGTGATGATGATAGTAGTGATGATGATGATGATGATGATGATGATGATGATGATGATGATGATGATCAATGACATGATTGAAATGATCAATGAAATGATTGACATGATTTATTGATTTCAATTGTAATGATTACATATTTATTGTGTTCAATTCTAATGATTAGTACAACATATGTGATTTATAATTACCAATGTTTTGCTTACGATGCTCAATTAATTGATGTTGATACATGTATATATTATGTTTGATTATCACCCTTTTTGCAAACAAGCAATTGACTACAGACATCATCACCCCTTCTGTTGACGATCTTGCATTCCATATATAAGGTAAATTTGTTCATGTTTACGATGTTGCATATTGTTCATATTGTCTTCTAAGTTATTTGTAGTATATGTATCATGTAATTTTTAGCTAACTTAAGATAAATGATTAACATATGCAGGAAATTTAACCCCTTTGGTATGGATCGTGCACAGTGACATGGATCAGTAGGTATAAGTCAATAAATAGACGTAATTTTCTTATATTCTTCTTGTTTATCACTGAGCACATATGTTATAAATAGACATATTATATAATCATATAATGTATATATAAACAAAGAAGAACAATATAGAAATATAATTATATAATCACTTTCAACTTAGTACATTTTATATCTCACGTATAGACAAAGAAGAATCGTACGTATGGGTCACGACTTGATTATTCTATATATATATATATATATATATATATATATATATAATTTAAATATTATCAAAATTCTATTTGAAGAGGGGACATGACAATATCTCATTTGATGGATTGCAGGACCCACCAAATAGGTACTTGTCAGATCTATCTACATCGAATGAGGGAAATGAGGGAATGCTAGATGAAAGTTCTACATGTAGTATGGCTAAAATAGGGAGATCAACTAGAGGTCAAAAGATTAGAAAAAAATTTGATAAACGCATGCAATTTTTCCTTGCTAATGGGGGGTCATGTTCTTATGATGATGAGACCAAAGGCGACATCAAGGTGCCCTTTTGGTACACACACATTGAGAAAGAATGGGTACCCAGTGAGCTACCTCCAATTAACACTGATTTTTGTGTTAATGAGAGGATATATCGCATTGATCCATCCTCATTACATGGTTTGGGCCTATTTTCCATGGATGGGATAAAGGTATGTTACAAAAAAGTTGTTGAATTGTTCAAGTATGTCGGTCCGTGTTACAATTACAATGATTGGATGCGGATTGTTCAATATAAAAAAAATATGCATTGGTATGCACTATCAGCTAATTATATACAATAGAAAGAAAATGATCAAAGTAAAAGATTTGCAATGTAAATTGATGGGAGACCAAAAGCAACAGGTAATATTGCAGGTTTTATAAAAAGTACGTGACCTTCCTCAACTAATAAGCAACCCAATTGCATATTTGAGGCACGTGAGGGGAATCAAGTTTTTGTATGTGCGATAAAATCAATAAGTGTAGGGGAAGAACTGCTAATAGATTACCATTTAAATCGCATAGATACAAACAAAGTTACTATCATGAGGGTGGTAAGTACTATATACCATTTTATTAATAAGTTTTTTTTTGCTAAGTCTATTGCTTTCAGTTCGCTGAAGTTTTTATATTTAATCTTTGTCACAGGATGATATGGATCCCGCACATGATAGAGGTCACGAGGATGCTCCTCCCACCCATTCTTCAGCAAGGGTAAACCTTATTGAAATTGTACAAATTAGATAGTTGAAAAATGTTATATTATTACATTATTTTATTTACAGTTTTGGAGTTTTTATGATAGTTTACTGCTATTCCTGTCACAATTTGATGTTCAGGATAGGGGAAAGCACCTGCAGTAAGTACAGAGGCAATAGCTACCCCTTCTAATGATGATATCGCAGAAACATCTAATGTAACAATTATGTTGAGGAAAAAATTTAAAAAAATCAATTTAGAAATAATGAGAATTTTGGATGAAGCAAATATTCCAACCAAGGAGATGTTGAAGAGGCTATCTAAATTGAAAGCACAAGCACATCGTTATGAAGTAAGCAGTAATGAATCTTTAGTTATAACAAAAGTTCAATAAAGGTTTATATTTTATACTTTTTTATGTTGTGAAGTAAAATATGTAATATGTGTTCTTGTCACATGAATTTTTGGCAACTAATCTAGAACCTGGTCAAAGACAATGCAGTGAGGCCAGTACTAGCAGAAGTCCAGCTGCCTCAGGTAAAATAATCCTTTAGTTGACAAGTTACAAGGAATTTTTTCTTTGGAACATTCAAAAACTTCTTAAGTTAACTCTTACTTTTATTATTTTAGAATGTCTTTGCTAACAATGTATTGTTCAGGTCATCAAGTGCAGGAGACTCCTCCTAGGAGGTCGACGGACGTCCATCTGAGATTGTCGAGTGCAATGTCAACAACAAGGGGCATGCAAACATTGACGCCTTCACGGTCTATGCCAGCTGGTAAATCCTTGTTTTGCTATATTTGGTTTTGTGTTAATTATGATTTGATAATTTGTACTTTAATCTTAGGTGCATCACATAGTGGATTATTTTTTTGGAGTAGGAGATACACTGGTGGCACCGTCTAGTATGATAGATATAGATCAGAGTACATGTATTGGTGATAATTCACCATCATTTCTTGGATCTACCCATGTTTCTAGCACGAGAGTTATGCAGATGTCATTGTTGATTGACAATAATGAATCGATGCCTTTAAAATGTCCTAAGCTTCCAGGTACTTTAAATAATTATTTTTTATATTGTAATATGCATTTACCTATTCATAACAATTTTTGGATTGATTATCCCATGACATTTTTTGCAGGAAATGATTCATTTTATAGGACGCTTTATGACCTCGCACTGCAAATATTCGGGCCCACCATACGTACAAGGTGGAACATCATAAGTGAACTAACTTTATCCCACTATTTTTTTTCATATCATTAATTGGTACAGTATTTTTCTTTTCATTTGGATCTTTTCTTTTACTATATCTAACAATTTTGTGTTTTTTCTTAAAAGGTGGAACTTTCAAGACAAAAAATTAAAAGATCAACTCATTAAAGATTTAGAGCATGAGTTTGGCAATAATATTTTTGACGAGAAGAAAATTTTAGAAAGAACTTGCAAACATCTTAAGACTGTGAGGGACTCATATAGAAAGAGTCTCATCCAGAACCCAAAGTACAAGCATCCTCCCTTTATTCTAGTGAGGGATTGGAATGAGTTCATTTTGGATGCAAAGGAGAAAGGGGATGCTCAAAGAGGAATTACACCAGCAAATGAGAGAAGAAGGTATGCAATAGTATTAACTACTAGTACAATGTAATAATGCACTAATTAGTGATCTTTATATCTGTATCATCTAACATATTTCAAACTTTTCATAGGTTGCAGGACACATCAAAGGCAACAAAGGCTAGGCTACAAAAGATTGGGTAGCACAGACTTGGCTCTGGTGGATATTCCAAAATTAAAGCACGAATTGTAAGTAGCAATAAATAAATTGCAGAGAAAATTTATTTATAAAATGCAAATAATTTTGTTTAATCAAAAAATGCAGGGCTCTAAATTTAATTTAGAGGCCACGGCAAAACACAAAAAAATTGCCTTCAAAGAAGGCTATCAAGCCGTGGCTAAACGCCTACAGAAAGCTTCCACTGGCCCAACCGAAGAGTCTCTTTCATCATGTGCACAAGTAAATATGCCAAAAAATACATTAGAAATTGAATACTTGAGCAACAATCTATTTGATAATAATGTGCATGACATTGCAATGCAGCCTCTTAATCGTGACACAGATCATACGCCGCATGATGAAGCCCCTGATGTGCATCGTACTTTCGATGGAGGTGCTCATTTGCTATTTAAAACTAATTATGTAATTATTAATACAATTTAACATCTTAAATTGAACTTAGTGTAATATTTTTGTGTATATTTTAGAGGATACAGAATCATGTCATGTTGAACGAGTGCCGGAGGATGTTCAGACTGATCACCATGTAGATCATGTGGCTCATTCAGGTAAAGAAAATCTATGTTTTTTTCTTTTAAATTAATTTTTTGATTTATAGTTCTTTTACTTAAATAAATACTTGTAATTCACTAATATAAAATGGTGTGAATTTAACTCATGAAGTAGTTGTTATTGCAGTGAACCCCCCTTTGGCGCAGCGGCCTCATGTTCCTGAACAGATGAGGAGGAGACATGTGTTGGAATTAGAATCAGTAGATGAGGGGAATGACGAGGACATTAATCTTCCTCTTAGAAATTACATGTTTAAAAAAAAAAGCAAGAAACCCAAAAAGAAATGATTGTAATTAACATTTTTTGCTAATGAAAGAACATTGTCTTAATGGATGTAATTTTGTACTAGTAATGTTGATGAATGATGTGTTAATGAATTCTTCATGAATGTTGTGTGTTAATGAATTTTATGTGTTAATGAATGTTATCATGTGATTATAATGATTGAATGTTATATTTCAAAAATGGATGAATGAATGAATGAATGTTATTAAATGTTAATGGGGAATTTAGAGTGATGTTAGGGGGGGGGGGGGAGGCGCCAAATGAGCTTCCACCTTCACGTTGTTGGCCTTGTTTAGTAGAGAATATTAAACTATTCTCGAAACCAAGTGAAGCTCAAACTTTAAAGATAAGCTTAGAGTTAATAGTGACAACCAATTAGCAAGTCGAAATGAAGTTCTTCGTTACAGGTACCTTTTTAGTTTTTAAAGCACAATGTCATGTTTTAATATTGTGTAGTTTTTTTCTTATGTCAAAGTATTCTTTTACTATAAGAACATAATTTATGACCATTTTAGTAACTATTCTAACATCGCTTTATGACAAATCCTATTTTGGCAAAGATGGCGATAAGTGGTGTTGTCTATTCCTTGGGAGATTGGATTGCACAGGTCTATATCTCAAAATCATTTGCATGTGGCAGAAATGCATACTTACAACCATTTCATTCTACATTTAAAAACATTGATGACACTCTAGACACAAAATAATGCTCATGCTATTGACTTGACAGTGCTATGAAGGCAAACCAATTTTTGAATTTGATCGAACCCAAATGTTCAGATCTAGTCTCCTTGGATTTAGTCTACATGGTTCTTTGTCTCATTATTACTATCATCCTAGTGAGGTAACACCTTTGCCTTCTTTCTTAGTCTCTTACAGTTCATACTTGTTTAATTTGAATAATTTTTTAGTTCCTTGCAAAAAGGGTATGACAAACAAATATGGTTATACAGGCTCTATTTCCTTTTCAGGATTGGTGGGTGGTGCCTGCAAAAGTGGCCTTTGATCAAACTATCAAAATTAATGCCATATGTTGCTTACATTTGATTAATTTTCCATATTAATTATAGCTCTCTTCAGTTGTATTAGAAACTTTTGCCTTAAGCATGTGTGATGCAAACCTATAACACCTCTTTTTTCCATATGTAATCATGATGCTCTATTTCTTGGTAGTTGTGACTCTGAATGATTAAACCATCTCTTGATCATGTTATTGCACTTGATATATGACTATTTCATGTAGGTGCGTTGGTTTTGGGGCCAAGGTTTTGGGGCTCGACAATATCATATGTTAGGATTGTATCTGCAACGAGCATGGATTGTAATCTTTGGAGTTGCAATTCTTCTCTTACCAATGTATATATTTGCAACCCCTATCCTAAAGATTCTTGGGCAGCCAGATGACATTGCTGAATTAATAGGAACACTTTCAATCTGGTTCATTCCCCAACATTTCTCATTTGTTTTCCTCTTTTCTGTTCAGATATTTTTGCAGTCCCAATTGAAAAACATAGTGATTGGGTGGACTTCTACAGCCTCTTTGGTCCTCCACATTTTTCTGAGCTGGTTATTTGTCAGTAAATTTGAGATGGGGTTAATTGGTGTGGCAATTACATTGAATTTAGCATGGTGGATGCCCACAATTGGCCTAATTTTGTATGCCACGTGTGGGGGTTGTCCGCTGACATGGACAGGTCTGTCCAGAGATGGCTTCTCAAACTTGTGGCCTTTTTTCAAGCTCTCTGTTGCATCTGGTGTCATGATATGGTTAGCTGCTAGTTCTTTTATGGAAGATATAAATGTATGTAGGTATCTTGAGTCCCGAATTTATAAAATGTTTAGATAGTGCTAACATACTTTCATCTTGTGGACAGTTTAGAGAATTGGTATTACAAAATACTAGTCCTCTTGACAGGATATTAGTCGGATTCGGTTGTTTCCATTGATTTTCTTTCTATCTAGTAAAAATGCATAAAAAGAACTATTTCTTTAATGTTCATTAATGGCAGGAGTTCATATAATGGTGCAAACAATATGTTTTTAAAATGTTGATATGTGTTTTGCAGTATGAGCATCAATGGGTGGGAGCTGATGATACCACTTGGTTTTTTAATTGCTACTAGGTATGTACTAAATATTTCCTATACTAAATATTCCCTGTATTGAAATGAAATGCAAAATTTATAAATGTTCTCGACATATGAAATGCATAATGCTAAAAAGATAATGAAATGCATAATGTTGAAATGATAATGAAATGCATAATGCTAACATGATAATTAATTTGTATTCTTAATGTTTGAACATAGTTATTTATGATATACTATCAGAAATCAATTATGTAATTTTTGAATTAAATTCATTCACTCAGATTTCATGAGTAGTAGTTCACAAGAACCTATCTTTTTCATGGGAATGATTGGTACACTTAACACTCATTGCATCTAGGTGATACTCTTAGAGGTGAAACATTGGGCTTTCCCAGGAGGTTACCCATCCTACTACTACTCCAAAACAAGTGTGCTTAACCATGGAGTTTCCCTAAGATTAAGCCCACTTAAGCCCATTTGCAAAACTTTCAGTTAGTGTTGTATCTTATGAACGATTTATTATAGAGCCCCTTTAGCTTATTAATTGACATGTAAGAAATAATTTTCATAAAAATTCAATTTTTAATATTTCTATTACGATTCAACTGTATAATTTATGATTCAAACTCATTGATTCATTTTTCATATGTAATTTACAAATCAAACTTAAATACTTTTTTCAAAAATCTACTACAACCTTTGTTTGTGTCACTCTTTTGCAGAAGTTCCAAGCATGAAATGCTTATCTTAGTCTACTTATTTTCATCTTTCTTGTGGCAATGTTTATCTTTTACGTCCAATTTTTATAATAAATTTGTGTACAATTTCAAGTAGTTTAGGGTTTTTCTTTGTAAGGCCTTGTTCCACAAAGGGCAACTAAATACAATGAATAACTGAACCAATGATCTAGATAGCTACATTTCAAGCTTTTGACTTGTAAATAAACTTTATCTTTTCTTTTTATACCCGAATTCTAGCATAACCCACTTTTCAATGGGTGACTTCTAGTCATAACTAGAATGGAGTTCAAAATAGAACCTTTCCATTTCATTGACCCATTGAATCAGAATGTAACCATTAGGTCTGCCTTATGTACGATAAAATTTTGATGTTGAGTAATATCAAATTATGCTCCGATTGAGATAAAATCATGTTGTCAAATAACTTGTATGTCTTCAAATCTACCTTGTATTTATTGTTAATTAATATGTTTGCTTGTGAATGTAGTGTGAGGGTGGCCAACGAGCTGGGTGCAGGAAATGGCAAAGGAGCCAAATTTACAGTTATTGTTTCTGCAATTACTTCATCCATGATCGGCCTTGTTTTTTGTTTGCTCGTTATTCTGCTTCGCCATGAATTTGCTCTGGTCTTCACAACTTGTACCATAGTTATAGAAGCATTTTCTAAACTGTCAATTTTGTTGGGCTTTTCTGTGCTCCTCAACAGTGTTCAGCCAGTACTTTCAGGTAAAGCACCCCTGTATTTGCTCCTCCAACTTATTCGAATCAAACATGTTTCTGACAATGCTGGAAACAAGGTATTTTAAAAGGAATAAAAAAATTGCAATTATAATAAGAGTTATCAGCACTGAACAAATCACATTTAATTTTTGATCATTTATGATATTGACTGGGCATTCTTCTTCCTTATTGTGTTTTAGGGGTAGTGGTGGGATCAGGGTGGCAATCTTACGTTGCTTACATCAATATTGGGTGTTACTATGTCATTGGTGTACCCTTTGGAATGATGCTTGGTTGGGTGTTTAAATAGGGCGTTTCGGTGAGTTTGAGTTCTATTAGAATTGGCTAGCATGAAAGGGATTAATGTATATAGGGAATATTCATATGAAAATATAAGTAAAGCATGTATATATACATTATAGAATCTTGAAGTTCAAATGAGAATTTAAGTCAAATAAATTATCAAAACTAAAACATTAATACTATGAAACAATCAGAAAAATGTGATCGCATCCCTAGAACATCCCCATTTTGAAGATGGGTCAAATGGACCTGAATCCTGACTACGCATCCCTGAATAACTCTGCTTCCAAGTAGACCCTGTGAACAAACTCAACAAAAGAATGGAAGGTTGTTTAGAGCTGGGAATAAGAACTAGAAACAAAGATTTTATTAATTGATCATCTCCTTGTGCTTGATTGTGTTTCTCAACCTTGCTTTCTCAAATTTAAAAGCATGATATCCCATATTTTGTATGACAGGGAATATGGATTGGAATGATATGTGGGATAGCAGTCCAGACAACTGTTCTAGCTATTATTGTGTATCGATGTGACTGGGACCGAGCAATAAGTACTAAATTTCATTTGCACTTCTTTGTATGTAAAACATATAATTGTCTAAGTGGCAGTGAATGTTTTTGAAGTGTTAAATACATTTATAATTTATTATTGTTATGTACTAATTGCAGCCTGCTCAAGCCAAAGAGAGAGTTAGTAAATGGTCTCCAGAGGATTTGTCCTAATACTAAGGTAACAGATGCATCATCATATTCTAATGATGTACAAACAACACATGAATTGATGTGCTTTGTTTGAAGTGTATTCATGTGGAGGCTCTTTCTTTTTTTCAGGTTTTAATTCTATTAATGTTGTAGATTCAAACATAGTTTTAGGAAGGTTTGCAGTTCCATTTGGAGAACAAGTAGAGTCATTTCAATTGTTTCCCTACTCATATGAGGGCAAAGGAGGATCTATTTTTGTAAGCATTCATGAGATTTTCATGAAGATTCATAGGTTAGTGGATCTAGTTTTTCAATTCTATTATGAATTATTTGTATATGATGATTTTTTTACATTACATGAAGTTTATTCAATAGTATATTTGTGTTTTATTTATAGTTATTATAAAAAAAATTGTTATATTGATAAGTTCGAAGGTTTTAATTTTGTAATATTAAAATTTAAAATGAGTTAGATTTTAAATGAAAAATAAAGGTAGGTTTTTGGCAATGATTAATTTTTTTTAGAATGATGCAATTAGATTTTAGATTTTTAATAGAATAGATCAACAATTAATAATGAAATTATTACAAAATCAATATCAATATTATAAATCAATAATTACATAAACGAAACAAGAGTTGACAGACCATAGGAAAAACATGAAGTTAAGACAAAATTCACACAATGAAGAAAAAATGATGATGTCTTGAAGCCAAAAGACTACAACAAGCTCTAAGTTTCAAATATGATTCATATCTTACAAAATATGTTGTAAAAGCTCTTCTTGACCTCCCTTATAATCATCATAAATACACTAAGAATGACAAAAGTGTCCTTGTAAATAGGATAAAAAGTTAATCCACTACCATCAGTTCATGAACCAAAGACTTGGAGGTAAGTTTTCCTACATTTATGATTTTTACCTATCTCCATATTTAAACCTTCCCAAGTTGTCTTGTATCTATGTATGACCCCCAATGCCAATTTTGAGTCTTTTGATTTGACCTTCAGTGAATCATATTTTGATGTTTTAAATGTCCCTATGATGTTTGAATCAACTTGTAAATCTAAACCCTTACCCTATCCCTCAACCTTATCCCCTAAATCATATAGGATATACCTTCAATCTTGTTACTTGTATAGTCAACCTTCAACCCTATATGATAAATATTAAATCTATCCATTCACCTTAGGCCCAAAAACCTATACACTAGACCCCTAACCATATAAATATTAAAACCCTTAGATACCATGAACCATGCTTCTTCACTAGATCCTCTACTTCTTCTCACAACCTTCGTAGTGGATTCCCTTGCAATAGCCTTACATTGCACATGGCAAATACATCATTAGCAATTATGAAGTCACCATTGTTGTGGAGGTGCAGTTGAGAGTAGCAGTCATAAACCATGAATTGCTCTTTCTTGTTTCCAAGGTAGATTTTCAAAGGCTGATATGTTATCGCCATCTTCTAGTGTCTGTTATCATTTGGACAACAAATACCACTAAATAAGGGACTTAAATTGTTTTGTATTGAGGGCCATTGAGCAAGGAGAGCTCATGGAAGCAATAAAACATTTTTTATGCTTTTTGATTAGCCTTCAATGATCTAGACATGGTCAATAACTCAGTTGTTCAGATGGTTGAATACCTTGTGGAATTCTATTAAAAAATTAATAACAT
Organism: Chamaecyparis obtusa; assembly: GCA_027943335.1. NCBI lineage: Eukaryota > Viridiplantae > Streptophyta > Pinopsida > Cupressales > Cupressaceae > Chamaecyparis > Chamaecyparis obtusa. Next base: position 603,542 of record BSBK01004786.1, read on the forward strand.
CGGGTTCCTCCCAAATGAACTAAAAAAGAAACAATTTTTTCCATTGAACTTACCTTGAATATCAAACAACGATGTTTGTATATCAGAACATTGGTTATCTTTAATAGCATAGAACTTTTCTGAGGAGATTGATGTTTTTTGGCTCAGGGCAATTTCTAGCATAATGATCTTTCCCACAATTCTAACATCCACTCGCAGGACCTTGGTGGAAACGTGAATGTTGTTTCCCCCCAATTTGGAGGCTATTTCCAGTAGAGTATAATTTTTTATGAGAGTTTTCTCTGCTATAATTTCCTTTAGGATTTTCCTTTGATAATGCTAAATTTCTTTAGAGAAATGTCTCTTATGAGGTACCTTCGCACTTGACATGGTCGCATTCTTTTGTAGCCCTTATTATGCTTATAGTTTTGTGAAGCCTTAATTCTTCATTTCTCTTTTTTCTCTCCTCTATAGGAATATTTAGTGAGTAGGATTTGTCATGTTTACATTGTGTATTTTCACCTCTTTTAGTCCTTACTTGAACTTTGTGATCTTAGTCTTTTTCATTTTGCATGTAATCAGCCTTGCTTAAGTTCAATAGTTCTTTGGGAAATGTTTGAGAGGCCATTAGGACTCTTGAATTGTCCAACAATTGTCTCATGGAGTCTAATAATGGCCATAATCAGAGTGTCAGAAATACCAATGCTCCATATTCATGGAGCAATAGCTGTTGCAGGATGGGGCCAATGATAACAAAAGACTTTAGAAGACCAATAATTAGCCCTTTTGATGATAGCACTAAGAGTAAAAATGTGGTCAATAGTCTCCAATTTACATACTTTCAACAACTTCAACTACAAGAGTGATTTGGAAATGGCCTGCAATATTGCAATTGAGGGTAGTTTTGTAACATAGAGTTAAGTCTAATGATCAAGCTAAGGCTTTCCCCAAGAATTAGAGCTCATTACACTTGGATATTGACTAATAGGTAAGCCAAATAAAGTTTCAAAACAATTATAAGAATAATTGAGTCCAATGTGATCTCCTAGCACTCAAGTTGGAATGTTGACTAATGGGTAAGTTTCAAGGATCAAGGTCATAACTTGTAGGTCTGTAACAGTTGTTTTGGCAACTTATTTTATAGTAAGAACAATGCACCAAGATAAGAAGGTACAATTTGTGAAAACAGGTTCCTTGCAAAAATAAGGGGATATCATTTCATATGTAGTGTGTTGGTGATAGTGAAGTGATATTCCTTCAAACATTATCTGTGCGTTACTGATTAATGTTTATGTCTTATTTGTATATATTTATTATTGACATTCTTCTTGATGAATTGGTTTCTAGGTTGGGAGTCCACTGGCAGATCCATATCTTGCATTTGCAACTGGTATGAATGGCTTAACGGGGCCTCTCCATGGTTTAGCAAATCAGGTATAAAAGATATGCCTGCTATTGCAATGAATATTGATGAAAATAAGATCATTTTTATATACTTAAGTGGCAAGGGATAAAAATATGTTCCATATTTATTGAAATTGGAAGGGAAGCAACAAAATTCTTACTGCCTAGTTCATTTCACAAGTTTTGGAGGTTCATTTGTCCCTATTAGACTCTCTTTGATTTTCGATGTGCATCCATTTTTAAGGAGTGGAACCTAGTAATGTCCTCTTTCAGGTACATTTATTTGGGTGCATATTTCTTAATTGCATTCCAACTTTTTTGGATTGCTTTTCAGATTTCATAGCAAAAGGCCCACAAAAGTAACACTAGTGTATGCCCAATCATTCTAGATAAAACAATCTACAACACCATTGACACCTCTCCTTTCTAGGCATCATTTTTTTTCTATGCTCTGACTCAATAATGTTATATGTTGTCAAAATAATATCATAATCAGAAAATTTTGTAATATCTTTACATCTATTAGCACTGTGATAAACCAGAACTTTAGTGCTTCCTTCACTTGTGAACCTTGCAATCTCATTTCTCCATTGGATAACTACTACCATTGGACAAACAACAAGTGTGGTTTTAATCTAAGGCAGAACCTTAGATTTGCTACTGGACCCCACTTCAATGTTTGACACCTTAGATGAGTTTGCAATAAGAGGTGCCTTCAATCACAGGTCACGATTACATAGCAAAAGAGATATTGCCTAAATTGTTTTTCGCATTCCCATTTCATCTGCAAGCATGCCACCTTTAAATTTATATTATTCTTACTTTAGACTCCAAGCTAGCCACTCCTTTTGGAAAGGTAATAATGGCATTGACATCTCAAGAGGTGGTTCCTACTCTTCCATGGGACCCTTCTTTTGAGCAAATGCATCTAAGTCAAGCTCCCCATCATGTGCCCAGGATTCCTAGTCTTCAAGGCCTTTCTCCCAAACCTGCCAATTCAAATCGTCAACAATGCCATCTTCTAAATGTCACATTTTTGGTCCCATTTTTTTTTGACCAAAAGTTAGTATTGGTCGCTTTTTCGACCTTTACACATTACTATGGTCAACGAGAATGCTATGCATTCGACGGCCCCTTTGACGAACTTTGGTGGATATTTTGACTAACTGATGGTCTCAACTTCGACCTTTACACCAATAGAATTGATGAGAATGCTATGCATTCGACGTCTTATTCTTCCAGTTCCAAGGGATTGATTCAATCAATAATTTGACCAATTGTAGGGTCAAAATTTTGACAATGATTTTCCGTATAGAATAATCGACGAAAAAAGATCAACCATAGTTTTAGTCATTTGTTCAACCAATTGGTGTAGAAAATTCAACTAATTCTCATCGAAAAATAGGGTAAAATTTTGGGCGATGCAAGATTGTTGTTACACCTTGGATGCTCCTACATCAGACACTTGGGATAATTTGAGAAGTCACCTTGACACATATCAGGTGTTCAGAGGAAAACCAAAGCGGTCAACCTCTTCCTTTGATAGCCATGATTAATCTTCAACAAGTTGTCCCTTCCATTTGACTAGATACTCTTTGTATTTCTTGTTCCTTGTGTTTCTACCAACACAACCATCCAAGATGTCTTCTATCTCCTCTGTAGCTAAAGTAGGTGCTAGAATATTCTATTGTGCTTATGTTATCTCATCTTCATAACTTCCTTCATAATACTCTATCAAATCTTAAATATTAAATACTAGTGAAATATTGAGTTCACTGGACAACTCTACTTCATACGCATTTCTTGAATCATGCTTCTTCAAGATTTTACACGGTCCAAATTTCTTCATCTTCAACTTGTTGTATGTTCCCATTGGAAATCTCTAATTTATCAAATGAACCATAACTTCATCTCCCATCTAAAATTCCTTATGTCTCCTTTTCTAATTTGACTTAGTGTTGTACTATATATTCATCTTATTAATATGCTTCCTTATCTCTTCTTGCAAATTCTTCAAGTGTTCTACAAAATCTTTAGCTTCAGCACTACTATTTTCTCCATTGTCCAGCTTCCTTAATTCTGAATCATTTCTAAGACTAATCCCATATACATTCTAGAATGGTGATTTACCAGTGCTCCTATTGAAAAAATTATTGTATGTGAATTTTGCCTACGGTAAAATCAAATCTCACCCCTTCAATTTATCTCCAACTAAGCATCTTAATAGGTTTCCCAAACTTTTGTTCAACACTTTTATCTATCTATTGGTCTATGGATGGTGTGTTGAGCTAAACTTCAAATCTATCTTTAACTTTTTCCACAATGTCCTCCAAAAATACCCCACAAACTTAGTGTCTCGATCTGAAACTATTCTCTTTGGTAGACAATGTAGTCTCACCAGTTCTCTAAAAAATAATTCCGCAACATGAACAACATCATTAGTCTTTCTGCAAGGAATTAAATGTGTCATCTTCAAGAACCTGTCTACTATTGTATTTTGTCATCTGATGCATTTGTTTCGAATCCAAGTGTGGCATCTGTGTCGTGATATCTGCTCAGCCTAGTCTCAGTTTGGCATATATCGAGCTCATGTTATTTGTCTATCCTTTCTGGTGGCATGTTTTATGTGTGTTGTGATGTGCACCACCTAATGTCAATCATCCTATGTCACTTCCAAGTAATGACAAAGAGAAACATCTCCGGCAGGTTGGAATGTTCTAATATGACAGCCCACACATTTTTTTTAGAGATGCTTGTTTAACAAAAACATTTGTGCAATAACTAGAACAATTTAAAAATAGATTTGTATGCAAGTGTCCTGGTTGTAGCTGACTTCCGAGTACCAACCAAAATACACTTGGAACACAAACGCATAAAAACTTATATGTTATGAAATTAAATTGGCAGCACACAGGTCATAATGAAAAAATGTAAATGTATGTTTTTTATTTGTAACGGCATGTATATGTGTAGCGGTAACAAGTGGTGTAAAAAATACGGGATGCATATACGAGAGCCAAAGATATACAACAACAAGCAGAGTCGTTGAAAAGGCCAAAAAAATGGGAGTGAGGAGTTTCGAATAGGTAGACGGCTTGTAAGAGAAGTCGTGTGGAGGAGGTCTGAAAACCACGTGAGAATGAATAGCATGTGGAGACATGTGAAATAAAACATGTAACAATCCAAAAAGAAAATGAGTTGTGTGAAAAAGTAGTCGTCGGCTGTGTGAAAGCAAACGAGAAGAAGGGCGTTGCAGTTAAAAAAACTATGTGCTTGAATGCATTTCTTTTATTTGCGAAAGACACTGTAATCATATGTGAAACGGTCTTTAAAATTGGTGTGCAGCCCCTATAGCAGAAAGAAATTACATTTTCTTTAAGTGACCCACATCTCCAGCTGAGAGCGGGAATTTAACAGGTTATGGTAGGCATTGGTGATAGAAATTAACGATAATATCTGAACAAGAACGGTGATCAATGAGACTGGAGCTGGGTGCGTTAGCCGTCTAGAGGGTATGAATATTTGAAGATTTTTGAAAGGGCAGAGAGGAGTGCATTTCGGGGAGCAATACAAAGTCCATTCTTTATGTGTGTGGTACATGAACCACTTACAGACCGGTGTTGTGTTTTTGAGACAGGGAGTTGCATTTTAGGTGCTACAAGACTTAAGACCATGACAATGAGAAAAGAAGCAAGCGATTTTGGCAAATAGATACGCAGATATTGTGAGAAGTTTTTTCAAGAATATACAGAAAATGCAAGGTTGTTGATGCAACAGTCAGATACCCGAGTGTTGCAGAGATACCTTTTAGCTGGAATGATTGTTTGAAATAATATTAGTTTTATTGTAATGGAGTGCTAGAGATCTTGTTACCGGTTCTAAATTTGAATTTTTTTCAAGGCAGTCTGTAAAACTTTTGAGAAGTCCTTATGCTTCTGTAAGGACTAGGGATTATCTTTTGGTTGTATTTCATATATCCTTATCTTCTTGAAAAGGTTGGAGCCTTGTGTAAACTGGTTGAAGCCAGTTCAGAATTGTAGTTCTGAAAGATTTGTAGCTCTTTGTAAGAAGGGGTTGTTGCCCAGGGGATTAGTGAAGCCGTGGTTTTTTAACCCATCTTGGGTTTTCCACATGATAAAAATCATGTATGTCTTTTGTTCTTTTTCTTGGGTCTTTAAATTCGTATGTCTGAATTAAAATATTTGAAATACTAATTCACTCCCTCCCCCTCTCAGCATTTCACCATTTTTCAATTGGTATCAGAGCCGGTCACTCTCTTCACGTTCTTAAAAGCTTGAGAGTTCAATCCTTATGCACATCATGAGTGCCTTAGAAGGTCTTGCTACGAATCATGCACCTCTCTTTGATGGGAACAACTTTGCATTTTGGAGTGTTCACATGAAGACTTACATCATGTCTCTTGGCTGTGATGTCTATCTCAGTCTTGTAAATGGTTATACTATTCTCGCTACTCCTTCTGCAGATGCTGATGGTAAAAGAGAATTTGAGAATAATGCCAAGGCCATGAATGCAATTTTGTGTAGTCTAACTAAAGCTAAATTTGTAAAGGTCATGCACTGTACTACCCCAAAAGATATTTGGGATAAATTGCATAATGCATATCAAGGTGATGACAAATTCAGGAAGGCTAAAGTTCAAACTCACCGGGTTATTTTTTAAGGTCTTCGCATGAAGGATAGTGAGAACATTGTTGCTTATTTTATTCGTGTTGATGAGGTTGTCAACGCTTTAAGAGGTCTGGATGAAAATGTTGAAGAGAAAAATGTGGTTCAGAAAACTCTTTGTTCTCTTCCCATGAGGCTTGATGCTAAAGTCTCTGCTATTGAAGAAATGTCAAATTTGGACACTCTAACTGTTGACAAATTACATGGGATCTTGATTGCCTATGAGATGAGGACTACCGTTGAAGGGCCTTCTAAAATTGAATCTGCATTCAAGGCTTCTCAAAGAAGCAAGGACAAAGGAAATAATCTAAGTGAAGGCTCGAACAAGGACTCCAATGAGGAAATAGCTTACCTCATTAGAAGGCTAAAAAAGGGCTTCAACAAAAGTAAAGGCAAATCTGGTTTGAAATGCTTCAACTGTGGAAAGCTTGGTCACTTTGCCTCTAAGTGTTCATTTGATAAAGAAGAGGACAGAAATGATGAAAAAGAATTCAAATACTGGAAATCTAGGAGGTTTGCCAAGAAGAATTGGAAATCTGAAAAGGGCAAGAAGGTGTTGTTTTCAAAAAATGACAGCGATGATTCTTCAAGCAACAAAAGCGATTCTCGGATAAATGAAGTCATGTTCATGGCTATTGATGATGTGGCTATTGATGATGTGAGTTCTAAAGAAAATGAAGATGATGAGATGATGAAGTAGACCTTGAACTTGAATTGATTTTAGCTCTTTCTGAGATTAAGAAACTGAAAAAGAAAAATCTAAGTCTTGTAGATCTTCTACAAGTTGAGAGTGTTGAAAAGTTGAAGATTGTTACATCTCTTAAAGAGGCTGAAACTCAACTTGTTGATTTTAAAATTCTAAATGAGGAGGCCAAAAAGATTTGTGAGGATTTGGAAAATCAAATTCAGATAAAAGAAGAAAACATTGCCAAGCTAGAAGCTGAAATTGTTTCTCTCAGAAACATTGGTAAAACATCTATGCTCTCAAATGAAGAAGTGTCTTTCAACAGTGGTAAAGTCACATTAGATGACATCCTTGGCTCTCAAAGACCCACAAAAGATAAGATAGGAGTTGGCATGCTATCTGATCAAAACTCTTCACCACCGGAAAGTAGTCAGCCTACTCTTAACAAGGTAAATAAACATTTTTTCTATGTCTATTGTTTTGCATGTAATTACTTTGGACATAGAGTTGCTGATTGTATAGTTGTTCCCTTCAAGAATTATTTTCAGCGTGAAAAGAATGTTTTTAGAAAGTACAACTTAATTTGCTACAGTTGTAATAAGTTTCGCCATACTTCAAGATTTTACAACAGCTATAGTGCAGATTCATATTGTTCTACAATGTTGAACCTAAAAGAAGGACTAAAGTAGCCAAGGTTTGGAAAAAGAAAGTTCAAGAGACTCTTCTTAAAGCTCATGTTGTTCAAACAGCTCTTATAGCCAGCAGTGAGAAGGATATATGGTATGTTGACAGTGGTTGCTCCCGACATATGACAGGTGACTTAAATAAGTTTCATTCTCTCAAGAAAATGAAAGGTGGAAAGGTTAGATTTTGTGGTAGCTCTTCTGCAAAGGTTGTTGGTATAAGTACAGTCTTAATTAATAATGATGAAACCATTGTTGAGAATGTTCTCTATGTAGAAGGTTTGAAACACAATCTGTTAAGTGTAAGTCAGCTTTGTGATCAAGGGTATGATCTTAGTTTTAACTCAAATTCTTATACTATTAAAAAAGGAGTTGATGTCATAGCTAAAGCAACTAGAGCAGCAAGCAATCTCTATATTCTTGATGATTCTAATGATGAGACATGTTGTTTAAGAAAGGTAGAGGATGCTTGGCTTTGGCACAAGCGTTTTGGGCATGTAAACTTTGATAATCTTATCAAGATCAGTAAAAAGGAGGTTGTTAGAGATATGCCAATGTTAGAAAAATCAGTTGATGTTGTTTGCAAAAATTGTCTAGAAGGCAAACAAACTAGAGCTTCCTTCAAACCAAAAGATCATTTCAGCAATAGGTCACTTAAGCTTGTTCACACGGATCTTTGTGGACCAACTAGAACAGCAAGTCTTCAAAGTGAGAAATATTTTATGCTCCTTGTTGATGACTTTACTCGCATGACATGGGTCACTTTTCTAAAAGAAAAATCAGAGGCTTTAGAGAATTTTACGATTTTTAAAAGTCTGGTTGAAAATGAAATGAATGTGAAAATCAAATGATTGCGTTCTGATAATGGGGGAGAATTCACTTCTAATGATTTTGTTAAGTTTTGTGAACAACATGAAATCAAGAAATAGGTTTCAGCCCCAAGAACACCACAACAAAATGGTGTTGTGGAAAGGAAAAATAGAATTGTTCAAAAAATGGCATGTTGCATGATGAATGAAAGAAAAGTGAAAGATAAATTTTGGAGAGAGGTTGTCCACACAACAGTTTATATTTAGAATAGAACATTGTTGAGACCCAAGCTCAATAAGACTCCATATGAACTTTGGAAAGGTAAACCAGCTACTGTTAAGTACTTTAAAAATTTTGGGAGTCCATGTTATATTAGGAGAGATGAAGATAATTTGGATAAGTTTGAATCTAGATCTGATGAGGGAATTTTTCTTAGCTATTCCTCTAAAAGTAAAGCATTCAAATGCTACAATAAAAGGCTGCATAAATTAGTAGAGAGTGCAAATATTAAGATTCATGAGGTTACTAATGAATTTGGTGAGAATGATGATAGCTCTGAAGAAGGTAAAACTCAAACCAGCATTGTGGTATCATCTAAAACTCAAACCAGCACCATTGTACCTTCTTCTCCTCCACATACTCAAGTTGTAACAGTTAGCAAAAGTGGTGAGAATGACAAAGGTAAAGTACAATCTGCCCATGAAGAAACAGTTTCTACTTCTAATGATGTTGAAAGTTTACATGATACTTCCAAGTATGATTCTCAAGGTGATCATGATGCTTCTAATTTCAAAACTCCTTCTAAGTTTGTGCAAAAGAATCATCCTATTGATCAGGTTATAGGTGAAAGAAAGACTAGGAATGTTAGGAAAAATGTTAACTATTTTGAGGACGATGACTTCTCACTTATTTCCATGATTGAGTCTAAGTGTTTTGAAGAGGCAGTTGTAGATGAACATTGGGTGGCTTCTATGAAAGAGGTGTTAGACCAAATTAAAAAGAGCAATACTTGGGAGCGTGTGCCAAGACCCATCAACAAGAATGTGATAGGTACAAAATGGGTATTCCAGAACAAGGTAAATGAATATGGTAAGATCATTAGAAAAAATGTTCATTTAGTTTGCAAGGGTTATTCTCAAATTGAAGGTGTGGACTTTAGTGAAACCTTTGCATCAGTTTCCAGACTAGAAGCAATCAAAAATTTTCTTGCTTACGCTTCCTTTAAAGGTTTTAAAGTCTTTCAAATGGATGTTAAATCTGCCTTCTTAAATGGAGATTTAGTTGAAGAAATCTATGTTAAACAATCGGAAGGCGTTATTCCTAACAATGTGGATTATGTGTGCAAGCTGAAAAAGGCTCTTTATGGACTCAAACAAGCTCCTAGAGCTTGGTATGACAGGCTGGATAACTATTTGCAGTAGCTGAGCTTCAAAAAGGGATATGTAGACAGTAACTTGTATGTCAAAGAGGAAGGTAATAACATACTCATTGTTGTGGTTTATGTTGATAATCTGATTTTTGGGAGTGACAATGTCAAAATGTCCAAGACATTTGCTGCGTGCATGAAAGATGAATTCAAAATGTCTATGATGGGTGAGTTAACTTACTTTCTTGGGCTGCAAATCAATCAATCTTCTAAAGGTGTTTTCATTTCCCAAGCTAAGTATGTTAGAGAGTTACTTAAGAGATTCAAAATGGAAGATTGCAACCCGGTTAGCACTCCTATGGAAACCGGATGTAAGCTAAGTAAGGATGATGTGTCTCTTTTTTATCAGACTTTTTATAGATCTATGGTAGGGAGTCTGTTGTTTGTTACAACCACTAGATCGGATATTATGCAGGTTGTTGGCTATGTTGCTAGATTTCAAGCATCTCCAAAGCAAACACATGTTCAAGTTGTTAAGAGAATTTTCAAGTATTTGAAAGGCATTGTTGATCTTGGTCTTTGGTTTCCAAAAAGTTCTGATTTCTCTCTTACAGCCTATACAGATGCAAATTGGGGTGGCTCCGTGGATGATAAGAAAAGTACCAATGGATCTGTTTGGTCTCATGGCTTAGCAAGAAACAATCTTGCACTTCATTATCCACTGCTGAAGTTGAATATGTTGCAGCAATTTCATGTTGCACTCAGGTAATTTGGATGAAGAATACTTTATGTGATTACAAGCTTGAGTTTACTAATCCTATTTGTATTTTTTGTGACAACACAAGTGCTATTGACATCTTGAAAAATCATGTAATGCACTCTCGAACCAAGCACATTCCAATCAAATATCACTATCTGAAAGAGCAAGTTGCAAATAACACTATTAAGATGAACTATGTTTGTTCGAAGGAACAAGTCGTTGATGTGTTTACTAAACCTCTACCCTGAGATCATTTCGAATATCTTCGAAGCAAGCTTGGTGTTACTCCACCTCAGTGAAAGGTTCATTTTCAACAGAAGCACTTCATTGTTATATCTTTTGGACTGCATTTGAATTTCAGTTTCATAGTCATTGATGACAAAGGGAGAGTAGATCTTCAAGGGGAGTTGTTTTTAGTTGGTTAAGTGTTGTGGGGGAGTTGTTTCAGATTTGCAAATTGTTGCTTCCGGTTTGCCATCAATGACAAAAAGGGGAAGATTGTTGTATTTTTTATCATCTGATGCATTTGTTTCAACTCCAAGTGTGGCATTTGTGTCGTGTCATATGCTCAGCATAGTCTCAGTTTGGCATATATCAAGCTCATGTTATTTGTCTATCCTTTCTGGTGGCATGTTTTATGTGTGTTGTTTTGTGCGCCATCTAATGCCAATCATCCTTTGTCACTTCCAAGTAATGACAAAGAGAAACATCTAGGACAGGTTGGAATGTTCTAATATGACATCCCACACGTTTTTTTAGAGATGCTTGTTTAACAAAAATGTTTGTGCAATAATTAGAACAATTTAAAAATAGATTTGTATGCAAGTGTCCTGGTTGTAGCTAACTTTTGAGTACCAACTGAAATACACTTGGAACACAAATGCATAAAAACTTATATGTTATGAAATTAAATTGGCAGCACACATGTCATAATGAAAAAATGTTTGAAGAAAAAATGCTTGGTTTTTATTTGTAACGGCATGTATATGTGTAGCGGTAACAAGTGGTGTAAAAAATACGGGATGCATATACGAGAGCCAAAGATATACGACAACAAGCAGAGTCATTGAAAAGGCCAAAAAAATAGAAGTGAGGAGTTTCGAATAGGTATACGGCCTGTAAGAGAAGTCGTGTGGAAGAGGTCTGAAAACCATGTGTGAATGAATAGCATGTGGAGACATGCGAAATAAAACATGTAACAGTCCAAAAAGAAAATGAGTTGTGTGAAAAAGTAACTGTCGGTTGTGTGAAAGCAGACGAGAAGAAGGGTGTTATAGTTAAAAAAACTATGTGCTTGAATGCATTTCTTTTTTGTGCGAAAGACACTGCAATCATATGAGAAACGGTCTTAAAAATTGGTGTGCAGCCCGTATAGCAGAAAGAAATTACATATTCTTTAAGTGACTCGCATCTCCAGCTGTGAGTAGGAAGTTAACAAGTTATGGTAGGCACTGGTGATAGAAATTAACGATAATATCTGAACAAGAATGATGATCAGTGAGACTGGAGCTGGGTGCGTGAGCCATCTATACGGTATGAATATTTGAAGATTTTTGAAAGGGCAGAGAGGAGTGCATTTCGGGGGGCAATACAAAGTCCATTATTTATGTGTGGTACATGAAACACTTGTAGACCGGTGTTGTGTTTTTGAGACAGGGAGTTGCATTTTAGGTGTTGTAGGACTTAAGACCATGACGGTGAGGGAAGAAGCGAGCAATTTTGGAAAATAGATATGCAGATACTGTGAGATTTTTTTCAGGAATATACAGAAAATGCAAGGTTGTTGATGCGACAGTCAGATACTCGAGTGCTGCAGAGATACCTTTTAGCTGGAATGACTGTTTGAAATAATATTAGTTTTATTGTAATGGAGTGCTGGAGATCTTGTTACTGGTTCTAAATTTGAATTTGTTTCAAGGCAGTCTGTAAAACTTTTGAGAAGTCCTTATGCTTCTGTAAGGACTAGGGATTATCTTTTGGTTGTATTTTGAATATCCTTATCTTCTTGAAAAGGTTGGAGCCTTGTGTAAACTGGTTGAAGCCAGTTCAGAATTGTAGTTCTGAAAGAGTTGTAGCTCTTTGTAAGAAGGGGTTGTTGCCCAAGTGATTAGTGAAGCCATGGTTTTTTAACCCATCTTGGATTTTCCACGTGATAAAAATCATGTGTCTTTTGTTCTTTTGCTTGGGTCTTTAAATTTGTTTGTCTAAATTAAAATATTTGAAATATTGATTCACCCCTTCCCCCTCTCAACATTTCACTATTTTTCATCTACAACCACAACAATGGAATCATGCCCTCTCTGAGTCCTCAGTAAACCAAGAAAAAAGTTCATACTAATATCCTCCCATTGTCTCTCTGGTATACGTAATGGCTAATATAACCTTGTATCCTACCCGGTTTCTTTTATCATCTAACATATTCTACAAATCTCCACAAACTTCTTAACATCTTGTTGCAATTGTGGCCAATAATAGTGCTCACTAACCAGAGCAATAATTTTATATCGACCAAAGTGTCCAGCCAATACTCCACTATGCTTCTCTTTGATTAGGTTCTCCCTCATTGAACTCCTTGGAATGCACAATTGGCTCCCTTTGAATAACATTCCATCTTGACTTATGAAATCCAACAATCTAGTCATGTCTAGAGTAACAAGTTTTGTGTAAGCTCTCCAAGCCTCACCAAAATCAAGATCCTTAGGATACAAATTCTTGACTTCTTCTAACCCAACAACTTCATTCTACATCCATGTTAACAAATTCTACCTCATACTTAAGGCATCTACAACCCTGTTAGACTTTCACTCCTATGCTTCAAAAAAAAAGTGTACCTCTACAAAAACTCAACCCATTTCAAATGTCTTTAATTCAACTTCCTTTGGCTATTAAAATATTGTAAATCTTGATGATCAGTAAACAAAACAAACTCTTTAGGAAAAAGATAATGTCTCCACTTCCTCAATGCTCAAACTATAGCATAAAACTCTTAATCATAAACAAAATAATTTTGTTTGGCATCATTCAATTTCTCACCTAAATAAACAATGTGTTTACCTTTCTACCTCAAAACAACTCCAATGGCATTGCCACTAGTATCACAATCTATTTGAAAAACCTTATTAAAATCTAGGAGTGCCAAAACATACTATTCTATAAGTTTTCTCTTCACCAAATCAAAACTATTTGCTGCTCCTTTAGTCCACTTAAACTCGTTTTTATCCTCTCTCATAGTTTCAGTCAAGGGTACACCAATACTACTGAAATTTTTGATAAACTTTTCATAAAATCAAGCTAAACCATGAAAAAATCTTACCTCAGTAGAAATCCTTGGAATAGGCCATTCAAAGATAACATATACCTTGTCTAGGTCCATTTTAAGATGACAAATCTCAGGTACACTAACTCCATGAAATTGCACCTTTTCAAGTTAATCAACAACTTTTCTTCTCTTAACTTCTTAAAGACCCTACAAATATGCATTATATGCTCCTCCAATATCTTACTAAAGATCAAGATATCATCCAAGTAAAGAATAACAAACTTACTAAAGAATTCTTTCAATACCTCATTTATGAGCCGCATGAATGTGCTTGGTGCATTGATTAGCCCAAAAGGCATGACTAACCACTCATACAAGCCCTCCTTTGTCTTGAAGGTTGTCTTCCATTCATCTCCTTCTCTAATCTTGATTTAGTGATATCCACTCTTCAAATCTATCTTTGTGAAGTATTCAGCTCCACTCAAGCAATCCATAATGTCATCCACTCTTGGTAGGGGAAACTTATACTTGATAGTAATCTTATTGATAGCTCAAGAATCTATACACATTCGCCATTCTCTATTTTTCTTTGGTGCTAGTACTGTTTGTACAGCACATGGACTCGAACTCTCTCGAATCAACCCCTTCAACAACTCTTATTTTTGTTTGTTCAACTCTTCACTCTCTATTCGAGGCATTCTATGGGCTGGCTTATTTGGCAAACTGGCTCCAAGCATCAAGTCCAATTGATGACTAATCTTTCTTATTGGTGGTAATTCATCAAGTACATTATCAAATATAATATCCTGAAACTCATCCAACAAATAAGCAACTTCTATAGGTACATCTTCAACTATCTTTATCAACTCTTGGAATTAAAGAAAAACATATGTTCATAATTTATGCCTTATACAAACTTCCTTCCATCAACTAAACATATTCTAGCATTACTACATACCTTTTCCTCTAATTCCTTCAATGGCTTCAACTTGTGTCAGGCTTCATCCGTTGTCAATGAATAGGTATTTGCATACCCATCATGTACTACACGACGATCAAATTGCCATGGTCTCCCTAATAACAGATGACAAGCATCCACAAGCATAATATCACACAATAACTCATCATGGTAGTTTCTAATTTTGAACTTTACCAAACATTGTTCATTAACCAAAACCTTGTGATCCTTCTACAACCAAGAGATCATGTAGGGATTTAGATGCTTTCTTCTCTCTAGCTTCAATTTATCCACCATTTCCTTTGAAACAAGATTATCAGTACTACCACTATCAATAATGATATTGCATACCTTACCATTACACTTACACCTTGTGAGCAACAAATTATTCCTTTTCTCAGGTTCCTTCTCTTCATTTAGCAAGGCTCTTCTTGTGAGAAGGACCTCTCCTCTTTCAACACCTTCGAAATGTAATGACTTGACATCTTCATCTACATGTGTAACTCGTGCATTGTCGTTTGGTCTTCTATTTTCTCTCCCTTGATGTTGTGGACACTCATAAGCTTTGTCCTTCTCTGCAATGGAAACATGTCCCATGAAAACCTCCTCTTCTTGGTCCTTTCCCTCTTCCTCTTCCTCTCTGATCTTTGTTATTTTGATCATGAAGGCGATAGTAATTATTTTCCCTCTAATTATGACTGCTACTAGAGTCATCATTCTTCTTTTGATCTTCATTTCAGCCTCCATAAGACCGTCCACTAGGTCTTCCACCATGACCTCTTCCACTTTGCTTGATCTCAAACTTCTTGTTCAACTTTTCTTCTACCTTCAAAGCAAATTGATATGCATCGTCAATGGTATATATTCTTACCATTATCAACTCTTCTTAAATACTCAGCCTCAACCCATTTATGTAATGAGCAAACTTCTCCTTGTTACCTTCACAATGACTTGTTATGATAAGAACCCGATAGAACTATTGTATACTCTAAGACAGATTTTCTTGCTTGCTTCAACCCTTGCATTTTCTTCAGTAAATCGAGCTCATAGTCAACAAGAATGAGTTGTCTCTTCAATTTATCCACCATTCGATTCCACCTTGTTATATTTTCCTTCCCTCTTATGTTTCTCTCCAACTGAACCTCTTTCCACCAAATTTTAGCATGCCCTTTCAACTTGGCCTTTGCGAATATGACCCTCCCAAGATCTTATATTTCCTCAAGCTCAAAGTACTCCTCCATATCATTGATTCAATCGATCAACTCTTCTAGATTAAGATTTCCAGAAAATTTAGGAAGTTCAATCTTGGGTCTCTTTCCAATCATGCCAATGGCCCTTAAAAATCTAGCTTCATCAAGATCCCTAGTCATTTCTCACTCTTTTTCAAACTATCCTTCTTCAGATTCATCCTTACTTGCATCGCTTGCCCTAATATCGATTCATCTATGCCACTCCTCTTGTAGTGCTTGCACTTGCCTCTGCATGCAGGGCTTTAAAACCCTCTTTTGTCACACCCACAATTCTTTCACTATGATGCCTTCATGGAGGCATTTCCATACTTATCTCTCAGACCCACAACCACAGTCTTGGTGCAAACTGTCTCACAATCAGCAATCTGTCTACAAGCTCAAGAACTTCTAATCTGATACCAATTGATGAAGAGTACTCCCCTTATTTAATCAAACACACACAACACATTAGGAAAATAAATAGAAAAATTGCAAGAACAAATTATTAAAAAGAACAGAAACACTTGCTTTATGTTATCCTCCATGAAATAACATTACAATATTCAAAAAAATATGCTACGGTCACATTGGCATTTTCATTTCAATAATCTGCAAGACAAAGCCACAATTTACATTCTGGAACTGCTCCTAAAATTCCCCTTTAGCCCTATAGAAGTATCATAACAAACTGTCTTAGAATATTCTAGAAAGTGAAATTTTCCCATTTTAGTGCCTAGCAGTTCAATTTCCCACCTTAAGTGATTTTTCTCCCTCTTTCTGCTTGTATTGAAAATAGAGTCTTGAAAGCCCAACTTCCAAAAATCATAACTTGTGAACCGTTGAGTCGATTGGCTATTATAACTTCATTTCAAAAATGGCACAAAGCACTCTAAGCCCTAGACTTGTGAAGCGCCAACCAGTAAATTTTTTACCCCTTTTCAAAGTCTCTAAGCCTTCAAAACTAGGTTCAAAGTTTTTGTACCACCCTATCAAAATAGAAAATGCAATAACTTTAAAACCACGCTAGATCTTGTCATGAAACTTTACCAGTAGGCTTGTATATCCAAAATGAACTTCCAAAGAAGCAAATGGGACAATTCGCACTCAAATGAACCGCCAACTAAAAATAGTAACCATGTCCAAAGATAGCCCTTATTGAAACTAGACAATATTTTTGAGTGATGCAAAATTGCTCTTACACTGTGGATGCTCTTGCATCAGATATCATTTACAAGTTTTCAAGTCATGGAGTCTCTCAACATGACAAACACAGTGGCTACACCCATGTGTTTAAAACAAAATATTATCATGGATTCTCTCAACATGATATCATCGTGGTTTCACTCAACATGATGTTCACCATGGTTGCTCTCATGTGTTAAATAAACACAAGCTCTCATCACGGAGTCACTCAACGTGATGTTGTCATGGAGTCTCTCAACATGACATCCACTATGGCTACACCCATGATTGAAAAGATCAACAAGGGCTTTCACCTCAAATTTATCTATCTTGGAGAAAAATGCATTACGAGGGCTTGCACCTTAAACTTCTCTTACAGAGAAGAATGCATTAATAAGGGCTTGCACCTCAAACTTCTCTGACAAAGGAGAATGCATTTACAACATGAAATAAGAATCACTGAAGCTACGACTCTCTCTCAACAAGAGCATCATTCTCCAAAATACCAAGCTTATCTCGAAAATAAGAAAACTTCACTTTACGAAGTGGCTTGGTGAGCATGTTCATTGTTTTCTTATTTGTACAAATGTACAGAGCTTAACTACTTTCCTTTGAACCATATCTATTAAATAATGATACTTGATTTCCACATGTTTGGTTTTATCAAGAAAAACAGGATTAACTGAAAGCTTCACATAGCTTTGATAGTCACAAAGAATTGCAATAGGTTCCAAAAGTTGCCCAAACAATCCTTCAAGAAGCTTTCGAAGCCACACTACTTCTCTTGCTGCCACACAAGCTATAACATATTCAACTTTTGTTGTACTCTAAGCTACACATGATTATTTCCTACTGTACCAAGAAATCATAGTTGAACCTACGTTGGAACAACAACCAGAAGAGCTCTTCATGTCAGGCACACACCCCGCCCAATTTGAATCGGAAAAATCCTGCAAGTTCAGACCTTCAACAGAAGTATATTTCAAACCATATCCCACTATACCACACACATATCTCAAAATATGTTTGGCGTCAACTAGATGAATTTGTCTAGGTTCACCAAATACATTAATGATCCAATCAATTGCCTATACATAGTAGGATCAACTAAATTTGAACTAGCTACAACCTCATGTAATTTTTTCAAATTTGGTTCCATAGGAGTTGACATGGACTTACCGTCGAACATACCAAATCTTTTCAAAAATGTCAATAGCATATTTCCCTTGACTCAGGATGATCTCATTTGGTCTTTGCCACACTTCTAATCCAAGGAAGTAGTGCATAAGACTGAGATTTTTCATCTCGAATTCAGAAGCTAACTCTTTCTTAAATTTAACAATGAGATTATCCTCTCCAATAAGAAACAAATCATCAACATAAAGAACTAAGATTAAATCTTTATCATCAATTACCTTGAAATAGAGATTTGAATATACAAATCCTTTTTCCATCTACACACATCTGATTCCTTCTCGTGAATCACAAAACCCTTTGGTTGCTCAATGAATACCTCTTCTTCAATTACAACATACAAGAATGTCGTCTTCACATCCATCTGATGTAGTTTCCATCATTTAATTGTTGCAATAGCAATGATAATTCTGATAAAACTGTATCGAGCTATAGGAGCAAAAGTCTCCTCACAATCTATACCTTCTTTTTGAGAAAACCCTCTAGCTACAAATTTAGCTTTATACTTTTCAACACTTTCATCAACGCATGTTTAATTTTGAAGAATCACTTAAAAGAAACAACAATTTTACCTTTAAGACTAACAACAATGTCTCAAACATCATTCTTGATAATGGATTGATATTCTTCCATTATGGTGTCTCTCCATACAAGCTATTTTGAAGCCTCGTCAAAACTTATGAGGTCTTTTACTTTCTCTAAAAGTGTCACATGGTGCTACATATTTTTCAGCCTCTTGCATAGTATGTTTGACCTACAAAGGTCTCTTCTTGTCAAATGAAACATTACTTGGACCAGTAGTGGAATCTATAGGGATCAATAGGATCTTCTAATTTAGGAGCCTCCCTCTGAATCTCAGAGAGGAATTAAGGGCAGCAATATCCATATCTTGAGTAGGCTCAAGATCTTCTCTATCAATTTCCATATTAGTCTCTTAATATCTTTTACAAGCAACATCTTCTTCAAATGAAACATCTCTACTTATTTCAATCTACTTTTGACCCTAAATGTAGATCCTCTAAGCTTTTGATGATTCACTATAACAAACAAAAATACCATTCTTGCTTGAAGATTCTAACTTGGACCTTTTGTCTTTTGGTACATGTATGTAAACTGGGCACCCAAAAATTCTGAGATAACTAATATCTGGTTTAGTACCTATGAATCCTTATTCATGAGTCATATTGTCTAGAATTTGATGAGGACTACGATTCTAAACATAAACTATTGTCCTGCAAGCTTCTGACCAAAGAAAGGTTTGAAGGCCTTGATCATAGATCATTGCTTTCGTTGTCTCAACAATAGATATGTTCTTTCTTTTTACAACTCTGTTTTGTTGTGGATTATAAGGGACACAAAACTCCCTCTTAATCTCAGCTTCAATATCAAAATTTTGGAATATACCAAAAATAAATTCACCCCCATTGTCAAACCTTAAAACTTTGATCTTCTTATTGGACAAATTCTCTATAAGAGCTTTGAACTCTTTAAATCTAGACAATACTTCATCAGACTCTTAAAATTTTAAAAAATAAATCCATGACTTATGAGAGACGTCATCACTAAAAGTAACATAATACCAAAAACCACTTAATGAAGCAACAGACATAGGACCACACAAATCATAATGAATCAGCTTGGGAATTTGTTTTGCTCTACTTTCACTATTATGAAAAGGGTTTTTAATGTTCTTACCTAGAGCACAACCTTTGCAAACACCCTCATGATTTTGATTTAGCTTTCGAAGGCTAATGACCATCTTCTCCGTTGAGGAAAGAGTTTTGAAATTTAGATGAGTGAATCTTTTATGCGACAACTCACTAACACTCATGGATGTTAAGATTATGGCCTTTACGACAAATATCAAGTGCACCAAACAATTTATTTAATTGTTAAAGAGCCTAAATAAAGATATATAAATAATGATATTAAATATGTATTATATTTAATATCTAATGTTTATAGAAATTCGATTTAGAATTAAATTGGTTGGTTGGGCCCTAAAGTCAGCCTTCTTGGAAGGATTATCCAAGTCGACCCCTCTTGAGATATCTCCCTTGGCTCCTATATATAGGAGACCGATTCTTGAGAGAAAGACACAAAAGACATAACGTGCTCTTCCTCTCCAAGAATCGGCTAATACTATCAAATCAGCTGCAAACTTACTTGGCAAATAGGCTGTGCATTTATGGAGCGAAATATGTGACCAAATTTGGTATAGGAAAGTTCGCACATCAAACGTGATGTTAATCAGCATAATGTGAGTTATCTAGTGCGAACTTTAGGGCAACAATATACAGCAAATTCCTACCTTGCGCATTCCTGGAAGTGAGCATTGGAACTTTGATATTCGATATGATTAAGTGATATACTTGGAGCACCATTGCGAATTCCAGATCTTCTTATTCTCTTAGCATATTATCTTATTACGGATCATAAGAAGCCATCCTTGATACAAACATTGTGGAGCAGGACTAGATGCAGATCAATATTATATCTTAGATATAAAATATTGACAGATTATTGGAAGTCAACAAGAAGATGCAGATCTGAAGTAATTTCTTGCAAATCCAGGTACTATTTGTACTTATGTTTTATTATTTATCATGTGGTAGTTTTGTTAGACTATCATAGTTTGATCATTCCTAAGTACAATCTGAAATATACTAACATGGTATTAGAGCTACGGTAGAAGAAAGATCCATTTCAGATTTAGGAATTTCAATCTATCTATTTCAAAACTAAGGCAACCAAGTGTTAGGCTTAAATTGGTTATGAAAGTAGGGCTAAATCTTGCATTAAAGTTGAATACCTTGGAGGGAATCTTGATTAAAAGGGAGTTTAATCATGGGCTCACTTTTCTATCCCTCTTACATGGTTTATTGGATCATTAGCTAGTTCATTAGCATCATATAGTTGATTCATTAAAACATTTGCATTGATTAGCTCTTTCATATGATATACTTACATATTGGCTGGTTCATAACACTTGGCTTATGATAGAACATCATTCCTCACTGTTATGACTGCTTATGAATGTGAAGGAAGTACTTTTGTATACTGACAACCTTGGCTTGTGTTGGTCCTTACATTGGCATTGGACAAATAATTTGCAAATCCGGCATGTATGGATGAAGATAAGACCATCTAGAGGGAGTAAGTCTCATGTTCCCTGGGTGTCTTAATCGTAGACATATGGTTTAAGAGGGAGTTCAATCATGGCCTCACTGGTTTGGATGGTAATCTCCTCCCTTATATCTTGTTAATTTCATTGGTATGATCATCATTACCTGTTAATTTTTGATCAAATGGTTAAGAATGCCTCATTAGCATAACTGATTATTTGCTTAGCTGATTGTCATGGATGCATTCTAGCGTATGAAGGCAACTTACATAACTATCCATTCAGCATAGTTATTGGCATATTTGGCATCATACATTATGACTGTGGAGTGTACCTCACACTGGGATATGATATGTTTTGTTTTGCTTAGGAAACTATGTGAGTAAATCCATCTCTTGGTTTATGTTAAGCATTGGAATATGTTGACATTGATTGACTCATTGTCTCTGTTATGGGAAATCATAGTTGATTGCTAGATGGATGCTAGCTATTGTGTTCCTTATGCATAGGTACATACATTATTGGTTGGAACACTCTTACATTGGCATATGTTAGAGTTAATGTTGTTATCTGCATAGGAACATTCATATAGAAAACTATATTGCATCTTGTTGGTTAGATGTTGGTTATCTTTAGGTGATGAAGACTTATGTGATTATTCTTATGCACAAATGTTGGATAAATTATTTTGGTTGTATGGGGCATACATCTTTTGTATAGCTTGTGAAGCATACTTTAAATATTATGTATGAATGGGTCATACTCTCTTTCATTTATTGATTATGGCTAATGACTTATAATCATATTGGCTAATCTTATACTTGTAGGTTTCATCTGGATATACTTATGTTTTTGGCTAAGTTATTCTTATGAATTGAAGAATATCATTTGATGTTCTTCAAGTCCAAGAGACTCGTGGATCAGGGGTCCACATTTGCATGGATCAGGGATCCATTGCTAAGTAATGGGTGAGACATCATTGGATGTCAAAAGACCATTACACCTAGTAATGGGTGAGACATCATTGAATGTCAAAAGACCATTACACCTAGTAATGGGTGAGACATCATGGATTTGATGTCAAAAGTCCATTACTCCCAGTAATCGGTGAGACATCATGGATTTGATGTCAAAAGACCATTGCTCCGAGCACTTGGTGAATATCATGGACTTGATATTCGAGAGACCAATGCTCTTAGTCTTGGAGACTGATGGATCAAGGATCCCCAATTGAGTATTTGGTAAAATCATGGACTTGATGATACCATGAATATCATAGAGTTGATATTCTAAATTCTTGAGTCATGGGACTCGTGGATCTGAGAAATCCACATCTGGATAGTAAAACATCATGGACTTGATGTTGGCATGATGTCATGGATTTGACACCTCTTGAATCTTGGTGACTCGTGGATTTAGTTATCCACAAAATGGATGGTATAGGACTTGATGATACCTTGAATATCATGGACTTGATATTCAAAATAGTCAAGGAGACTAGTGGATTTAGGAAATTCACAAATTGATTAGATATTTAATTTCACTCATATCATGAACTGACATTTCTGGGTCTAGGAGCCTAGAGGATCTAGGAGATCCACATTTGAATGATATGATGTTTCTCATATGAATATGAGATGTATGGTTTATGAAGAACAGTTGTGTTCTCATTATATCTTGTAGATAGAGATCTACTATCTTAGATATGAGATCTATGATCTTATTAGATATGGAATCCATGTTGATTATGTCTTTGGCATCTCTATCAAGGGTTGATAGAGGGAGATCTTTGAGTTGATCTTTGCCTCAAGTCCAAGAGGGAGTGTTAAGATTATGGCATTTACGGCAAATATCAAGTGCACCAAACAATTTATTTAATTGTTAAAGAGCCTAAATAACGATATATAAATAATGATATTAAATATGTATTATATTTAATATCTATTGTTTATAGAAATTTGATTTAGAATTAAATTGGTTGGTTGGGCCCTAAAGTCCGCCTTCTTGGAAGGATTATCCAAGTCGGCCCCTCTTGAGATATCTCCCTTGGCTCCTATATATAGGAGACCGATTCTTGAGAGAAAGACACAAAAGACATAACGTGCTCTTCCTCTCCAAGAATCGGCTAATACTATCAAATCAACTGTGAACTTACTTGGCAGACAGGCTGTGCATTTATAAAGCGAAATATGTGACCAGATTTGGTACAGGACAGTTCACACATCAAACATGTGATGTTAATCAGCATAATGTGAGTTATCTAGTGCGAACTTTAGGGCAACAATATACAGCAAATTTATGGCTTGTGTATTCCTAGAAGTGAGCATTGGAACTTTGATATTCGATATGATTAAGTGATATACTTGGAGCAGCATTGCAAATTCCAGATCTGCTTATTCTCTTAGCAAATTATCTTATTACGGATCATAAGAAGCCATCCTTGATACAAACATTGTCGAGCAGGGCTAGATGCAGATCAATATTATATCTTAGATATAATATACTGACAGATTATTGGAAGTCAACAAGAAGATGCAGATCTGAAGTCATTCCTTGCAAATTCGGGTACTATTTGTACTTATGTTTTATTATTTATCCTGTGGTAGTTTTGTTAGACTACCATAGTTTGATCATTCATAGGTAGAATATGAAATATACTAACAATGGAATCATGTGATAAGGCTTGAATAGGACAACCTAAAAGTCTATACAAAATCATGACGAACACCAATTTCACGGGCTATCTTAATGCTATAGTGTTTTTCTTCCATGCAAGAACTTTGCCATCAGCAAATGCAACTTGATATCCTTTATCTTCCAACATTGAAATAAAAATCAGATTTCTCTTGATTCCAAGAACAAATAACATATCACTCGGATGAGGAATTTTTGAATCTAGATGAAAAATTGTAGTTTCAACATCCTTCATAGAATAGAAAGCATCATCACCAATAATAACTTGTAAATGAGTATCATTTTCTATCAAATTAGAGAGATGCTCACAGTAACCTGTAATATGGCAAGAAGCTCCACTATCAATTAGTCAAGTATCACTATCAATACGAACATTAATTGAAAGAACATAAATAAATAAGAAACCCTCTAAATTTTCACTTGACTCTCAATGAGGAGAAGCATTTTTAACATTTGTGATAGCAACTTGATGCTTGGGTCTTGTTGAACAATCCCTAGCAAAGTGACCATACTTGTGACATCTGAGGCACTAGATCCTAGAGAGACCCTTCTTCTTAGGTTCAAGAGCTAAATCAAAATTCCTATCTCTGAAGCTCTTGAAATTTTCTTTCTTTCCTTTCCTTTTAGAAGTATAGGCAGAAAGGACATGATCTTCTTCATGGTGAGATTTACGCCCATTTCCCCTAGCCTCCAATTTGCATTCCTCTTGAATGCAATCATCTCTCAACGGATCAAACTTAAGTTGTTCATCTCTTTCACTAATTCCTTGAATGAAGGATTCCCAAGAGTGAGAAAGGCTATTCTTGGCCAACATAACCAAATCTTTGTCCTCAATGGAATCTCCAATAGCATTGAGTTGATCCTTCAATTCTATAATCTTATTAAAGAAAGAAACAACAGATTCTCCTCTAGCCATTTTAATGTGTAGAAGTTGATGTCTCAAGGCTAGAGCTCTACTAATGTTGTTGAAATCATAAAAACCTTGAAGACACTCAAAATCTCCTTAGTTGAATTCAACTTGGATATGACAAGTACCAGATGATCCTTAATAGAGTCAATTAGAATCTTTCTTGCCATGATATTGTTCTTTCTCCATTGCTCTTTCTCAGTGTCATTAAAAGATTTAGGTACATCAAACTTCACATAGCTGAGAAGATCACTCACTTCAAGAGTAATGAGGACCCTGAATTTTCATGAGGTAAAGTTGGGTGCACCATTCAACCTGTCTTCAACTTTGAGTCCATTCACTATTGTTTGAAGCTGAAACAAACAAACTGAAAGTAGAACAAAGGATACTTCGACGCTTTAAAAAAATTCTGGTTCTAGACTACTTCCTTAAACCCACTCTGATAGCATGTTAAATTTAGAACCAAAATACTAGAAATGCAATAAACAGAAACCCAAACAACACAAAAGAACAGGTTGCACAAGTATTTATCCTGGGAAAACCCTCCCACTTGAGGGAAAAACCCAACCACACTTGAAAATTGATCCTTTATTTAAAACTCAAAATTTTGTACAATGTTCTCAAGCTTAAACAGATGATCAACAAGTCAGAGATTGCTAACTCCTGACAATCAACCAGAAGAAACCTGATAAGAGTTCAAGCATAGCTTGCTTAGCTCCTACAATACGAACAATACCTCATGTATCTCACAAATACTAAATGAAAAGATAGACACGACAAAATGATCAAGCACCGATGATACACAAGGTGTCTAAAGCAAATACAAATATCGTTGAAGCAAAATACAAAGATCATGATTCAAATACAATAATCACATATGCGAATACACTATTTTTCACATCACCTTTTTTCTTGAATCAACACCAAAGAAAACGTCCCTGCCCAAAATAGTTAATCCCAATAATGACCATATCAGAGGAATATGTAAAGGCCACCACTTGAGGAATACTTACATGCTGACAGATACTATCCACGTCGTTCTAAGTTCCACCAACATGAATAGATGCAAAGTCATAATCTTCATTTTAACCTATGGCCAAAATAAATTTTGATGAAGATGACAAGACGACTACCAACAAACACAAAACTCTCATATGACGCTAGCAATGAATGACAATTACGATTATCATAGGAAGTCGTTTCACCTTCAAACATCTATGAAGCATCAAAAGGAAACCTCTAGAAGAATACCAAGACATAAAAGATGGAACCATGAAACAAACGCTAACTTGATCATACGAACAGAGAAAGACCATCACGATGGAAATTATAGAGCAGAGAGTGAATGAACATAACAGTAACATAACCGAGAAGCCATAGAATAGAGGAACCAAATTAGCAGGGCACATAAAATAATAGAAGTATGAATGAATGGCTCAACATAGCCAAACTGTGAAAGATTGAGAACAGGCAATCCCGATAATGACCATATCGGGGGAATATGAAAAAGCCACTGCTTAAGGCATACTAATTGCACACTGACAGTTACTATCCACGGCATTCTAAGTTCCACCAACATGAATAGATGCAAAGTCATAATCTCCATTTTAACCTCTGGCCAAAATAGATTTTGATGAAGATGACAGGACCACTACCAACAAACATAAAACTCCCATACAACGCTAGCAATGAATGCAAGGACGATTATCAGAGGAAGTCCTTTCGATGTCAAACATCTATGAAGCATCAAAAAGAAACCATTGGAAGAATGCCAAGACATAAAAGATGGAACCACGAAACAGCCACTAGCTTGATCATACGAACAGAGAGAAAGGTCATTGTGAGGGAAATATTAGAACAGAGAGTGAATGAACAAAACAATAACATAACCGAGAAGCCATAGAATAGAGGAACCAAATCAACAGGGCACATAAAAGTAACATAAGTATGAATGAATGGCTCAACATAGCCGAACTGTGAAAGCTTGAGAACAAGGAGTCTGCACAATCATAGCAGGTATAATGATGTCTCCTACTGATACAAAACATTAACAAAACCCACAACAAACAAGCAAAGGATTGTGGCAATCTATCTAGAAAAGTAACATTCGTTACAAGTAGTGGTTGTCGTTGCACCAAAAGATCAACCTGTTAATGTTCGATACAACCACTAGACTTATAGAAGACACAGGAGGTTGTTAAACCATGTCACCAATCCCAAAAAGAGACATTGGCGGTTAGTCCAACAATCCTCCCCTCAACGTCACCCGAAGGGATTCGAACCTGTGACCAAGCTTTGATACCACTTGTTACAAGTAGTGGTTGTCGTTGCACCAAAAGATCGACCTGTTAATACCCGATACAACCACTAGACTTATAGAAGACACGGGAGGTTGTTAAACCATGTCATGAATCCTGAAGTGAGACGTTGGCAGTTAGTCCAACAACATTGAGCCTATTAAAGCCAAGATTCATAAGCATTATCAAGAACATCATGTAGTGGTTTGATGGGGAAGGATGTCATCTCACCACACATTGTCCCTTGCTACAAACTATATAGTTGAACACTTTGTTGCATATAATCATGCCCAAAAGAAACAAAACCATTATAATTAAATGTAGTAGTTTTTTTAAATGAATAATGGTTAACAAGAATCAACGAGCAAGTTAGTTTGAAGTGTAACATTAAATTGTGACTTTTATGTAATCATTTTTTACACAAGCTTATTGTACCAACATGCCAAAAAAAATACAAAGCCATTATTAAATTGAGTATGTCTTTTAAATAAATTATGGTCAATATTATTCAACTAGCAAGTTAGTTTGAATCGTAACTTCAAATTGCGACTTTTATATAATCCTTTCCTATATGGGTTTATTGAACATTTTTATAATAAATGATGGTTGATAAGATTCAGCTAGCCAATTAATTTGAATTAAACTATAAATTGTAATTTTGAGTACTTAAATGAGTTTAAAAGTTGGGCTTTGTTAAAATAAAAAAATAAAAAATCTATTATTTTATCTAGGTGACCATTTTTTTCATGCAATCATGAATACATTAATTACATTAATAAGTTATTGACTAGTTGGAATTTGTTCAAATTTTATTCTCCTCCTTTCATTATTTGAAAAGTAAAATTTGTTTTGAAATATGTCTTCCATTTTCTTCTAATTTTACCTAGAATAAAACCTTTTGTTCAAAAATTATACTAATACACAATAATAGTAATCAGTAAACTAATTTATCAAAATAATTAAAAGTTCTAAAAATCTATTTTAATTATAAAAAAAAAATCAACGAAGATTTGTTCTAGCTATTAAAAGACCCATCAAGAAATAATTTTACAATGTTTGGTAATAAGATTTTCCATGGGTACTTTTATTTAGTACTACATTTTTTTGTTAGTACACTTCTTGTTTACATTTTGCTTTTCCCTATGCAGAACGCCATGGTATCATGGACACTAAATATAATGCAAACTCTGCAATGCGGAACTTTCGTTTTGTTGATGATGGATTAGTTCAAAATATACTGCACGGTTTTTTCCAAATGGTATTTTATTGATAGTATTTCCCCTTTATTCCTTCTCATG
Organism: Chamaecyparis obtusa; assembly: GCA_027943335.1. Lineage (NCBI taxonomy): Eukaryota > Viridiplantae > Streptophyta > Pinopsida > Cupressales > Cupressaceae > Chamaecyparis > Chamaecyparis obtusa. The sequence continues at coordinate 632,056 of BSBK01004786.1, forward strand.
ATCACTAACATTGTCCTTACTTTACCTTGACAGCAGCTTACCTGAAACTATGGTCATTTCGAAAAAAAAAATCGTGCCTATCGGACATGAATCTTGCCACATTGTTGATTGAGGCATGGCTCACCTAGGCATAAAACTGAATGCTTGCATTACCATAGTTTCCAAGGATTAAGCCAAAGGACTTGACACAGAACTATCCCTTGAACTCATCCTGATAGCCTAAAATGTGAGCAATCATTTGGGTTAAGCTTTTGGAGATTACCGGTGTGATTGGGTCCATTGTATGGTTGTCCTCACCCACTAGACAGAAATGTAATTATCTTCTATCACACTTATCTTCACATCTAACGATCATCTGGACTACTTATCTTAACTCAGACTCCCAAGCATTTACAAAATTCATAATTTATGACCTTGTATGTTCTGAACACTCCCATTACAGGGCAACAGGCTTAATACCTAATAGACATTACATGTCTGCAACAAATCCAAAAAATTAACGTAGCCAAATTATAGAAAGAAGCTTGCAAGATGCTCCTTAGGGTCTGGTTCTACCAAAATCTAAATGTACTCAGAAAACGTCTCTTGAAATCATTAAATATGAGTTGAAATTTTACCACAGTAATTGATAAATTATTAAGCGGCATGACTTATCTTTATAGAAAACCCTCTGGAAATGCCAATATTAAATAGCAAAATATTGGAGCAAACTTTAAGCTGTAAATGAACGTCAACATCTATGCAGGGATCATAATACACCATTGACCGGAATTTTTAATTAATTAAAACCAAAAAACAGCTGTATTTTCATTTATTCTTATTTTTAAATTAATTAATAATTCTGGTCAACAGTACATTCTGATCCCTGCATCAACGAAAGTGTAAATGAAGTGCCCAAAGCCATGTACAACTCCAAGTTCCAAGTACAACCCGGCTCCTTGTTATTTTTAAGCCAAGAAAATCAAGCTACACTAAAAATTATTGATTAGCAGCAATAGCTGCTGTTCTGCCCATTCTTCACACGGACTGAAACTGGGGAGAGGGTTTAAGGGGAAAAAAAGGTATAAACATTGTAAGCAAAAAGCATCTTCAAATATAAATTTATAAGAGAGACAAAAGAACATTTAACATTTACTACTCTGATAAGAATGCTTGGAGTCCGTGACCAAAAGAAGAAAGGCACGAATCACAAAATGAATAAGTAAATAACTCCGGATGAGACAAATTAACACTTGAAATGCAAATTATTGAGGTTAAAGCATGTTAAAGAATCAACACGCTTTCCCCTCTAAATAAGACAATTTTTGTACTGGCCAAACTAATAAATGGTAATGTGAAAACACTATTAGTCAAGACTAGTGTTGTACGAACCGACTCACTTTCATTGTTTTTATTTACTTACACTAAAGATGGCTTACAAAAACACTTGACTGTTCGTAATATAAATAAAAGGTGCTAGACAACAAAGTCTAAAATATAGACTAAAGAATCTGCAAGTGTGGCAGCACTTTTCTTTTTTGGAGCTTCGAAACAGGATAGAAAACTTGAACTCAGACCCTCAGTATATTGGTATGTACAATTTAAACGAACCCAATTTGCAGTCATAAGGTGGCTGTATGGCATATAAATACATGTTCTTGTTACTGATCTTTTTCTCTTGCCATTGTATACTGTACTAGATATCATTTGTTCAAATTATATTAATGAGCACTCATTTTTCCCCATGTGCTCCTCTTTCTTCAGCATAACGGAAGTATCCAAATTTGTGCAGCTCACTTTTCCTATAGATAGATTGCACTGTGTTCAGCATCACCCATTAAGTAATATAAAGAGGGCATCCAACTTATTCCGGTTTCCGATTTCCTATGGACAATTTTGACTGAACATAAATCACATAAGTAGCTCCCTTTGATTTTCTCACCACTTATAGACCAACTTGATTTACAATTTTTCTGCATGTTTCAGACATTATCTCAGATACCTTCTTCTAGTTAATTGAGAGCATCATTTCTCATAAGCTCTGAGACATAAAAGCAATCCCCACTCACCATACTCCTTACAGGTTACATAGGCAGTTCAATGTGTTAAAATGTTAAAATGAACTGAAGTTGGAGAATACAAACAATACTTTCTAAAATAACCTTTTTACCAATTGAAAGCTGTGCCATTCAAAAGTAATATTAGAAAATTATAGAAATGTCAAACACATTTGTAAAACGTCCCAATTGTATCCCACTTCAGCACATTTTCAATTATGTATAAAATATTTAGTATCACTGCTATCTACATCCAACAAACCCAAATTTATGAGTAGTTATTCTCCGATAATCTACAATTATTTTATAGGAATAAACACAGGTAGTGTAAAAATCTATTTAATAGTTCCCGAGGGCAGTTGTATGTAGAGTAATTATGAGCATACGTCAAATAAAAGCATTGAGCAGTCTAAAGAATCTTGAGACTTAGTTGTTACTCAAGCTTAAAGAGATCACTTGGGCTCCAAGAAATAACCATGCATCAAGAAATGAGAATTAACGATAAGAAAAAAGTATCAAAACAAAACATGCGTGCGAACAAGGAACACTTACCAAAACCCCGATAATTTTGGTCATCTCCATCGCAAACTCCAAATAGCTGTTTCCAATCTTGCTACTTGTAAAACCAAATCGCAAAACAACTTCCAACACTTATAAAGTAGACTTGAGTTTGCCAAGTTAGAGAGTGCTAGCTAGGAAAAAGACGGGCTAATTAAGATGTGCAGCACTTTTGCCAATGGTGCAAATAGAAGCTAATCTAATGCTACTGTTGCTTGCAAGCATGTAATGTATAGCACCTAAAACAGCAATCTACACAACAAACATAATGTTTGTTACAGTATATGATACAACTTGCAGCAATTCAAGCACTGCTGCAGCATAACATAGCTTGATATCTGGCTAGCGGGACAGAATGCTTTGTAAAAACGCAGCTGCATTTCAATAACAATTTTCATGAGCCCCAACATGAGCAACAGAAGTGTTTGGCATAAAATCAGCAGCAGCAGCCTGCTAAAGCAAATGAGCAAAGCAACCAGCAAATGAAGCATCTTGCTTTGCTAATTGATGCTAAGGTTCTATAAGAAAGAGATATTAAAATCAAAAGGTGCTACCATATCTTACTCCAACACTCCCTTCCGATACAGATTAAAAATTAAGAAAACTTTATTTCAATTATAATTCCAAAACCATTTACCATTCAAACAATATTCAACTAGTAAAGTGGAAAAAAAACTGAAAAATGATTTTATGGTACCTGTAAAAGGCTATCTTCTCAAGGTTATGTCAGCTACACTCTATGCACGTCCATTTCTATGGCTACCATATTGTTTAGATTGATGATAAAAACGACAGGATTCACGTCTACATTTTCCTCGTTGAAAATCGCGACAAATAGTCACATAGTTGTCAACTACCTGCCACCAGTATGATCGTAAATGGATCCACAAATAATAGATAAACTTCTTGAGGCAAAAAATGGTGCTGACATTATTTAAGTGATCAGTTACTTGATGCCAATGACAAGCTCATGTAAACAACATGGATATCAAGCCTGAGCACTACAGATAGAAACACAAGACATACAAACTTCTAGATGTAAAGATAAAGTTGTAAATGGGATAAACTGGTTGTTTTGCGGTCTTGCAATTGTTCCTCATACAGAATATCAAAGTTCTTGTAACTATCTGCTTTGTTTGTCCACTAGAAAACTCAATATTGAAGTAATACTACTTGAATCAAGGAAAATGCATCTCAAGAAATTTAAGGACACGTTAAACTTCACGAGTAATGAAGAGTGCAAGTCCTACCTGTGTATGTGGTTCAGGATGGGCATATTTACATGACGAATCACGAGAACATTTGCTTTTTTGATAATCTCTACAAACTGGCAGCCTATCTTCATCTGTTGAAGCAAATTGAGATAAGCAAGGAAAAACCAATAGCCTCAAAAAAAATAAGAACAATAAAAGTAAAGCTTGAACTGCCCTAGCAAACTATGTTGCATTTCTCAATATTAAAACCTGAAACCTTATTTACAACAGCCACACAATTAAAATACCCTCCCTAAGTGGCCAAGTACTCATGGTACTGAATCAAGTTTCAACACAAACAGCAGATTCAACTCTTTTCCAATTTATTACCTAGTTAGAAAGTGAGCAAAATTTCAAATTCAATCTAGTTAAGTAGCTTGAGTTACCATTTAGGCAACTATTTTCTAAGCTTTTCACCAAATTTTCAACTCCTACTCTTTGCATTGACTAATAAAAGAATAGGTTGGAGAACATGAATAAAATTATGCTAAACTGCTACTCCATAGTCATTAGTCCAACCTGCATTTGAGCCATGATTGAAAATTAGATAGAAAAAAAAGTTGCAAAAATCTATAATATCCACCGAGAAAAAAAGAATAAATGAACTGATTAATATAAATGTCCACAAATATTGAAACTACCTTAACCATACTGTATAATAAAACAAGCTACAATGACACATAACCAAGTGCACAAAGTATCAATATCACCCTATACATCAGAGATCAAAATACAAAACCTGAATTTACCAGGAAAGGAAAAAACAAACTTCCGAAAAAGCTACACCAAAGAAAGGTATACAGTACAATGTGTTGGTTCCCAAAACCGCAGATTGGAAATCCAAGAGCTTTGCCAATTCTCCTATTGGATTGCTTCAATCAGCCTTGGCCAACAAACAGGAATAATCTAATTCCCCTGCACTTTAGGCTTCGCTAGACCTGGGCAGGTAGACCCTCGCCCCAAATACTAAGGTGTCTTTATATATAGCGAATTTAAACTTTGAATGATTTCTTAAAAAGTGGCAAAGGGTTCTTGAGATTGATCAAGAAGAAATAGTTCTTGTTTGTGTCTAAATCCTTCAAAAATGTGTTGTATGTAAAGAATGCTTTATATATATGAGATTATGCACTAATAGTTTCAAATACATATGAAAAATGTGAAAGAACTTCAATGCTCTTGCAATTGTAAAAGACCTTCTTTGAGAAAATACACAGTCCAGTCCCTTATCCAGCTAATTGGGCAGAATGTAGTCTGGCTTTGTTTGAACCCTCATGTACACTCTGCAATTCAATTTTAGATTCCCTCCTCCATGACATCAAGGATGAATTGGTTACAATATTTATTTTAGTCTAAATGAATTTTAATTCCTTGGCAAGAAACCAATTAGACAAGAAATTGTATAGATGAGAAATTCATAGACAACCCTTGATGCTCAAAAACCAATATTTAATACTTCAATTCTCCAACATCTAACAGTACAGAGGAAACTCTTGAAACTAAAAATGCAAAGGACCAATCCAATCAAAAAACAATGAACTTACTTCCTCAACCTTGGATAGAAAACAGGTTTTCTTCGTATTAATCAAAAAAGTGAATACAATTGATTCGCACCTTGGCTGCAGTCACTTTCCATACATATTATCTACCTATAGTACTATCATTGTATATTATCTTCTTATTATTATTTCGCTTTACATTTTACACCACATATATATGTGGTTGAATGGTTTTCACACCCCTTCAAGGTGAAACACACCACCCCACATTAAAATCAAGAAACTTCTTTTGAAAAACTTAATCAATAAATTAACTAATAACTACCTATCTTTCGAATTTGGTTTTGGTCAAAAACCCAAAACATCTCGTGAAAATCTAAGATTCTGACTGAAGCTTGGAAATTGGATTTTCCGAACTAGGTTGTTTTTAGATTTGCAATTTTTGCTCATTCGCACCCTTTGTCGACATCATTTTTTAAGCATGTATAAATTACAGCATTTTTGAAACATGTTTTTCTCAAGAATTTTCTTCTGATAAAATTCATTCTGATTTGTGAACTTCGGAGAAATTGTATCAATATATCTTGTGTCAATTTATCCCTCAAGCCTTAATTTCAAGTCTCCTAACAAATCTTCTCGGTATTCAAGATATATATTCCGCGTCATCAAATTGGTCACCCCTACATTAAATGCTCACTTTTCGCCATTTCATGATCCTTTAGAATGTGGCCCGCGCAATAGCGAGAAATCGTTATTTCGCGAGCCCTTTATCCCTTGTTTGAGTAACAGCGAAATTTCGCTACTTCGCAACTCCTATTTTTCACCTTCGCGCAAATGCGAAATTTTGCCATTTCGCAATCTCCAAATTTTCAACCCGCACAATAGCGAAAAAGGCCTTTAATACATGCTTTTAAAAGAGATATCAAGTCCTGATCCTTTACATATTCCTCTAATTTCTAAGTGACTGTAATGTCCCCAAATAATTTATCATTACCATGTGGACTAAAAATAAAGAATAAATAACGAATTAAGAATTTTTGGCTATTTCCAATCCATATTACAAGACTGGTCTTATTATTACTTCAATCCTTGAGAAGGGAGAAGACATTGGAGGCAGACCAAAATGCTTAGAGACCATTAATAGACTCCCTCAAAGTTTACAGACTCAGCCTTTAACCTGTCTCGAGCTCGAGCTCTCAAGGTTAAAGAAGGGCTAGTCCCCACCCTATTTTGGGAGCTATCCTGTTGGATTTAGACTGCCCCTCTTTGGTGGCCTCTGCCTTCCATTCTCATGTCTGAAGTAGTAATCGAAATCAATTTAATTATGTTTGGGATATCTGATTATCTTAATTCCTTACCAGATAATATAGATTAACACCTCCTCCATAATATTAGTGGTATTAATTTAACCATATATATATATATTAGAATCTTAACAATATACATATACAAATGGTCTATATGTTAGCCCTTATGTTTCTGATTATTATTTATATATATAACAGTATATATCTTAATCTATATATATTTCCGATTCATTAATATTAGCATATATATAAATTCAATATATATATATTAGTTCATATATATGTACTTGTAATTTTATTATTATTAATCTATATATAAATGTTAGATATATGTAAGGTCGTATATATATGTATATATATATATATATATATATATATATATATATATTCTGAGATTGCTGTTATTCATATATAAATGCTATATATATTATAATATTAATATATATGTTAATACATTTATGATTCAACTATATTATATATATCTTTATACTATATATATAATTCTGATGTCATCATACTATGTAGAATTCAGCTACAGAATATAATATTTTGTAAAACAATATTTCCCATAGTCTCAACATATTCTATATAATCTTTATATTCCCTCTGATATCCTCCTTATAATACCAGTTACATAATATAGACTGACCCCCTCCATCTCCTTGATAATCAATATATATATTTCTATTATATCTAATATTATTAGTATAATATATATATACTGACCATATATATATTAGCCATTAATAATATTACCAGCATTAACTAATTGACTGCTGACAGCAATTCACATAATCTTATATATATATAGACACCTGTCTGTCATAATTTACATGAAGTATTACTGTATAATTATGACATCACTGTATATAACTGTATTCCTGTATATTTATGTATTATATAATTTAGAGTACTATCATAATTTTACACGTATGTGTTTCATATATATATGATCATATACTAGTTTATTATGCATTGCTGCTTGTCAGTGATATTATATTTTGTTTCCTTATTTGAATGCTCAATACTGATTTCCATTTATACTTCCATCTAATGGGTAATCAGTGTATATATTTTATAATTTATGATTCTCCCATCTATGTCTGATTGAGAGGGATTAATGGTCCTCTTATATTTCATAAATTTATAGGACATCTCCAAGAGACACATCCGTTGTCACTTCCTAACAATTGATTAGTTTAATATGGTAACTGTTAATATTTGCTGAGTTGCCCATGGCCTTTATTTATCATAATACTTTCTTCGTATAACATTAATGGCCTATCGTCTGGGTTTAGTCTCTTCCTATTAATTTATAGAATCATTATTGTTGGTCTTAGCAATACCAATCCTCATGCGATAATAAACTCTATTTGCTTGATCATACTCATCCACATGAATAGAGGTTGATGTTCCTATAACCACTAAGGTTATACTACTGTTGGTTGTTATGAATTATTGTGAGATTGACTATATTGTGTTCGGGGTAATATCTTCCCATGATGGCAATTAAAGGATTCAACCGCTAGTTTATATCCGGGCCTGGTGATAGTTGTTTCCTTCCTCGGCACTGTGAGTGTTTACTCACAGTCTAAAGATCTTCCTAATGGTAATCGTTGGTTATGTGTTGTTCACCATTTCTTAATTGCCAAGGTTTAGTGATATTGACTCTCCTTAGTCACGTTGCCTCAACATTAGTAACACTCCATTCGCATTTCCCACTATGCTCTGATCTGTTTGTTATCTTTTTATGTTCTATCGTGTCCACTCTCTGTGCACAATGATATATTACTGGCATCCTCTTGTAACAGTCCATCCCCCTTCGTGTGTCTTTTTGGAGATCGATGTTTCTCTCCTTAATACTTGTAGAGGTAGCATCGTTAAGGGTCACGACCTTACTGTCCCGGGCTAGATAATGAGGGAGAGTCGACGGTTCATAATGCCGTCGGCTCATATCATTGTTTGACAAAATATTATTCGATTAAATATGTTATATTAATTGTTTATTAGTTGATATCAATTTATAATATTAATAGATTATTATTATATTATAAATTAATATTTATATTGATTAGTATTAATGATTTATATATTATAGATCAATGTTACACTGTAGATTTATATTGATTAATATTATATATTAATGTTGTATTATAAATTAATAATAATATTATGTCGGTTAATTACATATTCATTAGCGAAGCAATGCATTTTTTTTAAATAATTATATTTGCATTACAAAATATTTTATATTGTATCTATATCAGTTATGGCTCATGACAGTGACCTTCACAAGAAAAGAACAAAATCAAAAATTGGTTCAACACAATGCAAGCCTCCAAAGTCACAAAAGCACCACTAGAATTATTAGTACCAAGTATTTGTAGCAGAAGGGAGATGCGTGAAAAAAACAAGCACAGCAAAAATCATACTACAGAGTTTTGTGATATTATCAAGAGAAATGCTAGAATTATTTTTCTCAATGTCGATATCATTTGGGATGTAAAAAGCACCAAAAGTAAGATAACGTGCATCATGGCCTTTCACTTTCAAGTGCAGTAGACATTCTGAAATATTTATAAGAAACCTGATAAGGATTAAATGACTTTTCTTACAATCTCCATAAGAAGTAGAGGCAACATCACCAAATTACATTTATTGCCCTACTTCCAGTACAAGACAAAAAGGTGACAATCTGATTCACAATTTAAATGACTCATTTACCACAGCTTGCACACGTAAGCAAAAAGGCAGATAATTTCAAGTATGGCCATGATGTATTGATGCTGGACATAAATAATATACCAAAAATAACTCTAGAGATCAGATATTTGGTTTTTATCAATGCTCCTCAATTGCAGCTGAGTGAATGTACTTCCAGAACATATGGAAAAAAATAGGAAAACCAGCACCAATACAAATAGATTTCAGATAAATTAACAAATACTACTAGGATCAGCTACATCACCAAACCAACAAATCATGATAATTGCAATTTGTTAAATTACTTTGTGATAATCATGATAATCAAGATGGAGAATATACGTCAGCACTATGATATTATATGTGACAATAGTTATAATAAGTCATTGGAAGGATAAAAATATTATCATGATAATTAGGTAAATACGGTTAACCATTGCCACCACACAAAAAGAAAAATATAGGGGAGAGCCAAACAAAAAAAATTTAGGCAATATGGTTGACCATTGACACCCTTCAAGATGAAATTATAGGGAGGACCAATCAAGCTCTAGAGCTTTCTTCTGATTCAAAGAAAGAACAATACGACCCTGATGACAAAAGAGTCTTACCCACTGATTATCATTCCAAAGATAGTAGATATTCTGATCAAGGACTCTTCCACTGGAAAATGAGTGTGTATAATATGTTCTTGCTGGCTTATTTTTAAGCTCATTGGAATTAAAGCCATGAAACCCTAGCCAATAGAATTTATCGGTCAGTGATTTTCAAACAAATCATGACTATACTCTCAAAATTTATAACAGGAGAAGCTACATTAGATAGGCAACCAACCTATGATTTTAAGGTAAGTAAATTATAAAGTATGAAAAGAGTTAAATTTGGGAACAACCAATGATCCAGAGGTCATAAAGATGGAAGAAGACTTGGGTGTAGAATTGGTAAAAGTTGTTATCAATATTCACACAGCATAAAAGATATTTTTACTTTGGTTTACAAAGATATGAAGCAGGTGCTGCCAACATTGTGTCCATCCAATTGAATTAATGTCAGTACTATCACAGTGAGGCAAAGACCATAGAGAACAAATCTTCACCATGCAGCAGGAGCACGTACAAAAATCAAAAGACTTCTAAAAGGAATAACCATATTTAAATACCAACTAGTGACTGGCTATCCCCAGTGGTGATTGCACCAAAGAAAATCCAGGAAACACATGTTGGAACTTTGTCAAAAACCCAAAGCAAATTCCTATATCCATGCATTGGGGGATTTTCCTTTGTTTTTCAAAGTTTCAGGCATAGTGGAACAAGACCTTAGTTTCCTGGTTCTTTGAGGTTCACTTTCTAGCTTTCTCTCCACCCCCACGAAATGCTTCCCAATTCCTTTTTAGACATCAAGTCCTGATTGGAAGTTGGATTAGAGCCATTGGTCCCTATTCCATATCATTCTCTCCTCCACTGTATAATGTCCCTTTCTTGGACCACCTTATACTTTGCCCTAAATTCACAAATCCAAAATAAAACAAAGAGCAAAATATAGTTAGAGATATAATCCTCCCTCAACAATAAGATGAGATGAGCCTGTTTTGGAAACCTACAACCAAATTGGATAATAATGTATATATAACACATGAAATACATCTAATTCTAGGATTAAGAAATATATATTGATCTACGTAACAAATCTCAATGATTATGAGATTTTAACAAATTTTTAGGTATCTGTGATTTCCACCTTTTAGATGCTGCAAACCACTCTTTGGCAATTCCATTTCTATATACCCCTTTCTTCTCGTGGAACCTACTCTGCGATATTGAGAAGTTGAAGTCAGCAAATTTCTCACTTCCTAGAATTCTAAGGGAGTTGCTAATCGTGTCTCTATTCAAAGTGATCAAAATTTTGTCATCCTTGTTTTTATCTGTCTTGTGTTTTGATCAGAGTTCCCAGACTCGCCGCAGGTCTAGCAAGTCATCCGAGTCAGCGAGTCGAGTCATTCTCGATGAGTCAGATGGGCTCTGACTCGAACTTGGCCAAGTCACACACCTGACTCGCCAAGTCAGCAAGTCAGGTGGCTGACTCACCTAGTCCAAACCTGCTGACTTGGCCAATGTCAATCTAAAGTTGGCATTTAAAAAAACATAAAAAACTTTTTTTTTACTTATTTCTTCCTTGCAGCCCTAAAAACATTCAATTTGAGATGGAAAAGTCACATCTAGAACCCAAGTGGGTCACTAAGTTTCAATATCATCATCAAATAGAAGCTAAATGAACGCCACCCTTCCCTACGACAGCTGCAATTTCTTGAGTTCTTGTGCTTTTTACGACAAGAGATTTGGCAGGAAGACATTTGAAAATTGCATTTTTGGGCTTTATCAGTACTGTTCTTGGCGGCAGGGGCACTGCCCCCAAACCCCCACAAAGAGCTCTACCCCTTGACCCCGCTGAGGGCTCCACCCCTCGACACCGTTGGGGACACTGCCCCCAAACCCCCACAAGGAGCTTTGTCCCTTGACCCCGCTGTGGGCTCCGCCCCTTGACCCCTCTGGGGACACTGTCCCTAGACCTCCGCAAGGGCTCTGCCCCTAGACCTCACTGGGGGTGTTGCTCCCAAACCCCCATTTTATTTTTGAAGTACACTACAATTTTAAGTATGTGCAATACAAGTCATTATCTACACTCTTGTCATTAGTCCTCCTGGATATTACTTGATGTTTACTTGTCGTTTGGAAGATGACTTTTTCTTTTGGAGGGGATGATGTAGTCGACAAAAAATGCCTATTATTGTGTTTGATAATATTGATTATCAGTCTGAGTATTAATTGTCGTCAATGTATTAATTTGTGTTTGTATATATGTGATCGATGTATATTTATGTATTTGATCAAATTAGCTTCTATTTGATGATGTTATTGTCTTTAAGCTTTATTCAATAATGGGTGTATGAAACAAGTTTTAAATCCTTCAAAATCTCTAAATTTCAAGAGTTTTTTCACTTTGCCAAGTCATTACCGAGTCCGAGTCAACTCGACCTTGCCGACTCCTAGTCAAGTCGGCCTTGCCAAGTCTGAGCCAAGTTCAAGTCCACGAACTACGGTTTTGGTCATAGTGATTTATACATTGCAAGACCAAGTCCACACATTGTACTACAACTGGAAATGTCGCTACCTATATAAGGCCTCTCTTTTAACCTTTGCATGATTAAATGTGGATTTGTGTTGGTTATTCTACATCTGAATTCTTCTAAATTGACATGGTCTGATTGGATATCACCTATTCAAGCAATGTAATATGCAGACCACACAAATGTTCATAACAAAGGTATTTGGACTTCAGCTTAATGAATTCACTGCACTAATACTTTGTCCTTCCCAATTTAATTTCACAGAAAAAATAAACAACTCAGAAATAACCACAAGCTTTAAACAAGGGTACCTACCAATTTGTGTATGTCAGCTGAAATTTCTCTCGTCTTGATCTTTATCTGTAGTGCTCTTCAAAGCCCTTGTTTATTACCTTTAATTACATTGAAGCGGCAAATTAATTAGTCTGTCAAGTATGATTCTATTTGGTTTGTCTAGAATGATAGAATTACTTGAATTTGAGGCATGCTATCAAAAGTGGTTTTTGGCAAACTCAATTAGGCACCATTATGAGATAGCTTAAAAATATTTTCCCTAAAAGATGAGAAGAAACATGTCTTGAGTTCAGTTGCCCATTTTTATTAAACATAAATAGAATAGTTGCTTGAGGAAAAGCAAATTTGGCAGGGGCAGACTGTCATGAGTCATTATCAATGTATGTACAAATATATTATTTTCTAATGTGTATGTATAATTGATGCAAATGTCATCTTAAATAGGTGCCATATATATTAATCCATATACAATTAATATAATTGTTAGAAATAACGATATAATGTATTATTAGACTAATTAAATTAATTAATCAATAATCTATATGTATTAAAATAATGATAATTAGTTAATATTAAATAATTAATTAATGTGTCTCTTATATTATCTCCTATTAATATTAAGTATATTAATAAATGATTAGATTCCCTATATTAATAATTGAAATAGTTTCCTAATTAATAAATAATTAATATTAAAGTTTCCTACATTGTAAATAAGGGGAAAGTTATAATTTACAAATATCACCCATGAAGAATTATAATTAATAATAACACCACCAATAAAGAGTTTTTTAATAATCAAATGCAAATTATTAATACTAATACTATAATTCAAACAACGTGACTAGTCACGTTTATATATATATATATATATATATTGAGTGGGCAAACACATTATATCATGGGGGGAAAAGGAAGAAACATTAAGAAATAATATGGAAAACTTGGGAGAAAATAATATAGGAGAAAAGATAGGAGGAAATGTAGGAGGAACTCAAGGGAAGAAAACAAATATATATATTCCAATCAGAAAAGATGAACAGTCATGGAATGAAAGATAAAAATAATATTATAATATAAAATACATATCTTCAAAAAACTAAGAAATAGATATTATATCAAGGAGGGAATACTATATATAAGAAATGAACCAGAGAAACTTATATAATTCGATTAGTGATGAAATGATATGGAGGACATAGATTTCTATACATAGATATTATAATGATATAATTATATATGTTGTATAATACATATATTTAAATTAAAGTATTATATACATATATATTGAATATGTTTAATTATTAATAATCAGAATTCTATATATATATTATTATTGATAATCAGAATTATATATGTTAATAAAAATGAAATTATATATCGCTTGTGTTATATATATTTATTTATATTTTTGTAATATAAATTATTAATATGTACTTGGTCAATTCCTTAATAACTCACTAATCACTATTAAGGGGATAGGGAGTGTGTGTAGGAAGAGGCGGGTAAATCGGTCACAAGAGGTTAGATCCCAAGATAGGTAGAACCTTGAGGGAATCCACTTGTAGACTGTGCATGTGTCCTAGCACAATAAATCTACCATCTTTCTTAAGATCTATGGTTAGGAGTGAAGTAAGGAATTAGAGCTTAAGCATATATTGTGAAATAGAGATTATTCTTAAAATAATATAATTTATATGCATTATGACGTATGATAATTACTGGGAATTGGCATCCTCCTAGTATGAAATATTACGATTTGTCATTCCTAAACATAAACCATACCCTAATAAGGGATTTTACAACAAATCAAGGGTCCAAAAAGGGATCATTACATAGTCCTTCCCCTTAATCAATGCAGCATTAAATTCACTTACTTCAACTCTAACAATCATTAACGCACTAGTACCCTAGCACCATCCTTACAGATTACATCATCATGCACTTTGGCTTTGGGTTTGGTTTTTGAAACCCTGAGGAATCTGACATTGGTTCTAGAACCATATCTCATTTTTTACTTCTTTTTGTTCACATTTTAATTTTCATTTGGGAAGCTTGACTCCATGTCTTTGCTCAGATCTTGGCTATGGGTTAGGTTGTGAACCCTTGTCAATGACCAACACAGTTGTGAGAACTCCTTTGTCTCATGTCTTCGAAGATTTCATTGTTCTTTCTTCTTTTAAAGGCTTCTATTGACAAAGAAACCATCGAGGAAGTTTTAGGTTTTGAAAACCTCCGCATTCTTTGAGGCATTTAGAAAGATTCTTAGGAACCAAAAGAATAGACAAGCTTTGTCAAACTCACAACGAGTTGTGAAAAGTTTCAAAACTTATAGTACAACCTGAAAAGACTTAGACTTCAGGAAATTAAAATAGAGAGAACTTTTAAAAAAGGAGTCCAAACTTCAACGAGTTCTTGAAAGCTTGGAGAACTCCAATATGGTTGTGACGGCCCTTCTAATACCTGCCATGGAAAATATTTCTAAAGAGACTTAAAACTTTATCAGACTCTGGACAAGTTGTGAGAACCCGCCGAAGTCCAATGTTGTTTTAGAAACCTATGGAAAGACCAACTAAGACTTATACTAACAACGAAAGGACAACTTTGTCGAAGCTCGAACGGGTTATGAGAACCCTATCAGAGGCCAAAAAAGGTTTCAAAACCCAAGGTAATATACAACAGACCAAAGAGATGACCAAGTACAATTTATTAAAGATATACTACATCATTTTGAGGGACTTAAAACATTAAGTTACAAACTTTATGAAAAAAAAGACTAACACAATTTTTAGACATGGGGTGAAAAATGTGGCAACAGAGGACAACGCCCCAATCTAAGTCTAAGGGCAACACCCCTCGTGGGGGACCAAGGGCAGCAACCCCCACAACACAGGGTTGGGTCCGAGGACAAAACCCCTGCCACCAAGCCCAAATGAAGACCTTCAAAACCACATAAAGCTCCATGGCCCACACCATTTTCATATTTTTTGTAAATCCTAGACACGCATGTCATAAACCAAACAAGCATTGAAACATTGTAAGGCTTTTGTTAACTAAATAAGATGTTGAATCAACACTTTGTCTTTTTATCATCTCATCGGGTACTCGGCTCTCAAGTCCACTAGTTGATTACAATCATAGGTATCGAACTCGACGAGAAAAAAGAAAGATTGGTTGCAATCATAGTTATAGGACTTGGCTAGAATTGCCAAGACTCAGCGTGTCCGGAGATGAGGGGGTCTGATTGGGTCTTGGGGACTCAAGAGGCAGGTACCCAATGATATATGGAGATACAAAATATAAGACAAGGTTAACTACAATCACCATAACTGCTTTGCAAAATTTAGATTCCTAGGAAGGTAAACGTATGATCAAACAAGGGACACATTCTGATTGCTAAGACACTTGCAGAGATGCAGCAGTAACAACATCCTGATAATTTGCAAAAAGTCAACTCTGCCAGAAAGTTGGTTGTGGCTGCTTCTTCTTCTGAACATAAGCAGAACACTTCTACATGTCATGTAGATTAGTTCAGCCAATAGGTAATCTGACTATATTTTTCTGGTGGTAAGGATGTGTAGACAGAATTAGGATGCTCTGTGTCTGTTGAATACCTTGAACACCAAGCCTATATTATATGTTATTATGTTGTATCAAAGTGCATATCACTACTAGCAGAATTCTTAATGACGTGATTAAGTTATAAGTGATTTTGAACAAGTATCACCAAAGGCTAAAAATCTTTGGTGACAACCTTTGTTTTGTAATTAGTCAATAGTCCTTGTCATCCTAACCCTTCGCTACCCAAATAGTCTTGAATGTCTTTCAGTGCCTTGCAGGGTCTTATGACCCATTCCCCATGAACTTCGGCAGTTTTTGCCAATCCACATTCGAACTTGTCTGTGGAGTCCCCATCTTTCTCACCTACTTGCTCCCTTGTGTGTTGGACCTGGTTGGACTGTTCACCCTGCTACATTCCGATGTTTTCCTTGCACTCTCGGTCATGCGCGTCTTCTACACGTCCACCTACAACTTCCCCAACACCTCAGGTACTTTCAAGCTCTAACTCGTACTTGTACTCCCTCTATCCAAGGGTCTTCGATTTGGATCCTCTAATTATGGGTTCTCTTGAGATGGCTAGATTCTCAATGTCATGCAATATGTTTGTCAGTTCGAAATTTCCTTCTTCACACTCACCATCGGACATTGACTATACAGAGGGGCTTCGACTTGGGAATCATCCGACTAGATTTTCCTCAAATGTTTCTTGTAATTTTCTCCTTCATTCTCTTTGTTCTGTAATTCTTAAAAATCACTTGATCACTTGGTCTTGACCACCTTGTGGCCTCTTCTCACCTTTATTGGGATCCAAGGGGATCAATTGCGCAACACTGACCCAATTTCTTTTAAGGCAACGACGCCAAATGTTTACTGCTATACCTGGTAATTTACATACATGAAATAATAATACAAATGGCAGTATGTACCAAATATAGAGGTAAAATATATCTTTATTAGCTCATGGATTCATTATAGAGAAGAAGACTAGAGATGGTCTACCAAGGATTACAATTTACCTCACGATACCATACCCCCTTCCTTGGCGGTACACAACATATTTAAAGGACCCGACAGTTGCCAAGAGGAACCCAATTGTCAACCAATTGAACTACCCGATAGGGATAACAAACTTAATAGGGACAACAATTAATACATTAGCGGATAACCAATATTATAAAACACAACAATAGGCATTTTATGCCGACTACACACTCCTACTCGGTTTTTATTTGGCTGGTTTTATCCGCGTTCTTGTGGGTTTTATAAAAAAAATTCCACAAATAATTATTTGGGTTTTGTGTGGTTTTTTCCACAAAAATCATTTTGTACAAGGGTCATACATTTTTATTTTTTGCACAATTTTTTCCCACAAAAATTGTGGGTTCTTTCTCTACTGGAGGGTTTCTAATTTTTCCATAAAAAATCATGCCCATTGTTTGTGTCTAGGTTTTATAATTTTTTCCTAAAAAGATAATGTTGGGTTTTATAATTTTTTCCTAAAACAATTATTGTTGGGTTTTATAATTTTTTCCTAAAAAAAATTGTATGGGATTTTTTTATTTTCTCCTCAAAAAACTTGTCTGGTTTTATCGATTTTCTCCTTAAAAATTGCTTTTGGGTTTTATAATTTTTTCCAAAAAGAACAATGCCTGGTGTTGTTGGTCTCAAAGTTTTATTATTTTTTCGCAAAAAAAACATTGTGGAGAGTTTGCTTGGTCTGTTCCTTGAAAATCAGGAAGTGTTTTTGGGGTGATCTCAACATCATATCAAGTTTGGCAATTTTTTCCACAAAAATTGTAGTTTCTTGCAATTTGTTTTGGGTCATAGTGCTCATCTACAAAAGTTTTTGCCAATTTTTTAAACAAAATTGTGATTTTCTGAAGCAATTCGGTTTGACGATTTTCTCCTCAAAGTCATGATTTCAATTTCAGAAGTTGAACTCAGTGTCTCTGGCTATAGGGAGGGACAGTTTTGTTTCCCAACATCATGTTGGAAGGATTGGGGTTATCTTGGTCGTCTCCAAAAGTTTTGCAGAATCAGGGAGAGTATCAGCATCAAACTCATGTCATAGCGCGTTCAAAAGATAAGATCTGCAAATTATGTCTTATGTAGGTTGGGTAGAACGATGACCATTCAGGGACGGTATTAAAATAATGTAATGTTTCTTCAATGGCCATCTTAGTTAGTTTAGTTTGTTTCTAATTCTGGCTTCAGTTAACAAGTGTTTTGTTTAGAAACATCGTCTTTTAATCCCTTATAAATAGAACCTTTCATCTCTATTGTAAATATCGATCTATGATAAGGAAGCCCCTGAGCTATGTTGCTCTCACGCGCAACCCATAATAGGAAAAGCCCTCCACCTTCCATCAATTAAACTAAAAATAGGAAAGCCGGCAATTAATCAAACCTACCAATGGATTCAATCAACAGCTAAACAACACAGTTCAGTCTCCCATCAATTCAACTATCCAAATAAATCAACCAATTGAATATCCTCATCGCACCAACTTTTTACAACACCACTTAGGTCTGGTCCATCAAATACTTACCAAGTCACCAGATTATCAATCCAAGATTCCTAACCTGTGTGTATGAGCAAAAAGTTGTCACTATTTGTTGGTAGCTTTCTGGGCTCTTATTAGTATCCAGCTAATTTCTAGTAGGGCAGCACTCATCTCATTGTATGATAAATGTTTATTAGCAAACAATATTAATTATAATATTTTTTTACTCCTTCCAATTTGTTTATAATTTTCTCAGGCAAGCAGAACAATAAACTTGTTAGAATCACCACGATGTTTAATCTGTACAAGGTAGATATTGTAAGACTCCCTTCAAGGAAAAGATACTTAAACATTCGGTTGGCCTATTAAAATTTGCCTCTGAACACACACCACCAATTCAACATGCTAAATAACCGTCTCCAGGATTCTAAAATGCTCCCCTGTGCCGAACAATTTCAGAAAAACCTACAGAAGCGTAGAAACTTCTGCGAAGATATCCAGAAAATTTTGGGAAATTTCCTGCAGTTCCTAGCCTTCTTTCAAGACTTCCAAATGTTTTGGCACTATTTCTCAGCTTTTACGAACATTTGTTAATTTTCTAACTGTTTTCAAGAGTTTCTGGAATTTCCCATTGTTTACAATACTGTTTCTTGTTGATTCCTTCTCTCATTTCATTTCCTGATCTAAACACACCAAAGTTTGATCCTCCAGTTTCTTAATGTTCAAGGTACTCACTATTCAATTCTTAGTGGAACATGAAAACTTATGCTTAAACTAACAATCCATATGCCAAAATCAGCAATAAATATCAAAGAGAAGCACACTAACCAGCTTCTCAGTCCCTACACAAGAACTTAATCAAGTGTAACTATGTCTCTTACAATTTTGTTATATCTTTACAAAAAAGCCATGTGTTATAACTTAATCAATTGCAATCATGTTTCTTGAAAGTTTGTTCTTTCTTTGAAAAAACATGCACTCTAATGATTCTTAGTATCCTTTCAGATTTTTAGAAGAGAAATGATCAACAGCATTTAGAAAGGCAAGATTGAAGTTTAAAGTTTTGCATATTTTTCAAGCTCAACAGTTGAATTAGTATTTCATGAAAATCAAGATTAAAATATTGATATGATTTGATAGCTGTCCTAAAAAATGATTCCCAAATTTTTAATATCCTTTGAACTTTTTAAATTAAGCCTATTTCAGATGCCTTGAAAAACCAATACAACCATAACACATATATTGGTGATAAAATCATTTAACAGAAGTCTAATACTTTTACTACATCAAGTACTCTCAGTTATCAGAGCTTTAAAATGTAACAAGGCCAAAGCAACAGCAAGAAAGGATATGCAGCTGCTTGTTTTAGTCTTTTGTAGTGGTTATATTAAACCTCAATTTCATATTTACAAAATGATACTTTGCAATAGCTCATGCCTCAATATACTGAAAAATCTATGATATTTTTAATAGTTTTAGTTTCAGATCTAGCAATTGACTGATAAGAAAGAAATAAATGCAATGAAAGACAAGTGAAACACAATCACAACACAAAAGGTACCCTGGGAAAACCTCCCTTGTGGAGGTGAAAAACCCAGCAAATAGTTTGATGTATCAACTAAGCCCAGATGCAACTTACAGATTACAATGTTCAGCCTCTGTGAATGTAATTTCTCAATAATGGATCTAACCTGTGTAATTCCCAGTGAGCAGTATATAATCAGATCAAAAACATCAGTAACCTAGTTGCATGTATGGACCAGTCGCCAACAGAGCAGAGGTAGACCAGTTGCCTAGAGATGTAGATGAATCAATCAGATGCCGTAATTGTATGTAGCTCCAGCCTCTGCAATAACAATTGCTGTACCAGCAAATCGCATATGTAGCAGTCATATTAGTATATTCTCCAAGGCAGAGCAATAGTTCGCATATGTCTCTAACCAGATCGCACATCAACTGCTGTGTAAATGATGCCTTAGATGCTCAAGGCAATCTTCCATATATACTGGCCGATTATTTAATTTAATACAGGCCAACCCATCTTGCATTTTTTATTTTGGCGCCAATATTACATGGCGTGAGTATAGGGCCGACTATGGAAACCTCTACCCTTAGATGTTTAATAAATGGGGCCATTTAAGATCAAATTAAAGATTTGATCCTAAATAAATAACTAATCGCATGGCTAGAATTCGACTAGCTATAAACATTAACAATTTTGACATGCTTTTCTATTCAATGTTTGTATGTGTTTGTTGTTATATGGATATGGAGTAAACTGAAAATATGTACCTATTTCTGTTTTTCAAATCTAGTGCCTAAGTAACAGGTTACTTAATTGTCATTAAATTCAAAACCAAACACGAGCAGGTTACTTAGTTTGCAGGATATAATTAAATTCTCAAAAAGCATGCTACTTTGCAGGTGTGCACACCTTATCACATAGCTTTCCTACCATAGAAAACACTGCAGTTTTAACATACGTTAATCAAAATGAATTATATTTCTTGAGGCATAGAAACTATGGTTTCCAACCAAGCCTTAAACTTCAAAAGTCTGCGGTCATGTTTAGCTTCATCAACACCAATGTTTCATGTGTTAACTTTAAAAGAGTTATAAATATATGGTATTCAAATTTGACATATGATAAAAAATATTCATGAAGCTTCTAAATAATTAACAATGTGTCTGCACATTTTGCAGCTATCAAAACTTTGGATGTCCAATTTTTTAGTGTGTTTTTAAGTCCACAAAACATACAGTTTCCTCATACATTGCAACTACAGTCATATTGTGTTCTTTCATTTTGCCATGAGGGTTTTTAAAATTCTGAGGTTAAAAGCATAAAAGGATATCTGTGCAAGTTGAGTGAGAAAGCATTCTAGTTTTAAATTTATAGGTTTTAATTAATGTAGTATTACCATATAATATGGCTGCATGGTTTATCAATGTCTTGAATCCACGTAGTAAATACTAAAACTTATGTCATCTTCCCCTAAGTTGATGTGAAGAACCAAGCAAATCCATTTTACAAAATGTCAACAAGCTGCTTCGTTGGTTTGATGGAATAAGCATTAATAAGCCCAAATAATAAATAAAAAGTGTCAAACAAAAATTCCCTATTTTTGTAAGTTCCTGTTATCTTGTTTATCTTGTTATGTATGTTTCTATAAACCATTAATGGATGCCAGTTGTAGAATCACCAACACACCCCCATAGAAGCGGGATATATTTAGAGTACAATATGCTTAAATTATATTTGAAGGGTAAAGAGACATTCTTGCAGCTTTGCACTTATATCACTGCAAATTGCATTGAGGCAAGAATAGAATTTTGACAACTACATGTTCATGAAGTTGGGAATTGACATGGAAAGCTTGGTTACCGAAAATGTGTATAAATTAATTTCCTCCCTCGAGCAAGGAATTTATGTTTCTTTTATCGTAGCGCATTCCCATCAGGTTGATGAATACTGTAAAAAACACATTATGCCTAAATAAAGCTATTATAATATGCTTGCATCTACTGACCTTCCTATGCATGCAGGCTATTAACCTTCTTAGGTTAAGTGATAATAACCTGCCCATGCTTAGCCACAAAACTCTTCTGGTAATGAAAAAGGGAACTATCGTAATAATTGAACTCTGAAGTAAATAAAAAAATTCCACCACCTGATGCAACAGCTCGACAACTTGATTCAGAAATGCACATATTTATCTCACAAGAAGAAGTGAAATGTCCATTGAGAAAGAGCATCCAATATACCCATTAATGTGCCTCTCTCCACAAACAAATTGCTACTGCCTTTATTCAGTCACAACTTCAATGACTTAATGAATGTGAGGCTGTTTTAAAAGCTCCATCATTCTAGAGCAGGCCTCTACATATAGTTTTTGATTTCATTCCAGCATAGTGTATAATACTTTGTATGGAAGTGGGTGCCCCTCAAGAAAGGGCACCGAATAAAAAATTCAATTGGAGGTGCCTTCAAGAAAGAAATCATATAACATACTAGAATTGGCCCTCCATGCAAATATATTGCTACTAGCTTGATTAAGTCTCAACTTCACTGAGTTGAATAGATGTGATTCTATTTTAAACAGCCTGTCACTGAACAGAAAGACCCTGTTTCTAGAGTGTTTATGTTGCTACTACTCCATTCTCTCTCGAATACAACCATCTTAATCTTCAAAATTAACTCCTCAAAATGTTCATATATTTACTTAATGCTCCCACCAGTAAAATTCTAAGTATTTGTCTGAAGGTAAAAAATAGTAAATGCCATTAATCTTTGAATTGATTAAAAATTTAAATTTAAAAACTTCGTATTAATAAAATTCCCAACTATTTAAATAAGTTTTTCAAATATCACTTACCATCGCTAGGAGGAACAATCTGTTTACCAGCTGACTCTGAAAATCGCAGAACTGGAGGTGGCACCAATTGTGGACCACTAATTGCTGGAACTTGGAAAACTGGGGCCTCATATTGCTGCAAATCAAAATACCAAGTTGGTATAAAACAAAATGAAAACTATAAAAATACCTGTCAAAAGAAATTTACAATTACCAATTCAAACAACTTCTGGAAAATTCAAAGACATAAAATTTCTGACCTGAGAAGCCAGTCCTCTTGGGAAGTAGTCATCAGCATTGTCCCTGGTCTTCATTCGTTTCACAGGCTAGAGATAAAAGATGGAAGTTGCATGTCATTGGTGGAATTGAAAACAAGAAGAAAAATATCTAGGAGAACATTTCACATCCAACATTTTTAATCATCATTTCAAATTCAACCAAGTCACCCCTCTTCTGGATTAGTTTGACACATTAAACAGATTTAACATTTTACCAATCACCACCGAAACAAACATTACACTGTCCCAATCCGTTTTCTAGTTTAATCAATAGTGTTCAGAATATTCTGCAGATTAACATAAGCTTTCACTATACTTTGAATTTGTCAGTTTAAAATGTATGACCTAAAAAGATTTTAGATTGAGAATAATAAATGTTACCACTTCCTTGCATCAATGCCATTAGCAATTATGTATAAATACAAGTTTATTAGTTTATTTAGTCTTGACTAATTCAAAATTCCAGTAAACCTGCTCATCATAAGCTCTTGGATGAAATGCATAAGGAGTATCCATGCCCAAATTATATTGGACAGAATTGAACGTAGCTGCAGGTTCAACGGGTGCCTGAATATAATCAAATTTTAAAGGTAAGAACAAATTCTAATACCTTGCATAACTACAATACCATTTCATGTATTTAAGTTAGAAAGGTGGTCAATACAGAATATATTTGGAGTAAAAGAACAGTGAAACAGAGTGCTTACATCTCTAATTTGAGACCTTAAATGAGCTGGCGCATGGAAGTATCGACAAGAATTCCGCTCACACTTTCCACGTAAGTAATCAGCGCAGACCTTCAAAATATGAGCAATTAACAGAGTGAAACATTATACCAACTTATCAAACAAGTTCCTACTATGTGAAATTTGAAAACCTAACACTTCAAGATATCCCACAAAATTTCATAGTAACTTAAATGCAATTCTATCCTTTGCAGGCTCATAAAGGACAGTGAGAGCTCCTCTCCAGACTCCCAATTTAACATAGAATTCCCCTAATTATTTACTTATTCCAACTTCTCTACTTTCCAAATGCTTTTACATGTTATAGACAAGTAGGACTGAAACTTGATAAGACTTAATATGCCTTAATATGAAATCAACCTTAAATAATTTCAGAGTTCCCAAAATTTTATCAAATGCAAATCAGCCAAAAATCACCCTGAGCTTATTTATTCAAGTAAAAAGTAATTACTCTGGAAATGCTTGCAGCATATGAATGTAATATTACAGTATAAAAATAATAAGTATTTGTTCTAAAAGCAAATATTAATTACTCTAGCAGTGCTTGTGGCATATAATTGTAATATTACAGTCTACAAATAACTTAATAAGCCAATTATCAGCTTCAAACCGTACATTTGCTGCTTTACTCCAAAATACAGTAAAGACCTTTCAGTAAAAATGGGATGGGTAACACTGTCCATGATTCGCTTCCACCAAGGGGGTTATCATATATCCACCCACCCTCCCCTGGGTGAGAGGGAATTATAGGCCTGGGCAGTTGAGTCAAGCCGGATAACAAGCCACTGGGATTTGTCACACTTCCTTCCCTCCTCAACATTTAGCAAGTTTTGTTATGGATAGTACACTTATAAGCAGTCGTTTGCCGAGGCCTAGGAAAAATTCAATGAGAATGAGATTGATTGTAGGGCAATTGAGACAAAGAAAGCAAACTACAATTCACTAGGGTTCTAGCAGATCCTTGAAGGATAAATGGCACTTCTGGAGCACCTTGGACTATGTTTGCCCACTAAAGTGAGTGTTTAATGCATACGAGAATAAATAGAAGATATACCAGAACACAATAACGCCAGAGAGCTCACAGATACTTCTTCATTAATATCTTCAATGTTTACAATGTATCACAGCAATGACACCAAAGTAATACGACAACAATTGCCACAATGCTATCTTTCGAATGCAAGTACATAACATATATGAAGGTCGAAGGGGTGCGAGCGCCAACCGTCGCGACCATTCCCAACTACCTACCCTTCGACTAACTAACAAGTACTAACAACATGTAATTTACCCAACAACAGACTATGGTTGGGGGGTATAGTTGAAAACAGTCCATTCTTTCTTCCCTCTGTTCAACACTAGATTGGCAAATTGAAACAAAGAAAGCAAACTACAATCCACTAGGGTTCTAGCAGATCCCTAAAGGATAAATGGCACTTCTGGAACACCTGGGACTATGGTATGGGGGTATAGTTGAAAACCATCCATTCTTTCTTCCCTCTGTTCAATACTAGAATGGGTCTTTAATTCCCATTCCAATTCTGGCAGTCAATTCACTAACTTTCTAAGCTACAAGCTGATGGATTATTCTCATTTGGACCATTGGATTTGGAGTTAGGTTCAGGGGACTTACCTACTTGAATTTAGTCAACCCTTCTTTCGCCTTTAATTCCCCCACCCTGCCACCTAAAAAAGAGAAATGAACGAATGTTGTAGCCTTTTTCCCATCACCCAACATCTGAAATCACTTTACATGAGCTATATGTCGATGGGTTATTATAGAACATAACCCACCATAAAAAATAACCATGGGTTTCTATTTGATCAATGCTAATTGCATTCTATCAATAGTAATATACTAAAATGCATGAAAGGACTTAAACACCTCACCTAAGTCATATTAGAATAATATTAAATAATTAGAAAATAATGCTTGCAATTGTAATAATGTCACTAGTAGCAAGGTGTTTATTTTCTTATTTTTTAGTTTGTTATTTTTAGCATCAAGTCATGTTATGTTTATCCATTAAAATGACTTCATCCTCCAATCTCTATATAAGGAAATGAAACTCTTTGTAATCATATCTTGTTATTTAATAGATTGCAATTGGAAGAAATCTAACAAGGGCAATTTTTTACAGTTTTTTGGTGATTTTGAAAAATCATACCTCTTTCCTCAAATTTCCAACCCACAATGATCAAGGCAGAATCTGTGACTAGCTCTTTGTTTACGATTTTTTATAAAAGGGTTGATTGTTTTGACTTTTTGGTGATTTTTCATAAAATCATGGTGATTTCTTGAAGCAGGTAGGGCTTTTGGTGGTTTTTGATGAAATTGTAGGTGCTTGAAAGTGACAACTAGGGTTCACAATTCAAACCCAAATACAAAGAAAATGTTTTTTGAAGTTTGAGCTTTGGTGAAGTATTTACTATTATAAGTGGTCGTAGACTGGTAGTTATAGCCATTGTTGCTACATCTTTTTTTGTGCCTAATATAAGTCTTCACCCATTACTGATTTGTCTTTTTGAAGTTATTGCCATTACAACAATCTTGACTCTCATGTCTATCTTGAGGATATCTGGATTTGAGCACTTAGGAGTATGAGTATTAGAATTGTTGACATGAGTGAAAGTTTTCCTATGCTTGAAGTGCATAATCAAACTACACAACATAACAAGGCCAATGAAGTTAGACTCAATGAAATGAGATGCATATTGTAAACAATGAAATTCATAAACTAAGAAAACAAATGAACTTTGAAAGCATGCAAACACAAAAATAAATCTTGGTCTACAAAATGCATTGCAAACCTTAATAAAAGACTAATGTAAGTTGCTTCACCTTCAGAATTGTGTAGTTAGTATAAAATGCCTTTTGTTATGTTGATAATATTGGTTATACATCAATG
This sequence comes from Chamaecyparis obtusa, assembly GCA_027943335.1. NCBI lineage: Eukaryota > Viridiplantae > Streptophyta > Pinopsida > Cupressales > Cupressaceae > Chamaecyparis > Chamaecyparis obtusa. The sequence goes on from BSBK01004786.1 coordinate 659,180, forward strand.
TATTAATTGTCTGTATTAAGTTTCTTATCACTCTTGAGTAATTGTGTCGGTTGGTTGACGATTATGTTCCTCTTGGCAACCGTCGGGTCCTTTGAATATGTCATATACCGTCAAGGGAAGGAGTATGGTATTGTCGGGTAAATTGTAATCCTTGGCTGACCATCTCTGAGGTCTTCTTCTCTGTAATGAATTCATGAGCCAATAAAGATATATTTTACTCCTACATCTGGTATGCACTGCCATTTGTAATATTATTTCATGTATGAAAATTACCAAGTATAGCAATAAACATTTGGTGTTGTTGCCTAAAAAGAAATTGGGTCAGCATTGTGTGATTCATGCCCTTAGAGCCCAATAAAGGTGAGAATAGGCCACAAGGTGATCAAGACCAAGTGATCAGGTGTTGTTTACGAATTGCAAAACAAACAGAATGCGGGAGAAGATTACAAGAAATATTCAAGGAAAATAAAATCAGACAATTCCCAAGTTGAAGCCCTTTCGTACAATCAACGTCGGACGACGAGTGTGAAGAAGGAAATCTTGAACTTATAAACATATTGCACGCCATTAAGAATCTATCCATCTCAAGAGAACCCATAATTAGAGGATTTGAACCAAAAACCCTCGGACAAAGGGAGAACAAGTACGAGTCAGAGCCTAAAAGTACCGAGGTGTTGGGGACACTGAAGGTGGACGTGTAGAGGACGCACGCATGGCTGAGAGTGCAAGGAAAGCACTGGAACATAGTGGTCAGAACTGTCCACCCAGGTCCGATGCACAAGGGAGCAAGGAGGCGAGAAAGATGGGGACTCCTCTGACAAGTTCGAATGTGGATCGGCAAAGATTGCCAAAGTTCACAGGGAACAAGTCGGAAGATCCTGCGAGGCACTAGAAAAGGTGCAAGACTATCTGGGTAGCAAACTGTCAAGAAGACAAGGACTATTGGCTAGAGCATTTCCAACAATGCTACGGGGTACAGCCATCAATTGGTTCATAGAATCGGATGCTTCATCTTAGCCTCCTACGATGCACTCAAGAGGGCATTTGAGGCCAAGTTTAAATTGCTACAAGACGACAATGATATTATTGTCGAAATTTATAATACCAAACAAGGGAAGAACGAGGGTGTACGAGCTTACAATCGTAGGCTCAAGGAATTGTTGGGGAAGTTAGAGAATCAGCCAGTCGACGGGTTAAAGGGTGGTTCATTAAGGGATTGATTCCCTCCATGCGCAAGAAGATGAAAGTGGTGCCTCCACCCTCGTACGTCGATGCCTACAATCGAGCGATGGACATCAAGAATGAAAACAAGACATCCTCTTGGGGGAAGAGGAAGACGCATGATGATAACAGCACTGAGGATAGTAGCGATGATGAATCAACAACACTCCAGGCCCTACGGCGAGACACGATGAGAATGATGAAAGAACTAAAGGCTGAGAAAGGGACCAATAAAGAAAGTAATGAACTATGGTGTACGCAGTGCAAAATTGAAGGGCACGTGAGAGGTAATTGTCCTAAAATGATGTTCTATGAGATTTGCCAAGTGATGGGTCATTCAATAAAGGAGTGTCCATATAATTTGAAGACCAAAAGTATGCAAGTACTCTTCACGTAGGGAGAGTCTACTACATCAAAACAACAAAATGTATCGGCAAGTGGTTATGGAAATCAACACCGGCATCACATACAATACGACTTAAGAGGATGTCCTATCATACAATGTCAACAATGGAATGAGTGGGGCCACTTTGCACGAGATTGTCAAAGCGGGCAGAACAACATGAGTTTCTTGTGCAAGTGGTGTGATCTGGGGAACCATGAGGACATTGATTGCCCAAAGCAAAAGGGAGTAAATATGTTGGACGAAAAAATGTCCCTAAGGAGGAAGTACTAGCAATTGCCACACTCCAAACCAAGAAGGCAGTCTATCCTGACCCCCATACGGAGATGGAAAGACTTTGGGAAGTGAGAGGTGACATTGAATGGGTGATTGCGAAGGAGAGAAGGGCCACAAATGGTGTTGGTAGTACGCCACTGTGATGGAGATAATGGAACAGAAGTTGACAAACACCATTGTCGACGGAGGCTCAAGCATGAACGTACTACCAAAGGAGTCATGGAAAGCCCTCGACAAGCCAACACTTTGGCCACCAACCTTCCATCTAGTAGGTGTCAACCAGCATGACATCAAACCACTTGGGACACTCATGGTATAGTAGGTCACCATTAGCACTCAACATTTCTTTCTAGACTTTGTCGTCGTCCCATTGTAAAAAGGTGTACGATGTCGTCCTTGGAAGGGGCTAGTTGATCACGGCGAAGGAAAACCACAATTGGAAGAACACAATCTTCATTGAGAGTGATGGGAGGAAGTTCGTCATCAACCTTCGGAGCCAAACGGTAAGCCAAGAGTTGGCATTGAACTTAGTGTCGGAAAATGAAAAGTTGGGAATGGACGAAGGAAGGAAATGCATGGAATCAAATGTCTAAGGGGTGCTCGAGCTGGCCGATTATTCTGAAGATGAGACGAATTCCCTAAATGAACTATTGCATTGGCAAATGGAGGACTATGAGGTATTCACGTCAACATTTAATTTTCTTGAAGCCACAACTCCTTGTTAAGATCAGTCAATGAAAGAGTGAAAAGTTATGGATGATACATCTGACAGTACCAAGATAGAAAATGAACGAAAAAAGGAAAAAGGAGCAAAGGTGGGAAGAGGAGCCAATGGGAAGAAAGCACCACATGCTACCCAGAAAAATTTTCATACGGACAAGGGAGATTGCAATGTCCGCACGCCAAGGATGGGCCACCAGCCGTATGCCATAGTCTCTATGCAAGCTAGGTTAGAACAAACCATACAATTTAAGAGCCAAAGGAAAGTCAATGAGTTGTATGGGATCAAGCCAATCGTCATTGCACCATACAAAAGGAAAAATACACAGTAAAACTTGTACAAAGGGAGTAGTCAATTATACTGGGGTGAGAGCAAGTCGTACGTGGGAGTGAGAAACTTCAATACCGCATGGAACCTAGAAAAATCCATATGTCGGAGAAGTCTATACGCCAAAGCACAAATCCCTCTGCAAAAATTTTGAAGGTCAAGAGAGAACATGCACTATATGGACCCAATCAGTACATGGAATAATACAAGAAGTCATGCTCGTACTAGAGGGAGGAACCAACAGGTCGTACAACAAAAACATTATACAGTACACCAATCCATACAGAAGAAGCAATTGTCAAAAACAATTTAGGTCATACAAAAAAGGATCTAGACTGCAGGAAGGACAGACCCCAGACGACAAGTAGAGACATCAGCCGTACAGCTCAAAAGTTGCAATGAAGGAAGCCAATGTATGGATCAAAGTCAAAGTCGCACAAAGACAGAAGTGTCTCATATGGAATCAAGTCATACAATGAAGGGAGTGGGTCGTACAAAGCCAGACCATATGAAGCAAAGAACACACCGTACAGTGAAGGGAGTGGTTCGTACAACGTCAATGCGAGGCAGAGAACACACTGTACGAAAGAAGGTCGTATTGCAAAAGGAGTAAACTGTACAAGAAAGAGAAAGAGTCGTTGAGGAGGGAGTGAATCATACGAAGAAAGGAAGAAACCGTACAAAGGACAAAAACATGAGTCGTACGTGGAGAAGAATTTTTTGTTGTACAATGAACATCATCCCATTCATTGGTCATACGGTATTACGTCGTACGTGAATGGACAGACTATACATAGAACACAATGAAAGGTGCTGGTGCCAAGAGAGCCATACAGGGAGCCACACGAGGAGGATGATATTGAGTCATACAATAAGCAGCATACTATACTTAGAGTCTTGTGGTCGTATGACGCAAGGTCATACATGGGGAGTACACCATACAAACAAGTGATGAGATCGTACACAGGGAAATTAACTAGACCGTACGTGAATTTCAAGTTGCACGTGAAGACAAGTTGCGAGCCACACATGAAATCTCTATTTTCTAGCTCCTTCAATATTATTTTTGTCATCATAAAAAATCATGAACATGGTATGCACCATGGAGTTCTGTGTGGCTTTGAAAGTACTAATCTGGTCTTGGCGGTGGGACCGCTGCCCCCAAACCCCCGAAAGGGAAGCTAAGCCTTGATTGAACCCCCTAGGGGCATTGCCCCCAGACCCCCAATTTATTTTTGAAGTATACTACAACTTTGAGTTTACATAGTACAAGTCATTATTTACACTCTTGTCATTAGTCTTCCTAAATATTACTTGATGTATACTTCTTGTCTGGAAGAATTTTTCTTTTTTTTAGGGGGGGAGATGATACAATCAATATAAAATGCCTTTTGCTATGTTGCTAATATTGGTTATCTGTCAATGTATTAATTATTTGTATTAAGTTTGTTACCACTCTCAAGAAGTTGTGTTAGTTGATTGATGGTTGTGTCCCTCTTGGCAACAATCAGGTCCTTTATATATGTCATGTATTGCCAAGGGAGGGTATATGGTATTGTCGAATAAATTGTAATCCTTGGCCGACCATCTCTAGTCTTCTCTGTAATGAATTCATGAGCTAATAAAGATATATTTTACTCCTATATCTAGTATGCACTGCCACTTGTATTATTATTTCATGTATGTAAATTATTAGGTATAGCAGTAAACAAATTGTTAGGATAAGGTGACATTAACCTTGCAATCCTAAGCCATTCACACGTCTACATGTTCCTTGGAAAGTGTTTCCTTGGACATCTAAGAAAAATATTTAATATTTGTACTTTATGGCTAATTCTAATTGCATTTTCAAGAAGTGAACATGAAGAGGTTATACAGATAAATTACAATGGACATTATGTCTATTGGCTATTCCTTCTCCAAGGCATGGGATTTTTGCAAGTGGTTTTGGCCCCTTGTTGTAAGAAAGCAATGGTGGATTTTCCTCTCCCATTTGGCTATAAATTGGAGGCAAGGCATAGTTATTTCATCATTGAGGTTTCCAAGTAGTTTTGTGGTGAGTTGAAGTAAAGTGATTTATTGTTGTAGTCTCTCTTTTGAAGATTAATAATATGCTTGGACTCTGTCTCTGCTGGAATTTATCTCGAAAGGCTTCTCCACATAAATGCGGTGTCTCTTTTGGTAGGATTGATTTTGTATTTTGTTGAATGGCTCAATCACATGTTTATTTTGGATTTAGTTTCAGATTCATAATCACGTAAGGAAATTAATATTGCAAGCTTTCTTCATCTTGTTTATCAACATTTGGTAACAAAGCTAATAACTATGCTGAGGAAGGATACCTTTCTCTTAAGTGTTGATGGTTTTTTTGTTTCAGTGGGAACTTTTGTTGTGTGGTTTAGCAGATTTGAGAAAAGTATTGAAAACCATGATTTCTACTTCTTGCAAGGATATTGAGAAACTCAATGGCATTGGGTACGAGATGTGGAAACTAAAGATGGAAGATCTTTTAAAAGAAATAGATCAAATGGTTGTCCGTTTCACATGAAAAACAATTAGAGGACTCTACTATGAACGGTGATGTTTGGAAGAAATTGGACAAGAAGGCACAAGGAACCATTTGCCTATGTCTTATTGAGTCCATCCTCTTGAATGTCTCTGAAGAAGAATCCACATAAAAATTTGTGGACGAGGAATCGTGAGATTGATAAAGTTTGTTATGTAAATTATATCTCAAGAGGAGGTTGTATTATTTGAAAATGAAAGCGGAGGAATCTATTATTGATAATTTGAATGCATTTAATTTGATTATAAGTCAGCTTGCATTATTAAATGTTAAATTTGAAGATGAAGATAAATGTATCTTGTTTCTTTTCTCTTCGCTCGAATCTTGGGAAAATATTATTGTTACAATTAGCAAAGGTTATATAGAGCCAAAGATAGACAACTTGATTGCCATACTTCTTTTAGAAGAGGTGAAGAAATTCTATGAATGTTGGCTAAACAGATGCCTTGCATGTGCAAGGAAGTTTCAAAGAGAAATGACCTAAAGAGGATAAAATGAGGGAGAAATCCAAACGACGATTGAAGACCCTTAGAAAGAGAAAAGTGTTAGAATTATGGGAAAATAGGACATGTGAAGAAGCAATGTAGTGAATGTTCATTCCAAAGATGCCTTGCACGTGCGAGGAAGTTCCAAAAAGAAAGGGCCTATAGGGGATAAAAAGAGGGAGATATCTAAAGGACAATCAAAGACCACTATAAAGAGCAAAGTGTTGGAATTGTGGAAAAATAGGACATGTGAAGAAGGAATGCAGAGTTAAGAAAAAGAATGTTGATTCTTCAATGGAAAAGTCCTCTAATGATGATTTTGATGCTTTGTTTATTTTTGCTAACACTATCAGTAATGATGTTTGGCTTATTGATTGAGTTGCCTCCTTCCACATTACTCCTAAAAAGGAGTGGTTTTCCTAAAATAATCGAATATATTATTTTATGTATTGAGAATTTGTCTATTACAAAGAGCTACAAGCTCATATATACACTACGAAGATAACAAAAATAGAAACTATCTAAATACAACAATATACACAGGATGGAGCATTAACGAATATTAGAAACATTCTAATACCCTCCCATAATGCTCAATCTGTCAATAACACCAATAGCCTCCCTGAATTTTACATATTTGTCAGAACTGAGAGATTTGGTGAAGATATCAGCGGGCTGCTCTAAGGTAGGAATATATAGCAACTGAATAGATTTATCTTCAACCAGCTGACGAATGTAATGACAATGTGTTTCGACATGTTTGGTTTGTTCATGGAAGACCGGATTCTTTGCCAGTTTGAGCACTCCCTAATTATCACAAAATAGAGGAGTCAGTCCTGACTGAGGAACATTCATATCTGCAAGCATCCGTCGAAGCCAAACGGCCTCACAAGCTGCTTTGACTACTCCGCGATATTCTGCTTCGGTGGATGACAGAGCCACTGCCTGTTGTTTCTTACTTGTCCATGTGACAGCACCGGACCCCAAATTGAACACATATCCAGAGGTAGAGTTACGATCATCAACAGAACCGGCCCAATCTGAATCTGTGTAGCCACATAGTGTAGGATCAAAACTCTGAGTGTACAGAAGACCATAGTCAAGAGTACTACTCACATAGCGCAGGACACGCTTGGCAGCTATCTAATGATCAGTTTTGGGTGCTGTCATAAAGCAGGATATGTAGCTTACCGCAAAACTAATGTCAGGTCTGGTGGAAGTAAGAAAAATAAGGCTGCCCACTAGTTGTCTAAACAAAGATTCATCCACAACAGGTGAATCGGACTGAGCTGATAGTTTTAGCTCGGGTTCCATAGGAGTGAGAGCAGGTTTGCAATCCTGCATTCTGAACCTGTCCACAAGACTTCTAGCATACTTGGACTGAGAAAGAAAAATACTATGCTCAGTCTACCAAACCTCAACTCCGAGACAATAGTGCAAGAGTCCCAAATCTATCATATCAAAAGTGCTACACAAGTCCTGTTTGATCTCAGTGATCAAATGTGCTGAACTTCCAGTGATGATCAAATCATCCACATAAACAACGATAAACAAGACATCATCACCTACGTGTTTGATATATAGGTTTGAATCCGATGGACTCCTTTGAAAACCATGATCGGTTAGATATTTATCAATTTTCATGTACCAAGCCCGAGGAGCTTGTTTCAGACCATAGAGAGCTTTGACAAGTTTACAGAGTTTGTGTTCCTGACCAGCAACCTTAAATCCAGAAGGTTGCGTCATGTAGACCTCTTCCTGTAAATCACCATTCAAGAAAGCACTCTTAACATCCATCTGATGAACTTTCCAACCAAACTGAGCTGCTAAAGCAAGAACAAGCCGTATGGTACTCATTTTAGCTGTGGGAGCAAAAGTCTCCTCATAGTCAATTCCTTCCCTTTGTGAGAACCCTCGAGCAACAAGACGAGCCTTATACTTGTCTAAGGTACCATCAGCTATGTATTTTACCTTGTATACCCATTTGCAACTAACAGGCTTCTTCCCTGCAGGAAGATCAAAAAGAACCCAAGTTTGATTTTTCTGAATACTCTAAAATTCAGCTTCCATAGCCTATTCCCATTCAGGGATACCTTTAGCCTCCGAATAAGTCTGCGGCTCATAAACACTATGAATGTTAGCCATAAGGGCAAAATTAACTGTTTGTTTGCTCTTATTTCAAGAAACTCTTCCTTTGATGAGCTCATCATACCTGAGATCACTAATAGTTTTAACCCACCATTTGGGTCGGAGAGTAGAAGAGCCAATCTCTGGAGGGGCTAGGGGAGCTGGAGGAGATTCGGGAGCAGCAACAGGAAGAGGGTCATTCTCAGGAGCCTCAACAGGATCAGTATCAGGTGCTCCAATGTAAGCATTAGCTGTATCATCCCTCCCATCAGATGATGCTAAAGGAAGAGGAATACTATGGGGCTGTTCTTCAGAACATTGCTCAAAAGAGGGCAGAAAAGGTCCTCGAGTTTCATCAAAAACAACATCACGGCTAAAGATGAGATGATCAGTGTCGATATCTATTAGTCTGTAGGCCTTATGGTTGTTACTGTACCCTGTCATCATGAGTCTCTGAGTCTTGGAATCTAATTTGGAACGTTTAGCATTAGGAATCCAGACATAGGCAAGAGAGCCAAAAATCTTCAGGTGGCTGATTTTGGGCTTGCGACCAGACCACAATTCTTCGGGAGTTTTGTTCTTGACAACCTGAGTAGGGGAACGATTCAGAAGGTAAACAGGAGTAAACACTGCTTCTGCCCAATACTTATTAGGAACACTCCTGTGTTGTAACATAGAACGAGCCATCTCAACAATCGTACGATTGCAACGCTCAACAACACTGTTTTGCTAAGGAGTGTAAGGTGTGGTGAATTGGTGATTGATGCCATGTTCAGCACAAAAACCGGAGAATGCATGAGAACAAAATTCCCCCCCATTATCTGTTCTAAGAGAAATAATACTACAGCCAAACTCGTTTTCAACCAACGACTTAAAATTCTGAAATGTACTAAGTGCATCTGATTTTTGTTTAAGAAAGTACACCCACATCTTTCTACTAAAATCATCAACAATAAGCAAAAAATATTTGCAACCAGTTACTGACAATGTATTCATAGGACCACAAATATCAGCATGAAGTAATTGAAGTACCTGAGATGCACACCAAGAATCGCCATCTTTGAAGGGAGTCCGATGTTGTTTGCCAGCTTGACAAGCGTCACATACTCCAAGATGTTGCGTCTGAATCGGAGGTAGACCAAAGACAAGTTCCTCCCGAGACAGCTAAGATAGATACTGGATGTTGAGATGTCCATATCGCTGATGCCACAAAGTACTGAGAGATAAATCACGGGCTGCCATAGCAATTTTAGGAGAATCACCAGTATCAGTAAGCTGATATAGGCCATGATCCTCTAGTCCAGAAGCAACAGTAAGACGAGTCGTGCGATCAATAATAGAACATTTGTGGGCACTGAACACCACATCCAACTAGGAGAATTTCTCATGATCTGACTTACAAAGAGTAGATTGAGTGCCATGCCAGGGACATAGCATACATTGAGAAAGATGAGCTGACACCCTCCAGACTGTATCTGAACATTTCCTCTGCCAATAATTTTGAACTCCTCTCCTCCACCAAACACAACTGAATCACTGTAGGGATAGAAGTCTGTAAACCAATCACGCTGATGAGCAAAATGACGTGACGCACCAGAGTCGATATACCAAGCAGACGATCGGGCTAAATCAAAAGGGTTTTTAGCCATAAACGCATAGAAAGCAAATTCCTTTTGCTCAAAATGTTCAGCAACATTTGCCTGTGGATTTGACCCTCCCAGCTTCTTTTGTTCGGAAGTGAGTCGCTGATGGCAATCTTTCTTCATGTGACCATACTTGTGACAATAATGACACTGAACACTCTTCTGCTGATAACTGCTTGAGAAATGATGCGAACTGCCTTGTTGTGATGACTGAGAAGACTAAAATTTTGCTACAAAGGCTTGTTCTGACGAGGATGAGGAAGTACGGTTACCAAATTGCTGCTTCCAGCGATCCTGCTGTAGGAGTTTGGTGCACAACTCTAGGAATTTCAGATCAACATTAGTTGAGGTAATGTTGAGAGTCTCTATTAAATGCTCATAAGATGTTGGTAGACTTTTCAGTGTAATAACTACCATATCTTCTTCCTCCATCTTCCGACCGATGGCTTCAAGCTGATCACAAATGTCCTTAATCTTCATGAGATGTTCCTGTAAGGACATTCGTTCATCCATCATAATGGAGAACAACTGATTCTTCAAAAAGAACGCGCGACTCTTGTCGGATGTCTCATGCAACTCCTTCAAATATTTCCAGATGTCTGCAGCAGAATTGCCAGAGGGAATCTAAGGCAACTAATCCTCTGTGACAGAGAGCTTGAGAAGCATAACACCTTCTCGATTCCGATCATCAAATTTATCCTGATCAGCTTGAACGGAGATCGAACGGATCTCTGTGCCTAGAACAAGCTCATCCAGACAACGGTACTCGAAGATGGTCAACATGCGTTGCTTCCAGGTGTTATAATTGCTGCCATTAAATCACTGACTGTTTTCCAGCATCAGATTGGTCAAGGATGCCATTTGCACAAATTTCGAGGGAAATTTTAAACTGACCCAGAAAGATCCGACACGTACCTAGAAGAGTAATCAGAAAACCCAGAAAGAAACTTAAGTCAGAATTCAAATCCACTGGCCCAAAAATTGAGGCACGAAAAATGAGGTACCCAGAAAATTCTGACAAAGACCCAGATAAGATCTCGAGAAACCCACCACAAATATGTTATCAAAAAAATTTTCAGATCCCGAAAATTAGGGTTTCGAGGCCAAAACGGCTCTGATGAAAAGAGAACTACGAACAAGAGCCCGAAAAACAATGCAGAGAAATTTCGAAGGTTCAATGAAGAACCTTAACACAAGTGCAAGTCGCGTGAAGATACCCTCAAGCCGAAATGCTCTCAAACGCCTTGCGTGAAGACACCAGGTCACGTCGGAATGAAGGAAGAAACACCAGCAAACAACAGGTCGCGGACGCGGGAAAAATGCATTTACTGAACATGGCAGGTCGCGGTCAAACAGGTAGGTCGCAAACGGATGCTTGAACGACCAATAGATACCAGCAAATGCAAACAGGTAGGTCACGGTCAAGCAAGCAGGTCGCGCGGTCAAGCAGGCAGCTCGCGAGCGTAGCAGGAAAAACAAAAACGAGATTATAATGTTTCAGTTCTGATGAACTGAAACATATGAACAGATGAACTTAAGAGTTCTGGTAATTTCGAAAATGAAAACCTCGCTCTAATACCATAAAATAATCGAATAGATTATTTTATGTATTGAGAATCTATCTATTACAAAGAGCTACAAGCTCATATATACACTATGAAGATAACAGAAATAGAAACTATCTAAATACAACAATATACACAGGATGGAGCATTAACGAATATTAGAAACATTCTAATATTTCCTCCTACAAAGCAATATGATGGGAGAAATGCTTTCCTTGGTGACAACAGCAAAACAAAGCTTGTTGGCAAAGGAAAGGCACACTTGTGTTTCAGCAATGGAAGGGTATAAACCATTGGTAAAGTTTTGCATATTCGAGGAGTTGAGAGATCTTTCTCTATCCAAGTTGAATTATTCTAGAATGCATGTGACATTTGACAAGTTTGGTTGTAGGTTGGTTAGAGAGTTTGGTGATAGCTAAAGGATCTTGGATAGGGGCTTTGTTTAGGCTTAGTGCCTCTACTTTTTGCAACTCTACCAATGTAACTAATACTAAAATTGCATGTATGACATGGCATCAAAAATTGGGTCACATTGGTGAAAAAGGTCCTAGGACCATTCTAAATAAAAAGTTCATTGATGGTCTTTCTGATTATTTTGTTGGCAAAAATGATTTTTGTGAGCATTATATGTTTGGTAAACACAATAGACCAACATTTCCTAAAGGACTATATAAAGCAAAGAGATCATTTGAATGTGTGTGGTCCAGTGGATGTTTTTTCTTTGGTTAAAGTTTGCTATCATATTTCCTTCGTAGATAATTTCACGAGATACATTTGGATTTATTTTAGGGATTCTAAATTTGATATTTTCACCAAGTATGAATAATTTAAGGCCTTAATTAAAAAGCAATCAACTTATAAGATAAAAGTGTTCAAAACTGACAATGGAGGTGAATATTGTTCCAAGGAATTTGTTGAAAACTAACAATGGAGGTGAATAATGTTCCAAGTTTGACAAATCCTATAAGCATGAAAGTATTGTTTGATAGAAGACTACTCCTTACACTCTCCAACAAAATGCGGTAGTAGAAAGAATGAACCAAACCATAATGGAAAGATTTAGGAGCATGTTAAGTCGTGTTGAGCTTGATAGATGTTTTAACTAATGTAAAGAGCTAGGAGCATGTTAAGTGGTGTTGAGCTTGATACATGCTTTTGGATATAAGCTATTGGAACTATTTGTTATTTAATTAATATATCTCCTTGCTCAACTCTTATTGACAAAACTCCTTATGAAGTGTGGACAAGTAGAAAGCTTTTGGTTGTGCACTTAAGGGTCTTTAGTTGTGAGGCTTTTGTTCATGTGCTTTAGGAGAAGCAATCTAAACTGAATCCAAAAGCTATGAAATGCATCTTCATTGGTTATGATGAAAATGTAAAAGGTTATAAGCTTTGGAATTCTCTAATCCATAAAATGATCTTTTCTAGAGATGTTATTTTCAGAAGTTATAAGCTTATGCAAGTGAAGAACAACCAAAGGAGAAGACAAACACAATGTACTTTGAAACAAAGATTGAAAAGCAAGAAGATGCACATCATGATGGAGGAGAAGAAGGTTCAAAGAGTTCAGATGATGTGTAGGATAAGCGCACATCGGATGAATAAGTAGAGCCCATTACTCCACCCTTGAGGAGGTCCACAAGGCAAAGGAATCAAGTTGATAGGTGTAGCCCACCAAATTTTTGTTGTATATTTGCTTTGTTGAGTAACCAAGATCCTACAGAAGGCTCTCCCTTCAGTAGAAAATGAGCCTTGGATACAGGCCATGCAAGAAGAGATGATGACCTTGGACAATTGTGACAACCTGGATCTTGTTATTTTGCCCAAAGGAAGGAAGCCCATAAAATGCAAGTGGTTATTTAAGTATTAGTAAACTATTAAGCAAACACTCACTTAGAGCAAAACAAGGCCAAACTAGCAGCCAAGGGATACTCCCAAAGAGAGGAAGTTGATTCTAGTGAAATTTTATCTCCTGTTGCAAAATTGACTTCTATTAGATTCTTATTGTCTATCATTGTTGCTTGTGATTTTGAGATAGAGGAAATGGATGTTAAAACTGCTTTGTTGGATGGGGATCTTGAGGAGGAGATTTCTATAGGACAGCCCGACAGTTTTGATGTGAAAGGGAAAGAACCATTGGTTTGCAGGTTAAAGATATCTTTGTATGGTTTAAAACAATCACCCAGGATGTGGTACTAGAAGTTTGATATTTTGAATTAAAGTTGAGTTATGTGAGGAGTGAGGAAAATCATTGTGTTTATATCAAAATTATTGATAATCGGATACTAATCATTGTCTTCTATATTGATGACATGTTTATTGCTAACAAGATGATGATTAGAGAACTCAAGGCTCAGCTTTCTAGTACAATTGATATGAAGGACATGGGGGCTGCAAAATATATTCTTGAGATGGAGACTAGCAGAGATTGGATTTATAGAAAGCTTTGGTTAAGCCAGAGTAAGTATGTTGATACTATTTTTTAGAGGTTTAATATGCATGACTATAAGCTAATTAGTATTCCATTTCCACTTGAGTTTAAACATGTGCCCAAATTTTGATGATGATTATGAGGATATGTCCAAGGTTCCTTATACTAGTGGTGTTGTGATTTTTATGCATGCAATGGTTTGCATTAGATAAGAATAAGCCCAAGCAGTACGCATTTTGAGAAAAATTTAGGTCTAAACCTAGTAAAGAGCATCAGACTTTTGTTAAGCGGGTGTTTAGATATTTGTGAGGTACTTATGATTATTGTTTGGTTTATCATGGTACTAATGATGTGGTTGTCATAGGACATTTCTGGATTTGTTGATGCACATTGGGCAAGAGACTTGGATGGTCAAAGGTCCACTAGTGGCAATGTATTTACTTTGTTTGGAGGAGCAATGAGTTGGATGAGTAAGAGGCAACCCACAATTGCTTTGTCCACCAATTAAGAAAAGTATATGGCTGCTACGCATGCCTCTAAGGAGGCAGTGTGGTTATAGAGACTTGGTGTTGGCATTGGTTTTGATTACGGAACTACGAGGATCGGATGTGAGAATCAAAGTGTTATCTATTTGGCCAAAAATCTCATGTATCATGCTCGTACTAAGCATGTTGATGTTGAATATCACTTTGCAAGAGAGATGGTTGAGAATGCTAACATCTTGATAGAGAAAGTTGACAATATGTATCTCTTGAATGTAAATGTGATGTATGACGTCAAGTGGGAGAATGATAGGATAAGATGACATTAAACTTGCAATCCTAAACCATTCACGTGTCTCCATGTTCATTGGAAAGTTCTCCCTTGGACGTGAGAAAATGGCTGATTGTAATTGCATTTTTAAGAGGTGAACATGAAGAGGTGATAGAGCTAAATTGAAATGCACAAAATACACTCTTTCCACGTCCATATTGAGACGTGTAGGGTCATGCATAATGCGCCCACAGGTTTGGGAATAGAACAGGTGTCCAGTTGGGGGTTTGAACAATCACCGAGAGTTACGAAGCACTCAAGTATCTAAAGTCCAAGTGGTTTTGAGTTTGGCAGCCAAGAAGTAGTCACTCGAAGAGTTTTTTATTGTATTATGTCTATTGGTTATTCATTCTCCAAGGAGTGGGTTTTTTGCAAGTCGTTTCGGCCCCTTGTTTTGGGAAAACAGCAGTGGTTTTTTAATCTCCTATTTGGCTATAAATTATTGCCACGGCATAGTTGTTTCATCATAGTTTCTTAGAAGGTTCCAAGCAGTTTCACGGCTGGTTGGAGAAGTGAAGTGAAGTGCATTATTGTTGTAGTTTCTCTTTTGAAGATTAATAATAGTCTTGCCCTCGTTCTCAAGTAGAGTTTTTTTCCCAAAAGGGACATAAATCTAGTCTCTTTGGTATGATCAATTTTGTATTTATGTCAAATGGTGCAATTCCAAGCTAATTTTAGATTTAGTTTCAGATTTGTAATCACGTAAGAATGTTAGTATTGCAAGCTTTCTTCACCTTTTTCTGACCAAAATGTGGATGGAATCCTCAAATAGCATAACTCTAATAATGTACTGAGAGAATAATTTGATATAATGGGCTTGCTTGACGTATGATTGATGCTTCAAAATGATGAGGAAGATGATTGTATTTATAGACTTGAGACACGAGGATAAGTCTGATAACCTGAGTTAACTAGAAAAAGAGTGGAGTCAACTCAAGTAGAGAAGAAATTTGCCAATTCAAAGGCTTGAGATGCTAATATTGAATTATTCAACTATTTGATGGATAGTTCTGCATATCAACTTTCCATTTGCACACTGAATTGAAAGAAGTTTCTAAATGAAAGCAGAGTTAACTTGATGGAGGCAAGAGTTGATTGAAGCGGTGGATATAGAAATTTTAAGTTTCCTAATGAAGACTAAAGAGGATGAAAATAGAAGATATGAGTGGATAATTAGCTCATATTAAATTAACTAATAAAATATTATTTAATTAAGTGGATAAGGTGGGAGTGGAAAATAAAATATATTTAATAAATAATAAATGGTAATTAGGAAGAATTAGAAGAAAATTAGGGGAATTAATTAAAAGAATATTTTCAATGCCTACACATACATCCCAGGAGTCCCATATTTCTAATAAGGGTAGCAGCAGCATTGATTCTAATAATTGCATTCAATGTCCTTTTACTGGATACAAACAAAGATGGAGTAGAATTAGAAGGTTGGACAGCCATGCACTTTGCGTATGGGTTATAAGACGACTTGATGGAGCTCTCTGAGTGTACCTCAACATGGATTGTGGTCGGATAGTTCGAGAGATATGTGGTCTGCGTGTTTGGGAGGTGGTAATCCAAGAACTTGGGAACTCAACTTGGGTGCTACACCTTTACAAAGGTTTGAGGCAGCTTGATGGAGTTCTCCCTAGTGTATAGTTTGTTTTCGAAGAAAAGCTTCTGAAGAATGGAAAATTTCATGGTTTAACTTTAAGGTGTTTTTAAGTTTGATATGTTTTGCTTTCAATTAAGTAAACATTAATAGAGAGTTTTAAAATAATATTAACTTATTACAAGATAAGAGTTATAGTATCAAGAAAGTCGCCTTAGTGGCAAGTGCTTTTTTTGTTTGTATAGTTTGCTATTTTAGTGTTAAGTGAGTCATGTTTTTGGTTAAAGGTAAAACAGGTTTCGATGAGACTTAAATCCCAGAATAAACAAATTTTGATGGGATCCAAAAACAACTAACAAAATACAGCAAAAGATAGAACACGTACAGATAGCAGCCCAACATCAGCCATATTGTAGCGGATGAAAAGAAACTAAACATGAGAATCCAAGTTGTAACAACAAAAGGCTGAAGCCCCCGAAACAATCAGAACAAAGGGTTTTGATAGGCTCCCATAACCATCACAATAGTTTTCGAAAAGGTTCCCATAACCTTCAAGAAAAAGGCAACATAAGTCCCCTTATAGCTCCTCTCGTCCTCTCCTGCAAAGCCAATCTCCACCTCAATAGAAGATGCCCCCACCTCAATAGGGTCAGCAAAAGAGGAACCCAATAGTGAAAAGTACCAAACCCCTATCTCTTCCACAAGAAACCTCTCCACCTTAATATGAGAAGACTCCACCTCTATAAGAGTATCAAGAAAAAAGACAAGGAAAAGAGTAACACAAGCCCGTCTTTTAAAATTAACACCCTTAAAACACGGCTCTATTCCCTCCCACATGAAAAGTCTTCACATCAAAAGAAAAAGAAGAGGCATTTAACCAAAAACAACAAAAGCCAACAAAAAATAGGCCTAAAAAAAACTGAGGCCAGCATCATCGACTTAGGGAAGTTGTCAAAACCCCTCCAATAGTAACTCTTCTATTCCAAACAAAAACCAAGAGATATCCCTGATAGACATATCAAGAGAAATGAAAATCTCCTTACCAAAGACCGCATGGGTCACCAAAGAAAGCTAAGAGCTAGAGGGAGGAGACACCACAGCCTCAGCCCCAAACCAGCAACCTGACATGGATCTCAGAAACTCCACCTCAATATCGCTCTCCAAGGAACCCTTGCCCATATCAGCAAGCTTACACAAACCCTCAAAAATGATCAAAGCCCTCACATAGGAGACCCACAAAAAAGACAACTATAATAATAGAAAATGGGGCAACAAATAAAGGACAACATTCTTCCTCCAACTGTAAGCAACATCAACCACCCTAGCAGGATCCAAACAGAAGAAAGAATCTACCAATGTAAGAATGCCCTAACATTGGCAGAGAGGGACCCCATAAACAATGGAAAGATTACAAAAGACCCAATCCAACAAGACCATTGCCATCCATCAACACAAGAAGCAAAAGGCCAGTCGTTGGAACCTTCAAAAAAGTACATTCTCTAGAAGACGGATCCCAACAGACCAAGGTGGGATTCAACCGGCCAAAAATCCCAAGAGCCATCGCCACACTTCAAGAGCATGAAGGGCAGAAAATGGAACGAGGCCTTATCAATAAAAATCCCTAGAAACAGGCACCCAATGGCATGCCCAACAAAGCCTTTAGCAGAGACACCCTCGGCAAAAACAACCAGGTTCGCGACCCCCACACAAATACAAGTCGCAAGGGCCTTCAGAACAGCTAAGCCAGTAAACAGAGAGAAGACAAATTGAGCAGCTTCCACTCCAGCCAACACCCAAAAAAAAAGCACCCAACTTGCTAGCAAAAATAAATCTTGTCCAAAACATAGCAGATTTGGACAAAGCAGAGGCAGCCCAGACGAGATAAGCCCTCAAACCATACATGGCCCCTCCTGCTGAAACTGAATCTCCCCCATCTGAGTCTTCATTGCCGTCATCTTTTGTCTCTCCTTCATCAAAACCCTAACTCCTCCCCACTCCCCGTGCTCGCCGTCATGCCACTCTGGGTCATGTTATATTTATCCTTTTGCATGATTTCGTCATCCAATTTCTATATAAGGAGATGAACCTCTTTGTAATCGTATCTTGTTATTTAATAGACTATTAAATATTATGCTCTATTTATTTTTACTAAGTACAAAACAATTCTAGCTCAACTGTCTTACAGCTCCTAAAATGTGAAATGCCCATTACAACATAATGCTTGTTATTAACATTTTAAAGCAACATGCTTCCAATATCCTAGCAATCAAACAATAGATTGCAATCAGTCAAAGCAGTACAATAAGAGAAAAAAAAGTGAATCTATGGATACTTCTACATCTACAATATTCACAGTAATCTTACTGGGTATAGGGTTAATAAAACACACAGTTACATGTTCTCCTTGGCCATCAGTTGGTGCATGATGAGCATAGCGGCACTCATCTGCTTCCCTTGAACACCGTCCCCGTAAATAATCCCGACAGACCTGACAGATGACATAATTTGCTTAAATCACAAACAAAAGCATACATGGCAGCAAACAACATATGTTATAAACTACAGTAAAAATGAAAAAATTGACAAAGAACAACATGCTCCTCGTTGTATATGATTCGTTCATACCAGGGCAGATAGTTGAATAAAAGCAATATTTATTATTTATTTAGCATGATATAGGAGCAGATCTCTTATCCCTAAAATTTGTCTCAGTGCAAATTTGTTAGAAGCAGTATGAAGGACAGAAAGTGTGCCTTCCCTTCTTCTAAATACTTGCAAATTATTCATATCTATGGAATACAATGGTTTACCGGTATATTTATATGAGATTGAAGAGATTCCTGAAAGACATTTCATTTTAAGTGAGTTAAATTAAAAAATGAAAATCAAATGGACATCCTCCAACAACTATGGATAGAGTTCCTTTTTTATGTGAAGTTAGAAAGACTGAAGAAAAGGGAAGCTCACTCAAGAAAATATAGAAATCTAGAACGGTGAAAGGACCTTGTACACTATTCAACACAATCTCAATGAATGAGAACAAACAATGCAGAAATAGTGTACAGAATCTGAGTGACTCTAAAGGAGATAAACACAAAGTAAGCATGATGGAATAATATTGCCATCATCTTATAAAAGGATTCCATATTGAACTAGCAAACCCAAGGCTTCTACACAGATTGTATAGCTAGCATTAATCTCTTTGCTAAACATCAGTGTTGTGTACAGTTCATGTTACCTAGTGGATCTGGTTAGGCAGCAGTCAAGATATGTTACTATAATACATATGAATCAGAGTTCCTTCCAAACTACAGGTGAAATCTGGGAAGAAGGAAAACGACAAGGCAGATAGCAAACAGTACTGAGACCATTATCCTGTTATTTCTAATTAATATTACATATTTTGTAGCCAACTTGAGTGTTTGTTAATTAAAATCAATTTAGGTAGTGTAATTGAAATTTTAGTTTGTTGTCGGGAAAATGGGTAGTTAGACGGTTAGCCCGTCCAAGAGAGTTACACGGATGCGACGGTTCACCTCGCATCCCCTTGGACATTATATGTATGCATTCTTCTCTTTGAGTAAAGGACGGGAATGGTAATGTAGAATTACACTTGTACTTGATGATTATTATATGAATACAATGTTGTTATGTTCTCTTTATATTTCCTGTTGAATACTTTACTTTCTGTATGCGATTAGTCTCAGTTACCCCACGAGGGTAAACATTTGGCGCCGTTGCCTAGACATACTCGGGAAAGGTAGGACTGGATGGCGTACGGGCACTATGGGTCTACCAGTTGGTGAGATTAACCCAGAGGCCAACGATGTGCGTACAGAGGTCTACAAAGGAGAAGACGCTACAACGAGGGAATTCTCAATTCTACTTCAAGCGACCATCGAAACCTACGTCCAACGGGAGGCCACGAAGGTTGAAGTTCCAACGAGTGTTGTGTGGAGCGCACTAGAAGTAAGCCTCGCAATAAACCGGTTGATGAACCACCTCCCCCAGTTGCTTGCACAAGCGTCATTGGCACAACGAACCTGCCTAGAGGAGATTGCCCGAGAGGAATGCCGACAAGAAGTTGTCTGTGCATACCAGGAACGTGCGAACATCCATCGCCAGGAGGAACGCGATGGCACCTCTCAGGAGTTTTAAACTTTGAGATAGACTGAAGAAAGGAAGGACACTAAACAATTGAAATGAGGAAATCACTCAATTGATTGAGGAGTGTTGTAATAAAATGACATGAATGAATAAAAGTGTTCTTTTTTTTTAAAATGATGTGTTGATTATTGCCATGTGGAGAAGTGAGCAAAGAATTTATGCCCAATCAATTAAATAAAAATAGAAATTTACAAAAGGAACTTAAAGGGGAGCAAGCCGCTAAAAAAGCTATACTCGCACAATAGCAAAACAAGAGAAGGGAAAGATTCCGACGACACACCGAGGGACTACCGAAGGGAGGAAGTGAAGACGTGGGTGTGGGGGAATCTAGCCACCATGACGGCGGGTGTGACGAAGAATTGTTAGAAGAAACAAGAAGCTTGTTGGGAAGTCTAACCTTAACCCCACAGAAAGAAGAAGCCCGAAGGAAGGAGAGAGAAGAAGCCGCATGTAGTGAGGCTAACAAGACTATCAGAGTGATAGAGGGGCACGGGGATCGCAATAGCGTACTAGGCTTTAACACTTCCAGCAGTTCGGGGACATCAAGTGGTGAAGTACCAAACACTTTCCAAACACCAAACTTGGCAATACCATTACAGCCTGTAATACAACCAGTGACACAACCAACAACACAAACCGCGGCACAACTTGTGCTACCGACACCGCCAGTGAAGGTGAACATGGCACAAAAGACGAAGTTGCCCAAGTTCACGGGTGACGGGAAGGAAGACCCAACCCGGCATTGTAGGACCTGTGAAACAATTTGGATGGACAACGGGGTGACCGACGTTGACGAATGGGTAAAGTAGTTCCCAACAACATTGCAAGGAGTGGCTATAGACTGGTTCTCAAATGTCGACCAAACAAAGATTGCTACATGGCAAAATCTGAAGGAATTCCAGATCGAATTCAAATTGCTAAGGGATGATAACGAAATAGTGGTTGAGATTTATACGACAAAACAAGGGAAAGAGGAAACCATGCGAAGCTATGGACGAAGGCTAAAGGAATTGGTCGAGAAAATGGAAAGCCAACCGGCTAACGAACTTAAGAAATGGTGGTTTATCAAAGGGTTGAAGCCCACCCTCCGAAGGAAGATGAAGGTGGTCCCACCAGCATCCTACAATGATGCCTACAACAGAGCCATGGACTTGGAGAGCGAGAACAAGACCTCCAAGAAGAAGAAGGCTAGATCCTCTAATGATGACGACTCCACTGAAGGAAGCAGCGACGACAAAGCAAATAAAAAGGTACAAGCCCTTCAGAAGGATATGCTAAGGATGATGAAAGAATTCAAAACTACTATGAAGGGGACCACGAGTAAGAATGACGAAGCCAATCTGTGGTGTACTGACTATAAGGAGGGTTACACCAAGGGAGCATGTCCCAAGAAACAGTTTTGCGACATTTGCCAAATCGCGGGTCATTCCACGAGGGAATGCCTGTACAACATGAAATCTCGAAGCCACCAGGTGCTATTAACACAAGAGGCATCCGCCTCAGCAGCGACTAGTACAAACAACCAAAACAACATCACAGCATCATCTAGCGGCTTTCAGAACAATAGGCGAGGGGGCAGGGGTAACAGAAACAACAATAACAATAACAGTGGAGGAGGCCGAAGTCGCCTTCAGTATGATACCTCTGGCCGACCCATGATACAATGTCATACATGCAGTCAATGGGGACATTTCACAAGAGAATGCCCAAAGGAGCACCACAATTCCTCTGCCAATGGTGTGGTCCGGGAGACCATGATGAGACTAAGTGTCCTAAGCCCAGGGTGAACTTCCTAAGCATAGCAGAAGAGGAAATACTAATGCTAACCCGTGGACAAGCAAAGAGAAACCTATATCCCAACCCCGAGACAGAGAAGGAGCGGCTACAAGAAGCTAAGGCCGCCATAGAGAAGGTATTGACTAACGAAAGGAGGGAAGTGCATGGGAAGGCCAGTACCACCTCGGAAAGCAACCTAGAACAAAGCATAATCCGACAGATGTTGCACACAGAAATCCTAGTAAAATTCAAAGACCTTGTGGCTATGCCACACCTGAGGATGACCCTTTTAAATACAACGGCGACCAGGGAGCCGAAAATAAGGGGACCAAGCAGCGGGAAGAAAAACTCCCTCGGGAAGGAAGACCCTCTTGGATCCTCACATGACCCAATTGTGTAGGTGCTTAACGCAGGAAGGCATCCGACTGTAGTAGAGATGGGAATCCTTGGAGCAGTTTTAACCGACACCATAGGAGATGAAGGGTCCAGGGTCAACGTGTTACCAAAAGAGACTTGGAAAAGATTGGGGAAACCTACATTGTGGTTGTCGACCTTTCAATTCTTGGGAGCAGACCAGCAAGGGATTAAACCCATCAGCATGTTAATTGTGCAGCAGGTTATGGTCAGTACCCAACCATTTGTGCTCGATTTTATAGTGATTCCTTTAGAAAGAAAAGAGTACGACGCCATTCTCGGGAGAGGATGGCTAGTGGAGGCTAAGGTCAAGCATGACTGGAAGAGAAATTCTCTTTCTATAGAAAAGAGTGGTCGAAGATTCACCATTGATCTGAAGACACAGCTGGTTAGTGAGGACCTGGCATCATCCTCGGAGTACGAAGGAGAGGAGGAAGACAAGGCAAGACAAAGAATGGAACCCAATAAGGAAGGAGTCCTGGAGATTGAAACATGCTCTGACGACGATCTGGATTCTCTAAATGGACTCTTTCACTGGCAGATGGAGGATTATGAGGTATTCCAATGCAACATGTTCCAGGTAGATGAAGGGGACAAAAAACAAACATTGCTGCCAGAATATACTGAGTACCAAGAGGGGGACGCCCGGGTGACGGAGGATCCGGCACACAAATTTGACAAAGACAAGCCAATCAAATATGAGGAGCCTTCATTAAAAGTTGTGAACCTAGGGGACAAGGCCAATCCGAAGAAATCTTCGTTGGGGATGATTGGAATCCCGTACTTAAAGCAGCGGCCTTCAAGATCTTTATGGAATATAAAGATGTTTTTGCGTGGACCTACAAGGGCTTAAAGGGGGTACCTCCAGAGTTGTGCGTCCACGGAATAAAGTTGTTGGTGGACGGAGCGGTACCCATACAGAAGTGTCCTTACCGAATGAACAAAAACTATGCAGCGTGGGTAAATGAGGAGATCCAATGAATGCTGGAGGCAGGAATTATATTCAAAGTACAAACGAGGGAATGGGTATCTCCCATAGTCATCTCCTTGAAGAAAGAAGCCAATTAGATCAGGATGTGTTGATTTTCGATGCTTGAACGTGGTAACTATTAAGGACCCATTCCTATACCATTCACAGATAGCATCCTAGAAGTAGCAGGGCACGAAATTTATTCCTTTATGGATGGATTTTCCGAGTATAACCAAATATCCATCTCCGAGGAAGATAAGCTGAAGACAACCTTCGTGGTGGAAGGTGGGGTATATGCCTATAACAGGATGCCCTTCGGGCTGTGTAACACCCCAGCTACCTTCCAAAGGATAATTCTTCATATCTTCGATCAAATGTCTGTTGGAAATTTCAAAGCCTTCTTGGATGATTGGTCCATC
Source organism: Chamaecyparis obtusa (assembly GCA_027943335.1). Taxonomy (NCBI): domain Eukaryota; kingdom Viridiplantae; phylum Streptophyta; class Pinopsida; order Cupressales; family Cupressaceae; genus Chamaecyparis; species Chamaecyparis obtusa. The sequence continues at coordinate 683,110 of BSBK01004786.1, forward strand.
TACAGTGCTCAAGACAACCACGTAGTAGTCCTTCAGGAGTGCATGGAAAGATGCAGAAGGGCACGGCTAGTGTTGAATCTGAAGAAGTGCCGCTTCATGGTACCGCAGGGAAAACTACTCGGACACATTGTGTGCCAAGCAGGACTTAAAACAAACCTTGACAAGGTGAGGGTGATCTTAGAAATGGAACCTCCCACGGATGTCAGTAGCGTAAACACATTTCTTGGACATATTGGATACTATCGAAGGTTCATCAAACGGTATGCCCATGTGTCCTACCAGATGGACAAGCTGACTCAGAAGACAAAACCTTACATATGGGGTACGGAACAAGGCGAGGCCTTCGAAGGACTGAAGGCAACGCTGATGGCAGCACCTATTTTGACAAATCCCAATTGGGATAAAGAATTTCATGTCCATGTGGACACATCAAACTTTGCTATCGGGGCGACACTAGCACAAACGAGGGATCACGGGTTGGATCACCCAGTATACTTTGCAAGCAGACTTCTCTCGAAGGTGGAGAAAAATTACAGCACCACCAAAAAGGAAGCGTTGGGAATGGTCTATACGGTGCAAAAGTTCCGGCACTACCTATTGGCGACCCCGTTCACCTTCTACGTGGACCATCAGACTGTGATGTATCTGGTAAACAAACCCATAATCCAAGGATGGGTGAGTAGGTAGCTAATGTTGTTACAAGAGTTCACTTTCAAAATCATAGTTAAATCTGGGAAGAGCCATGTAAGGGTGGATGATCTATCTCGGATTAAATTGGGGGAACCACCCGAAGGGGTGGATGATGATTTTCCAGATGCGAACCTGTTCAGAATAGCAGTTCTATCTCCCTGGTATACAAGCATTGGGGAATACTTATCTACAGGCTAGTTTCCTCGGGCAATGCAACCTGGTGAACGACGGAAGATAGTTCTAAAAAGCAAAACATTTCAACTAATCAATGGACTTTTGTATAAGATAGAACCCGACCAGATCCTTCGGCGGTGTGTGATGGAAGAAGTCCCAAGAGTACTTCGCGAAGCCCACGAGGGTCCTGCGGGAGGACACATGGGTCCGAATACAATTGCCTGGAAGGTATTGCTGGCAGGACTGTGGTGGCCGACCTTGTACAATGATGCGCGGGAAAGGGTGACAAGTTGCAATACGTGCCAGATGGCACGAAAACCATTGAAGAGAGACTTCATGCCACTCAACCCCTCTCAAGCACAAGAATTATTTGAACGGTAGGGACTTGATTTCGTGGGACCCCTTAAGGCTGGCAAGGCACGAAGATGTAGGTATATCGTGGTAGCCACGGAATACCTGACAAAGTGGGTTGAAGCATGGACCCTACCAGACAATTCAGCAGTAAGTACTGCACGGTTTATTTATGAACAAATAATCACAAGGTACGGCATACACGTCCAACTTACGAGCGACCGAGGGGGACACTTCGTCAACCACATAATAAGGTTGCTTATGACGGAGTTTAAAAATTTTCATTCATTTTCAAGTTCCTACTACCCACGAGCGAATGGTCAAGCAGAAGCAACTAACAAGGTATTGGTATTAGTCATTTACAAATCTTGTGGGATCGAAGGGGAAGATTGGGAAGAAAGGCTTCCCTCAGTGCTGTGGGCATATCGTACAACATATAAAGTCACTACTGGACAAACCCCATTTCAACTGATGTATGGACAAGAGGTTGTCATGCCTGCTGAATTTATGGTACCAAGTCTAAGGATAGCCATTGAGAACAGACTAGGAGACATGGAAAGCTTAGAGGAGCGATTGTATAATCTCAATAAGCTCAACGAGAAACGATTGTTGGCACAATGGGTGACGGAGATAGTCCAAGGACGTAGGAAGGTCTGGCATGACAAGCCTATAAAGCGGACATAGTTCACGCCAGGATAGTTGGTCCTTAAGTATAATGGGCGGAATGAGATTAAGCCGGGCAAATTCAAAGTTAAATGGCTATGACCCTACAAGGTTTGCGAAGTCGGGGACAATGGTGCAATCAAGTTGTGGACGCTGGCTTGAGAGGAGATACCCGACACTGTCAACAGGTCAAAATTGAAATTATATCACGAATGGGGGCAGGAAGCAGACTCCACTCATTGAGGCTAGGCCCGTCATCAAGTATCTGGAATTCATCTCTAAATTTAAAAAAATTTAAAAAATAAAAAATAAAAAAAAGGGAACCGGCGAAAGTAGTCACCGGACGGTGGCATGTCACTGTCATAAAAGAGCCAAGCCACCGTTTTAAAAAGGGAAAAAGGCCCAGACATCCACGAATGAATTAAGCAGCAAAGGTGAATGCTCTTAGGCAGCCACCACGAATGTTTTGAGGAACAAGCCGTTACTTCTCAGCATTAACCGCAACTACATAAGGAAGTTGGGAAACGCATGCATCCGGTCATAATGAAAAGAAGACAAGGAAAGACACCGCACGGAGGACATATTTTTTGTATATACAGCCAAGTCTTGCAGCAACCGTACGGTGCCATACGGTGGTGAAGGAAGGCAAATTTTCGAAGGTTGTTGTCCGTTAGGGGTTTGCAAATACAAGTGTTCGTACAGCAGCCAGCAATAGAACATCATTAAATATTTTATTCAAAAAGATTTGAAGAGAAGGAATTAAAGAAATGGTTATGGATTCGGCTGGCAAACGGAACTGGAGAAAACAGTTGAAGAACGTGGACAAGAAAGCCATGGATGATGGGAGCTCCAAGAAGAAAGCAGCAGACCCGAAGGAGGCAATGACTACACAGAACATTACATTTGAAGGCTTGAATGGCATGGAGTGCAGAAAATGGTGGCATGAGACGCCTGATGAAGACGTGGTGAAGGATAATCTCAAACACGCAGGAGTTCATTGGGCCATTTTGATGCCCTTGTTTTGCATAAAAGATTTCGAGCCCCAGCTGCGCCAAATGATAGAAATCTTTGATACATTTTCCCATACCAGCACTTTCTTCTACCTAGGACACAATCTTATAGTGTCTTTTCATGCGGCAGATTTCAACCGAGTTTTTGGTATTCCAGGGAAGAAGGGGCAAAAGATTGACACAAAGCCCCAAAAGTTGACGCATGAGGTCAAGGAAATGTGGATAGGAAGGGTTGCAGGAAACATCACGCCTGATCAAGTAAAAGCATTGGCAAAGACAACAGCAGGGAAGGGATTGAATAGGGCTGACATCGCCGAAGGACACTGGCGGTGCATTATGGATGTCATTAAAAGTCGGCTCACTGGTGCCAACAGAGCCTCCGACATCACCATCACACAGATGCCATTGATGTGTGGTATTCTGAATGGCACATTGTATGACTGGGCAACGTTGCTTGCTCACAGGATGTATGATTTCTTGACCTTGCAACATCGTACCTTCTATATGCCACATCATGCCATTGGGCTATTTTTGGAGGCTACGCGGCTGTAGATCCCAGAAGAGAAGCTAGTGTTGAAGCCGAAGAGTGTCATATCTCCAGATGAACCCCTAATTTTTGTGTGGCGCTACTTGGATATCGGGGAGGTCCCGTCAGGATCAAAGAGGAAACGTCAGTCAAAAACAAAGTTTGAAGATGTGGACAATGGTCAGGAGCCAACGTTGTCTGCTGATAGCAATTCCTCCCAAACTAGCGGCCATAGCCGTATGGAGTTGGCGATGGAGTCGGCACCACGGCCTGTATTGTTCACTCCACCACAACTCCGGGCTATTTAGTTTACACCGCCCCTAGCCACTACCTTACCTACTACGGTTTCCATTCCGATGTTCGGGCAGTTGAGGGCACCAATGGTGTTGAGTCCAGTGGTACACATGGCCAAGCGAGATACCCCTACGACAGCAAAATTGGATTTGTCTAATTTACCTATGCTGGAAATGGCAGTACCTGGCCAGTTGGTAAAGGTTGGCAATAGCATGGAGTCGGGTGACCGGGTAGCAGAGGATGCCCAGTTCGCACACCCAGAGGAGAGGGTGAGGTGGATTGCATAGTTCAGAGAGGCCGATAACAGCACCACACGACAGGCTACAATGGAGTGGCTTACTATGTTTGACATAGTGCCAGTGGAGGAACCCGTGAGGTTCTCCCCTCACCCAGAGGAGACAGTTCTGGCAGCAGCGAAGGTATGGGAGGAGGTACCCATCATGTTGTCTTCTAAAGAACAGCAGGAGGAGACTGGGGATAGCGAGGTCTGGACTGAGATGGCAGCTTTTAGTCAACCACTGCGGAGGAATGACATGGAGGCCTTCTGGACAGAGGTAGTGACCTGAGGTCGGGAGATGATGGTAGTGAGCGCACAGGGGCAGGTACTCGAGGATGTGGCAACAGACTTGCAGCACCTTCTCACCTTTGTGAGGACGCAGTGCCCTGTCCAATTTGCTTAATGCTTTAGCGGGGATTGGCCCAGTCATGAGATGCTGGCTATGTTGGAGGCTTGGCAGGTGACTGAACCTGTGGTAGCCAGTCGGGTCAAAGCCCTGGTGACTGATTTGGAGAGAGCCTTCCGAAGTCAATACTATGCATTCCAGCGGATGGAGCACTCCTATGAGGAGAAGCATAGGGTGGCGTCTGAAGCTCAGCAGTTGCTGAACACTCGCATTGTTAGTTTGGAGCAGTCCTTGGAGGAGCAGCATAGGGAATGGACCACCAGGATGGCTGCTTGGGATAGGGAGAGAGCTACCATGGATGAGTATGTGGAGACTCGGCGGAAAGAACAGGCGGACCGGGAGACACAGGTTGCAGCAAAGTGGGCTGCGCTCACCCAAAAGAGGGATCTAGCACAGGCTTCGGCGGACGCCAAACAACAGGAACTTCTGAAGGCAGCAGCTATGGTGAAGTCTTCCTTGGAACACGAGCTGAGGGTCGAGAGCCAGTTGAAGGCTCGGACAAATAGTCAAGCTGCCAGGCGTGTCATAAATGATGCTAGCCACTCTCACAAATCCTATGTCCAATATTAGGATAGGGTTATTGTTGTAACAAAGCCTCCCTGTACTAAGCAAAAGCATTTCATTGAACACTACCTATGTAATAGAATCACTGTTGATTTTATGCTTCTGTACCTTGTTAATTGGTTATGTTATGCAATTACAACTCTGTTATGCAAATACTACTATTTGTAGAGTAATAATTACATCAATATTTCTGACACTATTGCTGGGCATTTGAATGCAGCTTTTTGACTGGGTATCCAGAAATCAACCTTCCTTCTCAATGAACTTTCTGCCATCTCAACTCCTACCTCAATTCAGCAAGTAGTAGTCTTTGAAGGATAACAATTTACAGGAAATAACTGATGAGTGCTAATCACTGCCAGTTAAATAATTCAGTACCAGAGACTTTTTTGTTAATTTATTATTATGTGCACAATTATTAAGCATCAACATTTCTTATTTTATCCTCCCCTCCCCAAAATTAATGGGACAATCAATAAAAAGAATGGGTGTACAAGAAACAATTGGAACCCTCCACAAGTAAGCTTCCTCAAACTGAACTTTGATGGTGCTACAAAATGTATTCCAGAGCCAGCTAGGGGAAGAGTTGTGATCCATTCTCCCACCAGCTCTTCTGTTAGAAGTGGATCCTTCTTCCAAGGAACAAAGTCAAACAACGAAGACAAGGCTTAGGCACTTCTTAAAAGTTGTCACCACTATTTCCGGATTTGATTGTGTGGGATTTTTCAGCATCAACACTTCAAAACACACTCTGTGATCCATCAGCAATATGTTAAACAGCTGAAGGAGATGAAAAATGGTTAGTTGCAGACCAAGACTGAAAAATGGATCACAAAGTGGGTTCTGAAACAATGATACTAAAAAATCTCACACGATCAAAGCCAGGAACAGCAGTAAACGACTTATGGATTGTGGTAATCTGATAAAACTAACTTCTTGAAGATATTGGCTAATCATTGGGACGAAAGTTTTCAGAAGTTAAAAATGACTCTCAAGTGCTTATCTTGGGTTGACTTAAGGAAACTAAAAAAGGCATTAATGACTGCAAACGGACAAGCAAAATAGAATTGGTGGATGTAATTAGCAGTAGTTTTGAACTAAGTTGCCAAATCAGAACTGGGTATGGGTACAGTATGCTGAAACAGCAAAAAAAAATATTGAGAGCTGGGCACATTTTAGGTATGTCCGTACTACATTTCAGGTATGTCTGTACAAAAGCATATAAAAATAATAGATATATACTGGTTTTATTTAATTTATATACTGTTTATTAATTAATATTTATCATGAAATTTAAACCAGCTTATATTAAAATACAGGATAAAAAATTTATATTAGAATGATACAAAAACAGAACAGTATAACAAGTTCACATTATGATCAATATTAAAGTTACATTATGGTAAAAAATTTGTATATATATATAATTTTTACTTCCTTGCCTCTTTCAAATACATGCTGTATCAAGTTACACAATATATATAGGCATAGGTTTAGGATTAGTGTTAGTTGTCACAGCATATAAATTAAACATGATTTGGTACTATGCTATATATAGTTACATTTCAATTTTCTCATTATTACTGCATCTCATCTCTGTTATTTCTGCATCTTGCATCTATTATTGCTGCTAACATGAAATAGGAAATGCCTGTTTGTTGATGCTGCGATGCATTATCACGTAGGAAATACATGTTTGCTGTTGCTGCAAGGATTTAAAAACAAACAAAAAAATATTGTATGACTCCTTTGGGGTTTAGGGATTGTCATTTAGGGTTGTAGATGGTTTTTCTGCCACTGGAATAGATTTGTCAATGCCACATTGACCCTAGATGACTCCATGCAAATCTGACCACCAAAATTGAACCCTGCCTAATTCCACAGTCAGATCAAATCTAAAGAAACATAGAGTTTTCCCGCCACTCCAGTGACATAGGTTTTGAACAAATAATATTCAAGCAATATAGCATTGCTGATTGGCTAGGAAATGCTAGTATTTGAATTTCCCAATTGCCCTTTATCATTGAAATCAATGGGGATCCCAGTAATTGGAAAATTACCAAATTATGAGCTATTAAAAGATGATGTGTTTACAATATAGCATTGCTGATTGGCTAGGAAATGCTAGTATTTGAATTTCCCAATTGCCCTTTATCATTGAAATCAATGGGGATCCCAGTAATTGGAAAATTACCAAATTATGAGCTATTAAAAGATGATGTGTTTACACTCATTCTTCCACCCCTTCCAGATTTTTGTTCCCTATCAGCAAACTTAGAAAATAATAACCCTAAATATGCTGGGCAGAGTTTTATTGTTGCATGTAACATTCATGTTGCACATCATCTGACAGCCTTCTATATTGTATCTGTGTGCGCCTTCAACTGACATATGCTTTGGCTTGATGCATCTTTTGTTTGAAGGGTTCCGTTATGCAAGAATTTCAGAAGGCCGTAAAGTATTCTTCTATGGGCAATAGAAAGCAGGGGGCAGTGAGTAGGGAATCTCCCTGCAGTGGTGCAGTCTCACCAGGAGACTCAGATACACCTTCACAATCAAGGATTTTGCTACCCTTTCTTTTGTTAAGGATGTGCTCACTGCAGACAGGCTGAGACATACCAGAACAATGCAGACCAAAGCTTCTATTACGATAAAGTTTCTTTAGAAACTGGGTGTAAGAGTTTCAGACCCTGTGCCGCAAGAGTGGATAATCCCTTTTAAGTATGTTGGTCACATTGCTAATAGCTTAGAGGAGGGTCGGCGAGCTTTGGAGGAGGGTTGTACTCAGCTTCAACAGTGGGAAATTTTGGGCCCTGCTAGGTAACCCCCACAATCTCTGAACAACAAGCCCTAGGATCTGGCCATTTTCTGCCAGCAGAATTATTTCTTGGGATGGGGTTATGAAGGTAATTCAGAGAGAATGTATCAAGCCTAGGAATAAGGTGACTGAGAGGGAAGGCCACACCTCTGCCTCTGCATAATAGGAGCCTGGTAAGATGACAATTTTGACCACATTTTGCTTTAGTCATCTTATCTTGTCAGGTCTTATGGTATTGACATTATCTCCTTGTTTTAGCTACTTTCAGGTTGTATAACATACTGTTATTGCATTCCTTAATTGGATGTGGATCCTAACAAAATCCACAATTAAATTAATACGTAAAAAGAAGTTCAGAAGCCCTTTAAAATTTGAAAAATTATTGAGCTACAAGTTTCAAAAAAGAAATTAATTTTCCACTCACATGAAAAACAACTCCACATTTGGTATCAGCACTAGCACTAACACTTTGGTCTGTTGACTTATCTTTTACTTAATGTAATCTCACCAAGGGTGCATATGATGAGAAAAGGTGAAATGAAAAAAATTTCAAAAACTGCTGACTAATTTCCTAATATTAGAAAACATTGTATCAATCACACAATAATTGAAACTTCAAAATGTGGATGCATACACAGATAATTACACCTTCAAATCAATCTTTCACTCCTTCAAAAAACTTACAAGGTAACTGTTGTGCGGTTTTCACACCATTGCCCCATTGCAAATGGGGACCCCATCCTTTTGCTTTGGCAGTACGAGTAGTAGTCTTAGGTGGTCCTAGTTGGTAGCATTTCCAAGTCTCCAAGCCTTAGGAAGAGTTTGATAAAGTCAAGGAGATACAGTTCAAAATCAGTCAAGTCCTTAGGCTTTGGCTTGAACAAGAGTGCATGATGAGGATAAGTAAGTGGCAGTGTTAGTATTCAATTTGATCAAGTATAACCATTAGACAAAACTTCCCTTGCAAATTCACCTTAAGAGAGACATTGGAGGGGCAAAATCACTAAGTATGGATGCAGAAAATGGCATAAGAGAAAATCCTCTAGGCAGGGTGCAATCCACCTGCCCTTGAGGATTCAAGAATCCTCTAACACCTCTCATTTCTGCCCTCTCTCTACGGTTTGTAATCCTGCCCTACCCCTTCATTTCCACCTATGGACAAGCCCTAAGGTCATTAGATACAAGTTTGGCACAACTTAGAGGTCAGAATCTTGGACGAAGGTGAAAATCAGATTGAGAAAGAGTGGAGATAAGCAAGAAATCAGACTCAATTAAGCCCGAATCAGATTGGATTGAATATTGGAGACTTGATTGCATTGAAAGAAGAATGGATAGAGTTCAAACCTTAGTTACCGGATTCGCCTGTACAGACCCGGATCCAGGTCCGGATTCGCGTCGGATCCAGGACGGATCCGGGCAGGGTTGACACAAAACATGTTGCTTCTTTTTCAAAACGATGGCAGTTTGCTTCTTTTGACATTCTTTCCCCCATTTGGTGCGTCGTGTTCGTGAATGAATACCGTGAGGCAGCGAGTGACTATGGGAGGGATTCCCAAGACTAATCGGAATCCTGCAAAAAAACATGGCTTATATATTACCGTATTATATTTTGGAATTTGTTGTATTATGTTTTGAAATGTTTTTAGTATTATTTATTTGTATCATGTTATTAACTTATTTGATATTATTTATTTGTATTATGTTTGAACTTATATTATGTTTTATTTATTTATAATAAAATATTATATTATTTATTTATTTATATATGTTAGTTATTATTTTATTATTAATATACACATAAATAAAATTACATATTGTTTTGTATAAAATATATTAAATAGATAATATGTATTATACTATTTTTATATTTTTATAATATTATTTTAAAAAAGATATAGAAATATATATAAGAATAATAAATATAAATATTAATCGCCTATAATGGATATATATATATATATATATATACTCACGAATCCTTACGAATCCAAAACGGGAAAAAAAAAATTCACGAATCCACGAACCGGATTCTCGAACCTGAATCTGTCCCCGAATCCGAATCGGCAACTAAGGTTCAAACTCAATCAAGGGATGGAGTGAATAGATTTGAAATTACAAGGTAAAACGAAGAGGCTGAAAGTGAAAGAGGAAAATCCTCTAGGCATGGCGGAATCCGCCTGCCCCAAAGGATTCCAAAATCCTCTCTACTTCCCGAATTCCACCCTCAATCATGAGTAAGGAGAGGCATCGTAGGAGTGGACAGATTCATTTCCCCTCCGATTTGGCATGAAGATGAAGTTTGAAAACCAAGGCAAGAATAGTTGGGCAAAATTGAAATTGTGAATGCAAATAAAATCCTCTAGAGGGTAGAATTTCTGCCATCTAGAGGAAGACAATGTGAAACATGACTTGATGGCATGATGAAGGATAAGTATTGCAAGAAACCATGAGTTTGAAACTTATTTGCAAGGCAAGAGGATGAAGTTGATAATGAACTCGCAAGACAAGGGAATGAGCATGAATCAAAGGAAAAAATCCTTTTGAGGTGGCGGATTCTGCCACCCTCCAACAATTATAAAAATCCTCTCATTACCTTAGTTCCGCCTTGTGTAAAGTGTGATGAAAACTCAGCTAAGTGCTCTAAGTTGTGTTATGAGGAATGAAAACAAAAGGATGGAGGATATAAAGGGCAGAACCAAATTGGAAGAAGTGAAAGAGAGGATTCAAAATCCTCAAGGCACCTTGAATTCGGCCTTATTTGCATCAAGATGAAACTTACACAAAATGGAGATAAAAGCCGAATTAGGATCAAAAGGCCGAACTCAATAAGGGGATAAATTTGAAGTTGCAAGATAAAACGAAGTGAAGTGTGGTGAGGAGAATCCTCTAGGCATGGCGGAATCCACCTGCCCTTGAGGATTCCAAAACCCTCTCTCCCCCTCAAATTCTGCCTAAGACTCATAGCCATTGAAACTCAATTTAGCCTTCCAATTCACAAAATGATGGACAAGAACATGAAAATGACAATCAAGATCAAGTGTTGGCCAAATTTTATGAAGAAAAAAATAAGTTTGAAAAAATGGGAAACAAGAGGAAAACCCTTTTGGCATGGCGGATTACACAACCCCAACAAGATTACAAAATCCTCTAACATCATCAAAACCTGCCTTGCATTATGGTGCTTAAAAAAATCTAATATTTGGTCTCATTTAAACAAGAAAGGAGGATGAAAGGAGATGAGATGTCATGAGTCTGAAAATTGAAGGAGGATTCAAAATCCTTGAACATCCATGATTTCCACCTTAGTTTGTTAAGGCTAAAACTTGTTTTTGGACCTCCAAATTGCATGAAAATGGAAGAAAACAAGGGGGGAGATAGAGTATTGAAATTAAAATCAACGCTGAAGTTTGATCAAAATCAAGGTAATTCCTTGAGGGACAGCCGATTCCGTCATCCCCCAAGGATGAATAATCCTCTGTGCCATCTAATTTCCGCCAAGGGAGATAACAGGACTGATTGAAAGAGTAGAGGGTGTGACTTTAAGGATAATTGATGGCCAAAACATACCTTGCTTCTAAGTCAGCCTTAGGGGAGAAAAGGAAAAAATGATTAGGTAAAATGTTTTGATTGGTTTAAAAAGACCAGGTCAGCCTTCACATGAGACATGCCCTTTCTAGTTGCTCATCGCCTATATAAGGAAGGCAAGATGAATTCATTTCAACATCAAATCAAAACAAATTAACCTCTGCTACTAAACCAGCGAAATCTTCTTGGAGTGGCAGCACTCTTTTCATAAAGACAGCGATTTCTTTTCCATTTTGGGCAGCGAATTATCACAAGGAAAAGCAGATTATCTAAGGAGGAGATAAATTATCTTGTTGAGGCTACAATTACATCTTTTTTCAACAATTTGAAACATCAAAAGGCATCAATTTTGGATATCTAAGGCAGATTTTCTCCAAAAATCATAGACAAAGAAAAGGTGGTAAAATGGTAAAATCTGGGCATGTTATTCATTAAAAGACTTACTTATTTTCCAGATTTTAAGTGAATCCACTCCAAATTGCGAGATTAAGACCATTTTACTAATAAAATCAGAACTTAGGATTTGCAACAAGGAAGAGAAATTTGATCTTGAACTTAAGTCTTAAGAGAATCTGTTTTGCCTCCTTGTTTTGATGTCGATGCAATTCTATTTCATGAAAGCTTTTGGATTTCCTTCACTTCATCATTTTATGATCTTAATGCAATTTCTCTCTTGTTTTGCAAGGTAATCGTTGGAGAAGGGAAAAGCTTGGAGAGCAAGGAGATGGAGGCAAAGTCAGGCTCAAGACTTCAAGTGAGAAGGAGTTTCAAAATAAGATTATAATAGTACAAATGCAAAGAAAAATCAGAAAAAATTATCAACTTGAATTTCCTCCGGAAATCCATGTTTATTTTGAAGGATCCAAGTCCATGAAGACTTCATCACTTCAAGAAGTTCAAGATTCAAGTTTGCAAGTACAATCAAGTTCAAATCATGGCAATGAGAAAATTTCCAAGGACGAAGTAATTTGGGAATATGCCTAAGGGCTTGATAATGTTGAGTATCAAGAGATATTTTCTCATCACCAAAGAATTAATCTAGTCTATGAGATAAGGATGCTAAGGGGGCGCCCACTTGTCTTCTACCAATCAGGAAATTCTAGTTACACGTGTTCGAGCACATTCTGAAAAACGCACAATACTGAGAGGGGGAAGGGGTGAATCAGTATTTAATACAAACTTTTAAAACTAAGAATCAGAAATAAAAGAGCATAAGGCAAGGAAGACAGGACACCCAAAAATTATCTCGTGGAAACCCAAGATGGGAAGAACCACGGCATCACTAGTCCAAAGGGCAACAACCCGTTACAACTAAGAGCTACAACTCTCCTCAAAAACTCTAGAACAGGCTCCAACCTGTCTTGTAAGGCTACAACCTTACTCGAATAAACATTAGATTCCTGAATACAACAAAGAAATTTGTCTATGTCTTTACTGAAGCATAAAGACTCTCAAGTACAACACAGTTGTGTCTTCTATACATAGATTTGTCTAAGGCTTCTGATTTAATCACCCAATGCGACGATACCAATAGATTTTCACTGCAAATTCAGATCCTGTCACCATTGTGCACACTTCCCTTAGTGCTGATGACTCACTCCTTTTGTTGAGTACCGATGAATGTAATTTGTATACCAGTTGTATCCTGCCGCAAGCCTTTCACACATTCCCCATTAGGCGTCTTCCTCTCTTTAACTAGTATATTCTGCAAAGAACCAAGACTGTGTATCTTTGGCTCACTTCCAGCCCCTGTCAATTTCAGCCAACTATCACTCCATCACTGATCTTCACGCAAAAAAGGAACTCCTATTCTCTGCAGTCGCATCCTAATCCGCAAAATAACAAAGAGAGCCCTACTATCGAGCACACACACTCCCACTCTAGTTACCCTCTAGCACTCAAGAAACTCGATACATTTCATTCACTCCAGACCTCCGTCTCTCCTTCTCAGCACACACTTCTCGTAGTTTTTGTATACGTATATCTCTTTCTCACAAACTGCAAGTGCCGTATATCATTGTGTCTTTTTTGTAACACAGATTCAAAAAAAACTCTGCTTCCGCACACTACCTACTTTCGACAGACCAAGAAAAAAACATTCCTTCACCTCTTGATGTTACAAGACACTGTTGTCATCATCAAAACGGTTTTCTACGGTATATATTTACACCCCTGTCGCTGCATACTACTTCATAATTTTCGAGGATGATACCTGACTACACCTTTTGTCTTTCATATATTTCCCGTTTTGAATCTTCAAAAACTGTCGTATGTGATCATGCCCAAAATAAAAAATTAGACTTTCGTATGGACCCCTGTGAGTATTTCTAGCAACTTCCGCACTCTCTGTCACTCTTCAATCTTCGTTTTTTTTACAACGCATACTCGATACACAAACCATACTTCTCATACTCCCATTTTTTTACTACAGACAGTCTAAAATCATAACACGACTGCACTGTGTACCTCGTTCTGTTTCGATAATCATTCCAGCCTGTGCTCAACAGCCGTTTTTTTTATATATATTATTTTTCGTGATTCTTTCCAGGTTCGAGAATAATGAATCCGACAATCTTTGGTGCGGGAGTTACAACTTCGAATGCCTATTCTGCCAGTTTTTTATAATCACAACTCCCTACAAAGTGTCTTTAAAAAAAGGACTAAAAACCGAGCTCAAAAGAAATGAGCTCACCTAAACACAGAGCCGTTTTTTCTTTTTCCGCAGACACCTGTTCATGCTCGAGACCATGTGTGGTTGAAGGAAGCATCAGCAACATGGCAGGTTATATACACATGGAGACACAGGTTGAAGGATGCTCTTACTCCTCAAGTCAAACACTTCAACATAGGGACAGCACTTGTCATCAAAACGAACACAGTCACAAACAGCAGCAGCGTAGTTGACAATGACAAAAACTAACAATCTCCCCCTTTTTGTCATTGATGGCAAACCAGCTGAAATAGATTGCAAAACTAAAGAACTCCCCCTGAGCAGATGAGCTAATCTGAAAGCACTGCAAATCTGAAACAACTCCCCCATAAAACTGAACCAACTGAAACAAATCCACCAAAACGGAACAGATCTCCCCCTTAAGCTCTACTCCCCCTTTGTCATCAATGACCATGAAACTGAAACTATAATCGAAACATATAGCAATGAAGTGCTGAAGATGAACCTTTCATTGAGGTGAAATAACACCAAGCTTGCTTCGAAGATACTCGAAGCGATCTTGGGGTAGGGGTTTAGTAAACACATCTGCAATTTGCTCCTCAGAACAAACATAATTTAGCTTAACAACATTATTTGCAACCTGCTCCTTCAGATAGTGATACTTAATTGGAATGTGCTTGGTTCGAGAATGCATCACTGGATTCTTCGAAATGTCAATGGCACTTGTGTTGTCACAGAGAATACAAATAGGATCAGTAATCTCAAGCTTATAATCATGTAAAGTATTATTCATCCAGATTACCTGAATACAACATGAAACTGCTGCGACGTATTCAACTTCAGCTGTGGATAGTGAAGTGCAAGACTGTTTCTTGCTAACCCATGAAACCAAACAGCCACCTAAAAAGAAGGCACACCCACTAGTACTCTTCTTATCATCCACTGAACCTCCCCAATCTGCATCTATATATGCTGTTAAGAGAAAATCAGAACTATTTGGAAACCAAAGGCCAAAATCAGTTGTACCTTTCAGCTATTTAAAAATTCTTTTAACTGCTAAAACATGTGTTTGTTTAGGAGAAGCTTGAAATCTGGCTACATATCCAACAGCTTGCATGATATCCGGTCTAGTGGCTGTCACAAACCTAAAAAACACACACAATCGAATCCAGAAACACAAATGTAGTTAAAATGGATTGTGGAAATCTGATATTATTAGCAGACTCCCTACCATAGATCTATAAAAAGACTGATCAACTGGAGGAGACACATCTTCCTTACTCAATTTGCAACCGGTTTCCATAGGAGTGCTAACCGGATTACTATCTTCCATTTTAAATCTTTTAAGCAACTCCCTAACATATTTGGCTTGAGAAATAAAAATACCTCTAGAAGACTAATTAATTTGCAGCCCAAGAAAATATGTTAACTCACCCATCATAGACATCTCGAACTCATTTTTCATACAAGCAGCAAATGTCTTGGACATCTTGACACAATCACTTCCAAAATCAGATCATCAACATAAACAACAACAATAAGAATGTTGTTACCTTCCTCCTTAACATACAGGTTGCTGTCCACATATCCCTTTTTGAAACCCTGCTGCTGCAAATAACAATCCAGCCTATCATACCAAGCTCTAGGAGCTTGTTTTAGTCCGTATAATGTCTTTTTCAGCTTGCATACATAGTTTACATTATCAGAAATCAGACCTTCCGGTTGTTCAACATAAATCTCTTCAACTAAATCACCATTTAGGAAAGCTGATTTAACATCCATTTGAAAAACTTTAAAGCCTTTGAAAGAAGCAAATGCAAGAAAAATTCTGATTGCCTCTAACCTTGCAACAGGTGCAAAGGTTTCACTAAAGTCCACACCTTCAATTTGAGAATAACCTTTACAAACCAAGCGTGTTTTGTTTCAAATAATCTTACCATCTTCATTTACCTTGTTCCGGTATACCCATTTTGTACCTATCACGTTTTTGTTGGTAGGTCTTGGAACAAGTTCCCAAGTATTGCTCTTTTTTATTTGATCCAACTCCTCTTTCATGGCAGCCACCCAATGTTTATCTATAGCTGCTTCTTCAAAACACTTAGGCTCAATCAAAGAGATAAGTGAGAAATCATCACCCTCAAGTAATTGACATTTTTCCTAGCATTTCTAGTTTACCTTTCACCTATAACCTGATCAACAGGATGATTCTTTTGCACAAATTTTGAAGGAGTTTTGAATGTAGAAACATCATGTTCATCTTGAGAGTCATTTCCAGAATTATCATGTAGATTTTCAACATCAATAAAGATAGGGACTGATTCTTGATGAGCAGATTGCCCTTTACCTTGGTCATTCTTATCACTTTTGCTAACTGATCCAACTTATGTGGAGGAGAAGAGGGTACAGTAGTGCTGGACTGAATTTTAGAAGCTACCACGGTGTTGGTTTGAGCTTTACTTTCATCGGGGCTGTCATCATTCTTATCAAATTGATTAGTACCTTCATGAACCTTGACATTAGCACTTTCTACTAATTTATGCAGCCTTTTGTTATAGCATTTGTATGTCTTACTCTTAGAAGAATAGCCAAGAAAAATGTCTTCATCAGCTCTAGATTCAAACTTACCCAAGTTATCTTCATCTTTCCTAATGTAGCATGGACTCCCAAAAATTTTAAAATACTTAACAGTGGCTGGTTTACCTTTCCAAAGTTCATAAGGAGTCTTCTTGAGCTTTGGTCTCAATAATGTTCTATTCTGAATATAAACAGCAGTGTGAACAGCCTCTCTCCAAAATATATCTTTTACCTTACTTTCATTCATCATGCAACGAGCCATTTCCTGAACGGTTCTATTTTTCTTTTCCACAACACCATTTTGTTGTGGTGTTCTTGGAGCTGAAACCTGTTTCTTAATACCATGTAGCTCACAAAATTTGACAAACTCATTAGAGGTAAATTCTCCCCCATTATCAGAATGTAGGCATTTGATCTTCATGTCCATTTCATTTTCAACTAGACTTTTAAAAATCTTAAACTTTTCTAAAGCTTCTAATTTTTCTTTTAAGAATGTAACCCAAGTCATACGTGTATAGTCATCAGTTAGAAGCATAAAAATATTTCTCTCCTTGTAAGCTTGCTGCCCTTGTTGGTCCACAAAGATCCGTATGGATGAACTCAAGTGGCCTACTGCTGAATTCATCTTTTGGTTTGAAGGAAGCTCTAGTTTGTTTGTCTTTTTGACAATTTTTGCAAACAATATCTGCTGGTTTTTCTAGCATAGGCATGTCTCTAACAGCCTCCTTGCTGATCTTAACAAGATTATCAAAGTTAACATATCCAAAATGCTTGTGCCAAAGCCAAGCATCCTCTACCTTGCTTAAACAACAAGTCTCAACATTAGAATCATCAAGAATGTAAAGATTATTTGCAGCTCTAGTAACTTTTGCTATAACATCAATCCCTTTTTTAATAGAGCAAGCATTAGAGTTAAAACTGAGATCATAACCTTGATCACATAGTTGGCTCACACTTAGCAAATTATGCTTCAGCCCTTCAACATAAAGAACATTCTCTATAATAGTTTCGTCATTGTTAATTAGGATTGTACCTATACCAGCAACTTTAGCAGAAGAGCTACCACCAAATCTAACTTTACCACCTTTCATCTTCTTAAGAGAATGAAACTTACTCAAGTCACATGTCATGTGTCGGGAGCAGCCACTATCAACATACCAAATGTCCTTCTCATTTCTAACTAGAAAGGTTGTTTGAACAACAAGAGCTTTAAGAGGAGTCTCTTGAACCTTTTTCCTCCAAACCTTAGTCACTTTAGCTCTTCTTTTAGGCTCAGTATTATAAAATGAATCTGCATAGTAGCTGTTACAAAATCTAGATGTATGTCCAAATCTATTGCAGCTGTAACAAATCAGATTATACTTCCTAAAACCATTTCTCTCATGCTGATAATAATTCTTGTAGGGGACAGCTCTACACTCAGCAGCTCTATGTCCAAAATAATTACAAGCAAAGCAATAGCCATAGAAAAAGAATTTGTTTACCTTGATAGGAGTGGGCTGATTATTATCCGGTGATGAAGAGTTTGGATCAGATTGCAAACCAACTCCTCTTCTATCTTTGGTGGATCTTTGAGAGCCAAGAACTTCATCCAATGTGACCTTACCACTGCTGAAAGACAGTTCTTCACTTGAGAGCATAGATGTTTTTCCAATGTTTCTTAGAGTGACAATTTCAGCTTCTAACTTAGCAATGTTATCTTCCTTTAATTGAATCTGATTTTCTAAATCTTCACGTATCCTTCTAGCCTCTTCATTCTGAATTTTAATATCAATAAGCTGAGTTTCAACTTCTTCGAGAGACGTTCTTCAATTTTTCAGCACTTTCAACTTGAAGATCTACAAGATTCAGATTTTTCTTTTTCAATTTTTTAATTTCAAAAAGCGCTGAGATCAATTCAAGCTCAAAGTCAACCTCATCATCTTCAGCATCTCCAATATCATCAGAACTAGCATCATCAATAACTACATCATCAACGGCCATAAACATAACTTCACTTACCCTTGAATCACTCTCGCTACTTGAAGAGTCATCGCTGTCATTTTTTGAAAACAGCACCTTCTTACCCTTTTCGGACTTCCAATTTTTCTTTGTAAACCTCCTAGATTTTCGATGTTTGTATTCTTTTTCATCATTGTTGTCCTCATCTTTATCAATTGGACATTTAGAGGCAAAATGACCAAGCTTTCCGCAGTTGAAACATTTCAAACCAGACTTGCCTCTATTTTTGTTGAAGCCCTTTTTCAGCCTTCTAATGAGGTAAGCAATTTCCTCATTTGAGTCCTCATCCGAACCTTCACTGGGATTGATCTCTTTGTCCTTGCTTCTTTTAGAAGCCTTAAATGCAGATTCAGTTTTAGAAGACCCTTCAACCGTAGTCCTCATTTCATATGTAGTCAAGATGCCATGTAGCTTATCAACAGTTAGATTGTCTAAATCAAACATTTCTTCAACTGCAGAGACTTTAGCATCAAGTCTCATGGGAAGAGATCGAAGAATCTTCTGAACAACAATCTTCTCTTCAACATCTTCACCTAGACCTCTTAAAGCATTAACAACTTCATCAACACGTAGAAAATATGCAGCAATGTTTTCACTGTCCTTCATTCAAAGACCTTCAAAAACAGCCCGGTGAGTTTGAACTTTGGCCTTTCTGACTTTGTCATCACCATAATATGCGTTGTGCAATTTCTCCCAAATTTCCTTAGCTGATTCGCAATGCATGACCTTTACAAACTCAGCCTCAGTTAGACCACACAAAATTGCATTCATGGCCTTAGCATTGTTCTCAAATTCCTTCTTATCATCAGCATCTGTAGGAGGAGTAGCAGGGATTTTGTAGCCATTTACGAGACTGAGATACACATCACAGCCAGGAGACATAATGTAGGTTTTCATACAAACACTCCAGAAGGCAAAGTTATTTCCATCAAAGAGAGGGGCACAGTTTGTAGTTAGACCTTCTAAGGCACTCATGATTGACACAAGGATCGAACTCTCAAGCTTTTAAGCACGTGGAGAGAGTGACCGGCTCTGATACCAATTGAAAAATGCACAATACTAAGAGGGGAAGGGGGTGAATCAGTATTTAATACAAACTTTTAAAACTAAGAATCAGAAATAAAAGAGTATATGGCAAGGAAGACAGGACACGCAAAAATTAGCTCGTGGAAACCCAAGACGGGAAAAACCACGGCATCACTAGTCCAAAGGGCAACAACCCATTACAACTGAGAGCTACAACTCTCCTCAAAAACTCCAGAACAGGCTCCAACCTGTCTTGTAAGGCTACAACCTTACTCGAATAAACATTAGATTCCTGAATACAACAAAGAAATTTGTCTATGTCTTTACTGAAGCATAAAGACTCTCAAGTACAACACGGTTGTGTCTTCTATACACAGATTTGTCTAAGGCTTCTGATTTAATCACCCAATGCGACGATACCAGTAGATTTTCACTGCAAATTCAGAACCTGTCACCACTGTGCACACTTCCCTTAGTGCTAATGACTCACTCCTTTTGTTGAGTACCGGTGAATGTAATTTGTATACCAGTTGTATCCTGCCGCAAGCCTTTCACACATTCCCCATTAGGCGTCTTCCTCTCTTTAACTAGTATATTCTGCAAAGAACCAAGACTGTGTATCTTTGGCTCACTTCCAACCCCTATCAATTTCAGTCGACTATCACTCCATCACTGATCTTCACGCAAAAAAGGAACTCCTATTCTCTGCAGTCGCATCCTAATCCGCAAAATAACAGAGACAGCCCTACTATCGAGCACACACACTCCCACTCTAGTTACCCTCCAGCACTCAAGAAACTCGATACATTTCATTCACTCCAGACCTTCGTCTCTCCTTCTCAGCACACACTTCTCGCAGTTTTTGTATACGTATATCTCTTTCTCACAAACTGCAAGTGCCGTATATCATTGTGTCTTTTTCGTAACACACAGATTCAAAAAAAACTCTGCTTCCGCACACTACCTACTTTCGACAGACCAAGAAAAAAAACATTCCTTCACCTCTTGACGTTACAAGACACTGTTGTCATCATCAAAACGGTTTTCTACGGTATATATTTACACCCCTGTCGCTGCATACTACTTCATAAATTTCGAGGATGATACCTGACTGCACCTTTTGTCTTTCATATATTTCCCGTTTTGAATCTTCAAAAACTGTCGTATGCGATCATGCCCAAAATAAAAAATTATACTTTCGTATGGACCTCTGTGAGTATTTCTAGCAACTTCTGCACTCTCTGTCACTCTTCAATCTTCGTTTTTTTTCACAACGCATACTCGATACACAGACCATACTTCTCATACTCCCATTTTTTTACTACAGACAATCTAAAATCATAACGCGACTGCACTATGTACCTCATTTTGTTTCGATAATCATTCCAGCCTGTGCTCAACAGCCATTTTTTTATATATATTATTTTCCGTGATTCTTTCCAAGTTCGAGAATAATGAATCCGACAATCTTTGGTGCAGGAGTTACAACTTCGGATGCCTGTTCTGCCAGTTTTTTATAATCACGACTCCCTGCAAAGTGTCTTTAAAAAAAGGACTAAAAACCGAGCTCAAAAGAAACGAGCTCACCTAAACACAGAACCCTTTTTTCTTTTTCCGCGGACACCTGTTCATGCTCGAGACCATGTGTGGTTGAAGGAAGCATCAGCAACATGGCAGGTTATATACACATGGAGACACAGGTTGAAGGATGCTCTTACTCCTCAAGTCAAACACTTCAACATAGGGACAACACTTTTCATCAAAACAAACACAGTCACAAACAGCAGCAGCGTAGTTGACAATGACAAAAACTAACACATTCAATCATATTATGCCAAGTGTACAATGTTCTCATTGGTCCTCAAAAGCATTGTAATTTTCTTATTGGCCCACAAGGTGGTGCCTTCATGTAATTGGATGATAGTATGGCAACCCTAATTAAGGTTTGTAATGGGTAAATCTTGGCCCTTGATCTTGAATTGATCTTGGCTCTTCCTTGTAATTGAACAACTATAAAAGGCCAAGGCCTTCTCATTTGTAAGATGTTAGATTTTAGATTCATTAGAGAGAAGACTAGTTAGAGAGTAGAATAGGAAACTTGTTGAAATTGTTGTCGTAATGCTATCAAAGTAATGGTTAATTCATTGTTGGTCTTCATGGTGGATTACTTGTGTTGCTTTGGAGTGTTGCATGGTTTCTTCAATTCCTCATTTAGGATTTTATTTCATGTTACGTAGAAGTAGAAGTAGATGAATGAAAGATATTGTTGAATGGTGATTAATGGTAGAGCTAGTGTCCATACCTTTTTGTACTTGCTAATTGTAAGTAGTAATGCAAGGTTAGTTTGGGCCTAAATTGCAAGTATTTAACTTCTATTGGAGATGTTCATTTAGATTGTGCCTTCATAGGGCATTTGGATAAATATTGACAAAGGGAAAATCATTCCCACATCCGTAGAAGATAGCACCCTCCAATGCCTAGTTGATACAACGAAGCAAGGATTGGTTAAAGGCTCACCCCATCATCAACAGTGTCTTGCATTCTTAGAATTAGATAAAATTTATAAACCCTCATCTTTGCAGTTGTTTGATTGGAAGAATTTGGAGAAGTTAAAGTCAAGTTGATATCCATTGAATGAATAGCATAAGTCCCTTTGTGATAACCAGCATATCACATTATAAAACTGTATGAAAGTCCACAATAAAGAAGGAACCTTAAGGTTGTCTCATTTGATCACACAATCCGTATATATTGTTTAGCATAAGAGCATTCTTATTCAAGAGAGAGTTGGAGATTTGGTGTTTCCTCTCAAAATACTAAGTACTCAATTTTGTATGTTGTAGTAGAACAAAACTCACATCAACAATAACCTCCACAACTGATACAACTAAAGGCTGCACAGAAATTCCCTGTACTTAGTATGTTACAATCTCTCTCTATCTTGCTCATATCTTTATACTAATTTAGCGAAAAATATAATCTTCCAAAAATCAGAAAGCTTCTTTTATCACTTACGAGCACAAGATGGAAGATAAGTCTAAATGTTTATATACACTATATTTAGACTCATTTAGCTAAATAAAATGACTTTATTTAGAATTAATGTGCCACCAATCCAGAAAATGAAGATGAAAATAAAATAGTGTATATTGAGAATTGCCACAACAGATTTTGGGATGATTGGACTGCAACCATCACCCTAGAGGTTTAGAAGCACAATTTATCCATTTTTAACTTTATGCCCTTTGTTTTTAAGTAATATAGTTCTCTTCTTACTCTTCATATATGTATTCAAGAATAAGGATGTTGATATGTGACAAAAAAGGGCAGATAGAGAACACAAATAGGCAGTATAATAGACAATATATCTCTAAAGGTTGTATAAAAAAGGAATAATTACTAAGTGCTTAATCAAAATAAAATATTAACACCTACTTAATTAGTAATAGTATGTTTTAAGTTTTTAACAATGTCTATGATTGAATATCTAAAGCACATATATTGAATAAAGTATTAATCATACTAAGCAACAACACATATGAAGACTCAGAACAACAAAGGTTTTGTTATAATTACAAAAATGTCAACTTTAAGAAGATATGATAGGAACGAGCGATTTGTATAGTGTATTACCAGAAAGAATGATGATTGAAAAGTGCAAGAACATTGACAATTAAGTTGCCATCCAAAGCAAAATAATGGAGGGGGATAACAGGAAATGTTATATAATTACTTTGAATGTGGTCAAATTATACTGCATATGTCAATCTGTTGCAGTTTCTTGTAGAACAACTCCTACATGCAATGTGAAGCCTTTGATAGAATAATGTGGAAATGTTGCAAGTTTCTATGTTATCAATGAATATTTATAGTGTGGTCCCCATATGAGAAGGGATCATGTTTTTCTCTACAAACTGGTAATTTGTACTTTTATTAGTTAAGGCCTGCCTGATACACACTTCATTAGAATATCCACAAAATATGGAAATATATATTTGTTTCCTCAACCTCAGAGGCTGATAAGCATAAATGTACCTTAGCAAATGAATAATACCTCAACTGAAAGCTTGTTTGTGGTCTTCAAAGGAGGGGGTGACAAAACTGGCAATGGATGTGGTACTCCAGGAGGTCCAAAGAACAAATTCGATGACCTAATCTGAAAAACAAAAACAAGAGTTTATGATCTATACTTCTTCAAACGCTGGTTCAATAAGATGAGCATCCCATAGGCATTAATTTCACTTTTCATCCAATTTGGCTTTAAAATAAAACAGAAGAAAACAAGCTTTACCGCATCTACTTGGTAACCTAAAGGAACAGTTGTTGGTTGGATGCCAGCAGCTTCCTGCAGTGACCTGAGTAAAATACATAAAAGATATGTTTAATTATTCCTTAACACAAATCTGCAGTGTCACCAAAAAAGCAACATTCATGTGATTTCACCAACATATGGTTTTGCCTTCCTTTCCTCACAAACTCCATATCTTTCTGTATGTTATTTATTAATCATCCTATCAACAGATTACCTAGTTGGAAGTGTTAATTAAAAAAGCTATACTAGCAAAGAATTATGATCTAAATTCAGAAAGATAAATAACTTACACCCGAATCCGCGGAGAAGGATGATAGTAACGACAACTAATGCCTCGTAAACAACGATCGCGGAGAGAATCAAAACATACAGTCACTTTATTCCTGAAAGAAATATTACCAAGTCAAAGCAGTTCTATCGTTGTTGAAAAGAAAAGAACAAATTATTCAACAGATCGAAAAATTATAATCCAACTAAATGAAGAACCATGTCTAAAGACTGAATATCCTCAATATCAGCACCAATCTAATTTGGACAACAAAATCTCCACAAATTATCAGCATACCACCTTGCAAAACATTTTCAAACTCCAATCATCTACTCCTAGAAAAAACTATCATGGCATACATTTTTTTCACAAAAAAAAGTGCATATCCAAATGATCTAAATATTGCTTCAGAAAATGTAAGGAATTAAAATTAAAATATTTTTTTCCTTTTGCTACCATGACATAGGACAACTTGTTCACACCATTACATATTTGACCTTCTCAATTTGATGTGATGGACCTGGATGAGACAATAATATAAATCAAAGAGGTCCCATAAAGAAATAAAGGTTATTTTAAAAGGACATATGCAAAAATGTAGCACCTGACTAAATCTCAAGAGAGTTCATCTGATGTTAAATGCAACGACTCAAGTTGCTTTCAGTTTTCATACATCAACATACATCCTATAAATAAGTTCATCTATCTAATTAGTAAAGTATTTCTAGAAAGGTCCAAATTAAATTAGATTTCAGAATTAAATTATAAAAAACATTGTACCATCCAAATTGATCACTCAATATAAGCTCATTTAGAGATTCTACTCTTGCTTCTAGAGCCTATCAAATAAACTAATTACCAATGCCATTGACTTCTTCAGATTTTTGTTGCCCTCATGTGTCATGTCCCCCCCTTAAAACCCTAATTATAACGCCTCCCTTCTGAAAGAAAGATTTAATAATAAACAATAAAGATAAATAAATAAATGATATAAAATAATCTCAATATATATTATTATTGAATATATATAAATCCAAAATATATAATAATATATTATTATTTAATAATAATCATAATTAACAATATATATATTAGATAAATAAATAACAATACTCAAATAAATAAATAATATATGTATATCAAACATCATATATTTGAACATAATATAATAATATTTATCTGATAACCTATTATAAACAATGAATATTAATAATATATTAATATGATAATAACATGTAATATTTGTTAATATAAAAATAATAGATAATAATAACAAAATGAAATATTATCATTAATATAACATATATGACATAATAAAATATATAATATGATATTATATTTTAACATTCATTTATTATAATAATAATACATAAATATTTGTTAATGGTGACTAAGGGAAAGTTACGACCAAAGGTCACAACCTTTCCCTCAGCCTCCCCGCATACATATACATCATCAAACAGGGGATTTACTCATGCAATCAAATTAATTTCATACCCTCTGAGATCATTACGGGAGAAAGCCGCTAACTTGCACCATTTGTCAGTGAAATGAGGAATACATTCAGAAATTGATCATTTCATTCAGACCAACATGAGACACATCATATATATATATATATATATATATATATATATATATATATATATATATATATATACAGTCAGCAATAGTTTCAGGAAACGTCAGCAAAAAGATTGGAAAGAAGACCACACAGCAGAGAAAATGATATGCAGAGTCGGCAGAAGAAAACACAATCAGCAGAAAACTCATACACTTCAGCAGTCCAGGCCTATGTCCAGTGGTCAAGGATGGAGTACGCACTCTGCTAACTTGACAGGGAAGGAGGCTACTGCACACAATACATGAAGCAGTCAGTGAAAGGAGTAGGAGAAATGGAGCTGTGTCTACAGTCAAGCATAGGCGACACAAGACAAAACCAATGAAGTCAACAAATATAATCACCAATTTGATACATCAGAAGTTACACTAGTGAGGACACTGAATAAAGATAACAGGTCAACAGTTGACAGAGAAATAAGAATGCCCATGTAACTATATAGGCACTCAACAAGCAATTAATAGTCCTCAAATGACCTGGCAATAACTCTGAGGCACAGAGGTAAGTGATGAGGTAAGTTAGTACAGAGGTAAGTTATCATATATATGTGTGTGTGTGTGTGTGTGTGTGTTTCTGTCATTAGATTACTAAGATGAATATTCAGATAAATATTTTATATTATTTTGGGATATATATGTACTTACAGAGATATGCATTGAATACATGATATTCTCATGGACTTTTAGGCACCAAATATAGTCATGTTCAGATTCTGTATATATAATATAAAGCATATTCTTCAGTCTGCAAAAGTTAGACATGTGAAATGTAGAGCACTTTTTAGATTAGCATCATACAAGGGCATCATGTGTGAGGGAAAATCCATATGGGTATTAAATGCTCTAAGTGGGCTTCTTTTATATACATTATATATTGCTACCTGATCTCTGGACTAAGGTTGATTATGTCTTTATTTGTAAAGATTTAAGATTGACAATATCACACTAACAATACAATTAGTTTATAGACATGTATGCACTTGTCCCTCATTTGATGATTGCAAGACTTAAAACAGGATTTACTTTGTTACAATTCATATTTTTAATAGAATTTGTGATTCTAGGGTAAAAATTAGGGCAATCCCAAAAGGGGACATTACATCATGCTTGCCAATAAACAAGTGTGTGCAGGATCCCATGAAGCAATGATTTAAGTTGTAGAATCCCAACATCCTTGTGAAGAGTCAACTTGTATTTATATGTATTTATAGATTGTTATTTATACAAATTTTAAGGCTCACATTTGTTGATACCTTTGTTGCAACATCATATCAAGGAATTTCATTATCATGCAATTTTGATCCCTTTTGGATGGCACTTGATATGTATATGGTTCCATGATGTTTTACCTTATATAACAATTTAGATTATATAGCAGTTACATTATATGATTTTATATGTTTCAAGTTCACTATTTCCACATAATGCTATGATGATGTTTGCCATAAATATATGATGTATCTTGATTCATGATCTTAATATACCATATGATCATTGCAGATAGTACATAAACTTATTTGAATGCATGTGCATTGCATATATTGTTTATCATATAAATCTGAGAATCCATGTCTGTACAAGATCTATCAGATGAATTTTATTGACACTGATTTCCACACATACTGGTCCACTAGAGATGTATTGTTTATGAAGTATGTGTATGCACTCTTCTCGGCTTTAACTGTTGTTGCCTTAGATGTTATTCTCAATGTATTTGATGTGTGCTACCTGTTGGAAAAATGCAGCCATATAATGACAATTTCAACATAACCCATAAGAGAAATCTATGCAAACAGTATTTAGAATCGATATGCAAAAGAATAGACAACATACCCATCAAAGATGACACAAGATATACCCAAGAAAATCCCTAATGAGGTAAAAACTCAACCTCCAAAAGCATCCATCATCCATGTATTATTCATCAATGCAACATTACAATACATCCATGAACACCTATGAATCACAAGCTCTCTACGAGCAATCAATGTGAAAAAGCATGTAACCACACATCCCATACCATGCTTCAAACCCTCACAAATGATAACCAAAAGATACTCTCAACCTTTTAGCCAAATTGGACAACTAGCCTTGTGGTTTCTTTTATAAAAACAAGCTCCCACAAAACCACCAAGTGGTATTGTGACTAATATAATGGGATTACAAAACATCGACCCCACATTAAATATTGGGTACAAAGTTTTCACTTAATTAAATTACTTTCCTCAATATTAAATAAATACAATTACATGTGACATACAACACATAATGTGCCCCAAGAATGTTAACTTCTAGTAAGGCACATCCACCTCGGTTCCCTTAGGTACACCACAAATAATAACAAATAATACATTATAAACACTATACAAGGTGTACAACACCTAATTCCCAACATTCTCCCACTTGGTGTATACATTGCATAAGGGACAACAAGTAACCTCAAAAATGAACAAGGGAACAATCCCTCTAGCCACATATACCATCAAGGAATCAAAGTGTTCCATGTGCTCCATCAAGATACTTGCAATAAGACACAAAGTGACCACCATCTCAAACATTAATGCTCTCATCCTCCATCATGCCATTGCCACGGCACAAAAATAAGAAGCCATCCAAAGAGAAGCCGCACAATCTATCACAGTGAAGCATAAGTCCTGCCTCAACTGATATCTCAAACACAAGCACTCAATCCAAAGGGATCAAAATAATCAGTAGCTATCAAGAACCAATATCCATAGGTGAAATAGCACCCGCAAAAAGTGCTAACACATCCAGCTAACTATAGCTCAAAGGTATACAAATCATATCAAGTGAATCTAATGTCATCAGCATATACAACCCACAATATGCAATCTAAGCTCCTACTTCTAAACCTGTCACACATACAACTAGAAACTCCACTGCATAGGTAATGTCAAATCTGAAAATGATCAAGACGGGCAAAGATCCACTAATAGCATCATATAGAACATGTAATCATCATCATGTAGCACCAAGGAACATCCACAACAATATGCATAACTTGTAAATCAATAATCTGCAAGTACAACACTCACCAAGTCTTCATAGCTCTCCCAAGTTCTTCACACTCAACAATGAAAAGAGATAAAGGATCCTCCATGTCATCACCCACATGACAACACGTGACCACAAACTAGTGATCACATAGCTCCAACCAAACTTCAAATCCAATGTAATGTGAAACCAAACCAAACATCCAAGAAGATAACCAAGACCAAAGAGAGAAACTACAAATCAAAACATGTAGCATGTCCTTCTATATACAGCTTTAAATGCTAATTGTGATAAGAATGATCTCCTTCATAAAACCCAAAAGAGAATAGCATCAACAACATCCATCCATTCAATACCATAAAATCAAATAAACATATGTCATGTAATCAACATGGATTTCAGCCTCTCAACCAAGCAGATCAAACCAAATAGCATCCCCAATCCAAGCGAATAAGCCCAATACCATCTCCTAAGATCAACATTAATGAATATAACTTACAATGCATAAGGAGATAAACATGTCATACACTCCTCAAATGAACCCTCCGGAACCTCACAACTATAGCTCAAGATCCATATGTATGAGAAGCCAAAGCATTAATCGTAGTGCACCTAAAAGTAACAATGGGCAATACATGTGAAGTGATAAATTGTTGAAAAGACCAAGAGTGGGAATAAGAATCCTCCTCCAAGACATCCAAGAACAATCTTCCCATAGGTCCATGTTGAACTCTCATCCAACCAAGGTGTAGCCTCCTTGGACTTTCTGCCAAAAATCTTATCAAGAGTATCCATCTCAACAAGTCTCTAAACATAACAAAACTCTAAGCCTCACCTATGCCTCCAAAAATCCATCAGCATTTGTAACTAATCAATCCATGCTAAACTCCGAAATGCAACATAGCATCATCATGAAGTAATCAAGCAAATAATCATTGATTATATAATGACACAAGCTCCAAATCACCAAGATTTAACTTTCCATAAACTCGTAAAATCATCATAGTCAAAAGAACCCGTAGATAACTCAGATAGGAATAACAGCAAATTATCATGCCAAAATAGCTCCAAACCTAATCCATTGTGTAATGCTTTGAACAAGCTTTCTGTCAACTATTCAAAGACCAAAATCCAACTTCATTTGCACAAGTTATGACTTCTCAAAGTCAAAAAGGAACATCTGACTTCCAGCAAGCATTTCACTATGAAAACAGCAAAAGTGAAAAACAACCATACCATTGCGTAGTACTCAGGATACCTTTACAACGACTATAAGTCGAGAATCTGACATCATATTGCCAAGTTAAGCCCCATGGAAAAAAAATAGCCTATTAGGCTAAAGAAGCAAGTGTTAGGTACCCAGACTCCAAAAAATTCACCAATTTGAGTAAATCTCCCATTTTCAATTTTATAAAAAAAATATAGTTAAGGGTAAGCCGGACCCATCCCCTCATTTAAATCAACCTTAAAAATTAAATTGACCGGCATATATTAAAAAATTGGACAATTTATTTAAAACTTTATCTGAAATTTAGAAAAAAAAAAATTTAAAAATTTTTTTTTTTTACCCACGCAGGGTTGTCCCTGCCCGGCCACACAAGCCAATAGGCCTACAGTCACAGGTCCTGCAATCATATAGAATGAGATATGAGTGTGCCATAGATTCAACTATAGCACTCAATTTGCTCAACAATGATTATATAACCACAACCATGGCTCTGATACCAAATGTTCAAACATATGCAACCATATAATGACAATATCCACATAACCCATAAGAGAAATCTAGGCAAACAAGTATTCAAAATCCATATGTGAAAGAATAGACAACATACCAATCAAAGATGACAAAATGACAAGATATACCCTGAGAAAACGCAAGTTATACCCTGAGAAAACCGACATGCGAAAAAAAACCAACGTCCAAAAGCATCCATCAACCATGTAAGCGAATAATAAATAATATCTCATAAACATTATTCAAGGTGTAAACACCTAATTCCTAAACAATACTAAGTGTAAAAGAAATAGGTATAATTCAATGGAGGTTAATTAAGACATTAAAATGGACATGTTTGCACCATATCCACTCATGGATGGCTAAGATGAGTTTATGGGTATTACCAATATAGCCACACACCCAAGCCATGTGAGGCCCTAGGTAACTTTGTTTATACTCCACGAATGTTAGGTGTGTTGATTGGTATTTTAATTATGATGTCTTATGGTGTTCCAAATTTTTAGAAATAATTAATACTTATTTATGCATTTATTTTAAAATATCCCTAACAAGGATATTGTCTCAAATCTGATTTGGATTTTTTATTTTTGACATGATTTGATTTATTTCAATGCGAAATAACAACATGCAAACATGCAAAGGAAACGATACAGATTTCCAAGGAAATAAGTGATTACAAAGAGAAATCTATTGAAAATGATTCTGATATATAACATGCATGGTTGTTACATCAAATATATTGTTGTTAGAAAGCTAGAACATGTATAAAATTTACATGCAACATACCCACATGATTCCTCTACAATATCATCAAGCCCCTGTTAGATATCATCTCCAAATCACGGCCACAAATGGGATAACCGTCCACAAAACTGAACAATGTAATACACCTATGAATCCTAAAGCGAATCCACCAAGGGGATTGATCTGGGTTATCATCCAAAATCACCAAACCATCTAGGGTTTCCGTCCTAGGGTTTTACTAGACCTTCAATCAAATCTTCAAGCTCACAGAGATAAGATTCAAAATAACAATAACAATCTCCAAAATGCCTTCACAATTCCCTTTTTCCTCCTTTTATAATAGACATTTCCCTATTTTAAGAGAAATACTTTATTTTCATTTCGTTTAGTTCATTTCCCTCCAAAATGCAAATTTATGTACCTCATGGGGATGTGCTGATATAATACCAAGATGTTACATCTTACTATCTGGAATCTTTCTATATCAGCTTCTCGAAGAAATTTTAATGGATTAGTATAAAATACGTAATTTTCAGTTCAATAGCCTTTGTTTCAAATTATTTTTCTTTTCTTCAGATCCTGTCGAGCAGATTGATCAATTGCTCATTTATCTAAGGGCTGTATTTTATGGTGCCATGTACTCCTTTTCATATGCATCTGATGCAAATTTGTTGTTTTGTAAAGCTTCCAAGACGTGGACTTTAGAGTCTTCGACTATACTACAAAAAAAATATAATATTTTCATCAAGTCCCTAAAAGGAAAAACCACTAGCAATCAAATAAAAGAAGAATAGACAGGCAAAATGACTGACAAGGCAGAAGATCAACAGGCTAGAACACTAACAAATTTCGCAAATAATTGGATAAAGTATAATGCAACTGTAAACAAAGAAATTTTGTGATTGTAGACAGCTGCAAGAATGCCAAAATCATTGAGACTGTCTGGTCAACAGATAGGAACAAATATGAACTAATCTGGAATCCTCAATATGGTGAACAGGAAATAACTGCAGGTGAAATAGGCTGTCTTGGATAGTCTAACGCATAGATGGAAAACTTGGACTCCGCTAAAACTCGCCAAGCCCAAAAAAATAATTGGGAAAAATTCGGCCAGTTTTTGAAAAAACTTGGGGAAAAATTTGGGAACTTAAAAAACCACTTAAATTTAATTAGAAATGCATTTATTTTGCAAAATTCAATGAGAAGATGCATCCAATGAGTTAATTAATGAGAATAAAAAAGAAACCAGCTGAGTTTAGATATATATAAATGCAAAGTGGGTACAAAATCGCATTCTCATGCGGAATGCATCCAATGAGTTAATTAATGAGAATAAAAAAGAAACAAGCTGAGTTTAGATATATATAAATGCAAAGTGGGTACAAAATCACATTCTCATGTGGAATGTTGATGGCTGGAAGCAAAATAGTAAGTGGTTTCTATAAAACTAAAAGTAAATACATCATTACAATTACATCTTCCTCTTCCCAGCTCTACTAACAAATAAGGGAGAGGAACTATGGGGTCTTGTCTTAGAAGTAGAACGCTGCGTTGGACGTGACTGTGCCTCCACTCGAATCTGCCTCCAATACTTTGCAATAACCTACCAAGGGCTTGGAAGCCACTTTTTCTCCTCCACTTACAAACCAAATTGCTGCAAACAAAAAACAATGACCAAAAATGCCATATTTTGCATTTTAACATAGGAGGACAGGTGCAGGAGAGTTTTTTAAAAAATCGCAGAGTTTTTTGGAAAAACTCGCCAACGAGTTTTTCGAAAAAACACTGATTTTTTCCTGCGAGTTTTTCTTTGGAAAACTCGCCTAGCTGAAAAACTCGGCAAAAACTCAGGACTCGGCGATTAGTCCAACTATGGTCTAACGCACACGGGTAGGCATGTGCACAAGCAAAAGATGCTTGTACCTCATGCCAGCCTATAATCAAGTTGGGAAGATGGCTGCAAAGAATATCAACAATTAAAAGATGTAGAGTGCCCAAGGCAAGTGATATTCTAAGAGCCAAAAGATGGTTCTACTGTGTGAAAACTATCCAGATATCCCACTTACAGAAAACAAGTGAAAAATTTGGGGCAATTGCTTATATGGGCAGTGAACCGAGAAGAACCCATCTCATGATGAGAAAACTAGCTAATTGTCAAGCATCAAGCATAGAAGTAGTGGTTAAATAACAAATCAAGCAATTGCAGTTTTAATGTGTTGAAAAAACCAGCAATTTTTGTTTAGCCCTCAGCTATTAGTAGATATTGCCTTAATTCACCAAAACTTGAAATCTTGCAAAGTCTTCCACATAATGTTCACCATTTCAGCCAAACAGAATGTTGTGTAGGCAATGGAAAACTGTGTATTGAATTACCCAAGTTGACCTTCACATTACAAGCCTTGTATCCTGTGATATGGTTGTCAAAATGAATTGCTAGAACCAAACAGGGTCTAGCTAGGCTGTTACTAAGAGAATTCAAGCTAAGCAAATCACACAACAGTGAAAAGTGTTCCTACACTACTATATTTGCATTGTACTTCACCAATCAAAAAAATACACTTAGTTAAGTCAAGTAACAGCAAAGAACTACAGAAAAACTTTCCAATGGAAAGCACTTCCTGATCTTTTTCCAAAAGAATTGTGTAGGTTTCCGCCTTGGTCGAATATGGGTCTATCATAGAATGATACTTGGTGCTAAGCTAGTATCTGCAATACCATACCAAAATCTTATATGTGAATCATGTAGCTGATGGAATTAAAGATACTAGTTAAGTGGTTTAACGGTCCATAGTTCAAATTATCGCAGAAATGAACTCATCGCGATAAGTTCTGCTTGGCGATAAAACACATCAACTTATCACATATACTTATCGCAAAGAAGTTGCCAACATATTGAAGAGAAATGTGTAATTTATCGACGATAAATCATGAATTTATCGCAATAAATAAAAAACTTATCGCCCGCTCCCAGGTATTTGACTGTGACGACCCAGCAAAAGGGCAGAAGTCATTTTTTTGTTTGGAAAAGCAGATTTGGAGAGGAGAGAAAGGGTTTGGAGGAGAAAGAAGGTCATTTGCAGCCTTCTAGAGCGAGGATATATTTGTGATAATTTGAACTATTTTGATATTGTAGACTATTATATAATATATTAGAAAAGATGGTGTCATCTGTCCAGCTCACTCGGAAGGGGAAGAGGAAGATGTAGACTATTTGGATATTGTATTTGACACTTGTATTTGCTTATAGTTTTACAAAGACAATTTGCTAATTTTAGTTTGCTTCAGAGTTCAGACTATCAGATTATGGCTACAAACCATCAGCATTCCACATGAAGATGGGATTTTGTATCCTATTTGCATTTATATATATCTAGATCAGCTTATTTGGTTAGTTTACTCATTTACTAACTCATTAGATGCATCTCCTTATTGAATTTTCCAAAAAAAAATGCATTTCTAATTAAATTTAAGCCAATTTTTTAGTTCCCGAGAAGTTCCCAACTTATCTCTGA
This sequence comes from Chamaecyparis obtusa, assembly GCA_027943335.1. Lineage (NCBI taxonomy): Eukaryota > Viridiplantae > Streptophyta > Pinopsida > Cupressales > Cupressaceae > Chamaecyparis > Chamaecyparis obtusa. The sequence goes on from BSBK01004786.1 coordinate 717,952, forward strand.
TATTTGCCAATATCTTTTATTTTTGCCCTCGGCAATAAATTGTCAATAACGATATTTTGAACAAGCCCCAGACTTTTTCGCCACCAATAAGTACAACATCTTACAGCTGTGACCATCATCAACTGGAAAGGATATGTCCTACAATTGACTGGATAGAGCATCCAAAATGCATTTGGATACTGCATGAAACTTTTGGAGCATCCAATGCATACCCACATGGTACTTATGCCAAGATACATATTAACAATGGGTGCAACAGGGGTACTCTTGAGCATGAATCAACATGGACCCCTTTTTATTTTAGTATGCTTAGCTCGTTCTGCCAACGAAATGTAGAGATAAAGCCATAACAGTTATTTTTTACCTTGCACCCAAGTTAGGTGCCAATGTAACACATCAAACCTCCCTTTGTGGGATTTTCCATGGCAATTTCTTTTTCCATTCACATCAAACATTGTTCAAAGACTGTACTCATGGATTTCAACCTTGTCACCAAGCTCAGGAGTAAATTCAAATTCACCAATGCACTTCTATGTTGTCTACTACCATCTACCTTATTATGCCTTTCACTTTGTGGTTAGTTTTCCTAGTGGCCACCATATTTGCTTAGAGCATACTCACATCCTTTCCAAAGAAGATAATTTCTTCAAAAGGAAACTCTTGGAAGCCATTGAAATCAATAACCACCCTTCCAATTTAAATCAAGCTGAAGGGTTGCTCTTAAGTTCCTCTTGGCATCCTCTTTTGTCCAGCCTTAGAACTCCTCACCATCGCCCTTGCTAGATTTCCTCTCTGTCCGCCTCTGTTCACTTGCCATCTGGCTCCCCCCTTTTCCCCTCTCCTTTTGCTTTCCTCTGTTTTTCTGTTCCCTCCTTTTGGATCGCTCCACTCCCCCTCCCCCCTCTCTTAACTCTCCTCCTTTTCTTCTCTCTATAGCTTCATGCTTTCATTTATATATTTATAGATGTTAGGGCATGCGCTTATAAGTTTCTCCTTATGTATAGGTATTTGTCTGTTTTTATGTATATTTGTATGTACGTTCATATATAGATATGCATATATAGATATATTTTCATGTTTGTATACATGTGTGTGTGTGTGTGTATTATTCTATGTATTTGTGTTTTTTGTTTATTCTTTTATATTTCTTTATGTTTTTTATTTGTTTGTTTTTGTGTAATACATGTTTTTATTTTATATTTATAAATATATGTAATTTTTCTTTTATAATTTTATTTTTTGCTTATTTATATATATAAATAAATATATATTTATACATGCTTATATACAAATATTGTATTCTATAAATATGCATGAAATTATATTTATTTACATATATATTAATATACATATTTGCATAAATATATATATTGATTTATGAGTTTATATATGTGTGTGTATGCGCACAAATATTTTATTTTGTGTATTTGTGTATGCATTTATTTTATGTTTTATAATAATTAAAAATATATATGTGCCTATATATTCTTATTCTCATATATGTATGTGTGTGTGTACGTGTATATAAATATATTTATATATCAGATATACATATATTTTTAAATATGTTTTTGTGTTTTTTGTTCGTTTATTTATGCACGTAATACTTCCATAATATGTGTATATGTGCCTTTGTATTTTTACTCGTTGGGCTTTTGTAGTTTTTGTTATCTCATGCATTGGTTTTTGTCTAAATTTTTCTTTCTTTGGTTAATTTCTTTTTTTATCTTTCCCTCTTTATTTCTTTGCTCGTCTTCTATTCTTTTAGGTTCCATTCTCCATTTTGTTTCTCATTGTTTCTTAAAAAAAATCTTGTTTATTTCTCTTTTATTTTCTCTCCTTTTCACTTCTTGTTTTCTTATTGAGTCTTATTCAGTGGTTCTATTTGTTCATTTTCATTTTTTACTAATTTTCCTTTTTATCTAAGTTGTCGGTTCGGGTTCGGGTTCGAAGAACCGGTTCACCAGTACCGCAAAATTTTGAAATGGGGTTTGGGTTTGTTAGTACAAAAACATGTAAAATTATATACACGCACACACACATGTATTATGCAGCCTTGAAGTACGAATTAAGATTAGAATGCCACATGGTATCATTAAAACAACAAAAACACTATGAACTTGTAATCATAGCATCATATCAACATCAAAATATTAAAATAATAATATTGAGTTCAGGTATCATTGTTTTGACTTTCAACAATTGGAACTTTATACTAAGTTTCAATCATCTAATTGATTATCTAAATCTTCGTCTTCTTCTTCATCAAAGGCATTAGTTGATTCACAAACAGTGTCAATGCCAATGGGATTAGCTGCACCAATAACATTCTCGCTTTCCGAGTCCTCAAATGCTTATTACCTTTTTATTGTACATAGAGCTTGTTTGTTTGTAATTAACATCCTACTTGAAAAATGTTATAAAAGTAGCTTGCTCCCTTCACCTATTGAAGATATTGTTTAATGTTTAAAATATGATTTATCGCTATAGAGAGCTTCCAATTAATCAGACAGGGGTCATTACAAGTAATTGGATAAAAAAAATTCACTGGAAGAAATATTGAAGGCTAGTTTAATTTGATGTAATGTTATAGAATGTTATGTAATGTTAAAGATCTTATTCAAATTCTGTAATAATTGTTTTCTGCACTAAATTATAGAATGTTTCTCAGTGGAACTGTACCTGATTCGGACTTGGTCTGCCTGGGTCTGCCCTAGTTCAACCTAGGTTCAGCCTGGGCGAACCAACCTGCCTGGGTTTGAACCCTGGTCAAACGCACAGACGACTCAGGACTAGGACTAGGACCGGTTCGAAATTCGCCTGGTTTGAAGGGCTAGGGGGCAAACCAGATAGCTTTTAATTATTTCTTTCTCTTTTTTCCTCTTTTATTTATTTCTTGCTTTTATCTTACCTTATTTTTCCTCCTTTGAACTCCGTGTTGACCCCCTCCCTCCTCTCCTTTTTAGACTTGCCTTAGTCTGCAATCATCATTTTTTCCTTCTACAGCTTTCTCATCCTAATGATGGATGATGGAGTGTGATCCCAAATGTTCATGCAAATAACTTCACACAGTGGAATCCAGAAATCAAACTCACTAAGCATATGTTTTCCCACCAGAGTATCAAATCCCACTGCAGAATGTTCTCATGCAGTAAGTCACAATGTCTTCAGAACTACTCCTCTAATCTTCCAATCGCCTATCTCGCTCTATTATCAGAAAAAAAAAAAGCTTTTGGAAATACATCTGATAGCAAAAAACTAACTAGTTAAGTAAAACCAACATGAGTTGATGAGTGCTAGCAGGTTTCCAAAATCCATTTCAATATGATCTCTATGCTTGTGAGTTGATGAGTTAAACATAATGTATTTCTGAACAATAATTCCAAGGAAAAAGAATGCATGCTTGTTTCAGCAAAACACTAATCTATAGTCCCCCTTTTATAGGAGAAGAGCTAAAATTAATACAAAAAATAATAGACAAAGCTAAGACTTCTAGTCTAGAGAAGTTGTGGATTACTCCCCCTATAGGAGTGACAAAATTGAATATTGATGGGACTTCAAGGGGCAACCCAGGGATTGCAAAAGCTGGTTTTGTTATACATAGTGATAGGGAGAATTCAAGTATGAAGGCCCTCTCTTTCTCAGTGTGAAATCAAAAGATGAGGCAAAAGGTGAAGTACTTGTGGCAAGATTGACTGTGGCAGCTTCTAATGGTATTGAAAAATTTAATGGAAGAATGGAACTCTATCCTTTGATGAATGCTATCCAAAAAGGTTCATGTCCCAATTGGAAGATTGAACACTATGGGAGGAAGGATTTGATGCTTGGCTCCAAACTTGTTAATATCAGTTTCAACATTACGGAAGGAAACTAAATGATGTGGCAAATCTCTTAGCCAGATATGAGATTGATCAAAACTCTCCAACAACCCTCTATAGCCACCTTTCCTCATCCTGGGAAGGGATTGAACAGCGTCATTGTTTTAAGCCCCCTCTGATCTTTCTAATTCCTTTCATATATAGTCCTGTGGGAATCATGGGTCCACTTATCTACTTTCCCATTAGTCGTTAAGCGCAGATGGTTATGCTTTATGCTCCCTCATGGGAGGCTTGCGTGATATGAATTTTGTTCTAAGATATCATGGCCCTTGAGGATATTATTCTCCAAGCATTTGTACATTTCATTGATTTCTTTGCTAGGAGAATGTGTACAAGATGGTTCTTGTTTTATGGTGGCATGTGCTGGCAGGTATATGGAGGAATGTTGGGCTTGTCTTTGATTTCAAGTGAAGATTGTTCCTGTTTGTGGGTGGATTTGTGATTGCTGCTGCATGTGAACTCTCTATGGTCTTTGGCTTCTGAGGATGGCGCATCTAAGAAAAAATTAAGCTAACAGGAATCCACTCATGGTGTTGTCTCTGACACTGTCACCTAGAAGCCATTTTTAGCTACAAATTAACCAGGTGTCAAATTTTTATTTAAGTTGTGCTTGATACATAGTTGGGTCAGGTTCCAGCGAGCAGAATTTTCTTTCTCTAAAACTGGAATTGCGGTCATTGAGAGCCTATTGTTCTGAGACTAGTAAAGTCTTGCTAGGGCGTATGGTAGCCCACAAAAAGGCCACCTAGAGATTATGAATGATCAAAGAGTGCCCATGTTTTGTGGAAAACTCTGTCCACATATATAGCATATGTGGAGATTCTTCACAGGGTCTGGTTTTCTGCAATCAACTCCTTTGTATATCCATGTGATAAAGTGGTCAAAACACAGCTGAATGAGGTGGTGCAGAGGTTTCTGGAGTGGGGATGTGGGGAGTGAGTTAACTATGTCTGCCGGTATGTGGTGCCCTTTTTCCTGTCCGCTTTGTGCAGTAATTTGCTGTTTGTTGTTGTATGGTGTTAGTATGGTGACTGGGAGCTTTTTGGTTGGATTTTGGGTGTGCATCCTCAGAGGTGTTGTCGGGTGGTTTTCCAGAGGTCTTCTATCTTTTGTGTGGCTTCATGTACTGTTCTATTGAAATCCATTGCTGCATTCTCTTTCTAGTTTTATAACTGGATTTTTGCCATTGTCTTACTGTAACCATTTTATTTTCAGAGGGTAGGTGTCCCAATAGACCTCCTTCAGCTTAATCTAAAAGAACACTCCTAAAGTATTAGCACTATGCATAGAGATGTCAACGAAGGTAAAGTTTTAGAGTGAATTGAATTTTTTAGTGCATCTAGTATACACACAACTAACAACGAATCAATCAAAATGTGCAACTCACATACATTCTGCTTAAGTTACAGACTTTAGCACCTACCACATTCATAACAGTGTGAAAATACTAAACAGCATCTTATTTAAAGAGCTATTCTTCTATTTGGCTAAGCTGATCTTGCAGATCAAACTATATGTAATTCAAGATTGTTTAAGTTTCATAAATTTAAATATGGGCTGTTTTTTCCCATTTTAGGAAAACATCTTTTAATCTGGAGAAGGAATGGAACTCTTTTTAAAACACCACCTTATCATGGACAACCAACACCCACAAATTTTAAACTTGTGCTATCTCTACCTGCCACTAGGCCACAGACCCATGACAAAAACAAAAACCACTTCCCAGGTACTAAATTATAGCTCCTCATTGTAATCAGTTTTATTCTGCACAGGAATCTTATCAGCTACAAAGGATAAAGTAAACTTCCTAAACATTCCACATACCTGAGTTTCTGTTCTAGGTTGACCCGTTCTTTCAAAAGTTACATTTGATATTACGTCATTGTCAAAAAGGATTATCAATTGCAGCTAAATAAACACCACAGACATTTTGACTTGGTAAGAGTGAATTCAGTCCCTTTTCTTTACTTCTATCCCTTCCTAGATTAAGATTATAATTATCAGAATTCTGGACTAGCTGCTGTAAAATAATCTTCAAATCTTAAACCCTAAACCCTACCAAACTACTCAGTCCATTTTGAGACTAATCAAATTCATTTACCTCCTTAATTTTCATTTGGATACATATGTCTAGATAGAATTAGGTTACGTCCTCTTTCTTTTCTGATGTTTCAGGTCAAACTTCTAGAACCCTCTTGGAGAAAAATGGATTGAGCATCTTTCTTCCCACAGTTTGTTGTTCAGCTTCTCCGTAAAAGGTAAATCAATTCACAACTTTCTACAAATCTTTAAGAAAAAAGTTGCTGTATATATTTTAATTCATCCTCAAAAAGAAATTAAAAAATGGCCTTACATAGAATACAGTTATTTAGAAGAGAAGCTAGAGTTATAAAGGCCTCATTAGATTCCTTTGCTAAGGCCTCGGGGCAATGTGTAAATTGGAAAAAGTCTGATATCTTCTTTTTTAACACCAATGCTGGGATGCGGAGACAAATCTGCCATATTCTGGGGATGAAACAGAATTCTTTACTTGGGAAGTTCCTAGGGATCCCACTTTTTGAAGGTGTCTGCAAACCTAGTTTATGGAATGATTTGACTGATCAATGCTTTCGGCGGATGGAGAGCTGGAAAGGGAGATGGCTTTCGTCTGCTGGGCGAATTTTGCTTCTTCAAACTGTTATCTCGGCCATTCCCATCTATTCTATGAGTTGCCTTAAGATCCCACAGATGGTGTTGGAGAATATTACAAAGAGGATGAGGAAGTTCTTTTGGTGTGGGAGTCAGGAGGAGTTCAAGTGGCCTCTCATCTCCTGGGACAAGATCTGAGAATCCAAGGGCATGGGAGGTGTAGGGCTTAAGGATTGGAGGAAAATGAATCTTGCTCTAGGTGCTAAATTAGTGTGGAACATTTATGAGGAACCCAATAAGTTATGGGTTAGAATTATTCGGGCTAAATATCTTGGGGCTCTTGATAATGAATGTATTTTGAGAATTAGGAATCCTCCTAGAGGTTTTGCTGTTTGGAATTTCATTTTAGATTGCAGGAAGGTCATTATTGACCATTCTTCTTGGAACTTAGGGAATGGAAGGAAGGCCCTTTTCTAGATGGACTCTTGGAATAATTATCCCCCGGTGATCTCTGATGCTAAGTTTGTTGAACTCAGTGGTATGATGGTGGATTTTTGGGGGGATAAGGTTGCAAATTATATTGAATGCAAGGACTCTGGCTGTGGACCGGTTTGGATGTGGAAATGTTTGGATAACCTCCCTCTCACTGAGGATCAAAAATTATTGATGTTGGAAGTGTTCCATTCTAGAAAGGTTTTCCTTTCTTCGATTGATGATAGATTGGTGTGGAGTGCTTCCTCTTCGGGTTCTTATTCAGTTAAAATTGGTTATAAGGCTCTAGATCGGCAGGAGGAGATGAAGGGTTGGCCTGCTAGTCTCTGTTGGAATCAGGCTTGTCTTCCTAAGGCTGGCTCCTTTGCTTGGTTGGCTGTTAATGTAAGGATTTTAACAAGGGAAAGGCGTAGAAGATTTGGTTATCAAGGCCTGACTATGTGTGCTCTATGCAATAGAGCTTGTGAGGATGTGGATCATTTGCTTCTTAATTGTCCTTACGCTTATGAATGTTGGAATTACATCAAATCCAAATTCAAATGGATAGGCCCCCTCCCCAAATCTGTCAGGGAAACGTTTGAATGTTGGCCCCTGCCCAAGGTGAAGTCTGCCTTGGCCCCTCTTTGGTTTGTTTGTCCTTCTATCATCATTTGGGAGTTATGGAAGGAGAGGAATCGAAGGATATTTCTTGACAAATCTGAGCCTGTGGAAAGGTTAAAATTAAGGATTTTTGTGTCCATAGAAGAAGTGATGAAGGCTGCTTTTTTTCTTCTCAGGGATCTATGTTTTATAATGCGGAGGATAGAAGGCTGCATGCAGAATGGCCGAATTTGAAATGGCAGGATGGCTACCTGTCAAAAGGGGGCCAGGATTCTTCTGTCAAGAAGGAGATTAAGTGGATACCTCCTAATGATGGGTGGGTGAAGATCAATTTTGATGGGGCTTCCCGTGGTAATTTGGGCCCCTCTGGTGCAGGAGTTGTTGCTAGAGACAGGGATGGCAATATCATCGTTTATGCAGCTCAGAAATTGAATGATGGCACAAACAATGAAGTTGAGATGAGGGCTGCTTTGCTTGCTGTATGTTTGGGCATTAAATTGAATGTGAGGAAGTTGCATTTAGAAGGGGATTCACAGGTGATTATTAATGCTTTATGTAATCGCGCGATGAATGCCTAGCACCTTAAAAATCTTGTGGCAGTCATTCATGATAAATTGCTCTCCTTTGATGATTTTAAACTGAGCCACACTTTGCGTGAAGGGAACCAAGAAGCTGATGTGGTTTCCAAGTGAGCGATTAATTTGAAGAATGTTTATAATACCTTTTTTGATGACTATTCCAGCTGGCCGCAGGTTGTTGTGAGTGGATGTGATGTTTTCCAATGATGGTTAAGGTTGGGGTTGGTTTGTGTTTTGCTGACGTCGGTGTATGGTGTCGTCAGCTATTGAAGGATGGAGTCTTCATCATTTCCTTTTCTATTTGGCGGCGTCCTTTTTCCATGATGTTTTTGTGCTTCTTAATTTGGGTTGATGGCTGGCACGAGGGAGCCTTTTGGTGTGCAGAGTGGCTTTATGGCTCTCGAAGCTTTAAATTGGCAATGGCTTCATTTCTACAGTGGATATGTTTTGTTTTAATTTGCTTTTTGCAGGTGTGGTGGCTCTCAGTGGTGCTCATGGAGGCTACTTTCTCGGTGGGGACTGCCAAGCAATAGAAATCCTTTGAGGGCCCGGTCAATAAAGATCGCATGAAGGGTCTGTTGGTTCTTAAGGACGATGATTTGGTCCTAGCTGCTCTGGATGTGCTCGGATCCCAATTTCAAGAGCAGAGGCAGAAATGGCGGTCAAATGTAGACATGGTTTCGATGTTTGTCGTGTGGGCGCTGCAGGTTGGAGAACCGGAGACGAAGGTTAAAAATTTGGTGGAACGCCTTTTTGGCAAAGAACTTTTATTGTGGCTTGAGTCCATTTTGGAATGGGCTTACCCTGGTCAGGGTTTTAACTACATGGAGTGTTTTGAAGATGAAGCTGATGGGTGGTTGTTCGGCAAGGTGCCATTTTTACGCTGGTGGGGAAAGGTAGATAAACAAGCTTATTGTGATGATATTCGGCAGAAGCTTGTGGTGTTGAAGATGGCTTTGAACCGTGCGGAAGCTAAGGCAGTTCTCAATGAAAGGGCTGTGTATGTTGATGTGCTGAGCAGAAAAAGAGGGCAGCGCAGAAGGAGGATGAACGCCTTGGTTTAACTGATGGTGCTGGCTCTGGTTTTTTGATGCTGTGTCTTTGTCTTCGTGCTGGCTGGTTGGTGGTTTTTGACGTTGGCACCCCCTGTTCTTAATGGCGTCCCCCGGGCTTGTTCAAGCTTTCTAGTCTAATGGGTGTCGCATTTTGTCTATGGGTTATGGTTTTCTATGGTTCTGGTCCGCCTGTGGATCAATGAAACCTGTTTTGGTGTTTGGGTTTGGGGGTTCGGGTGTGATGATATTGCCTATGGGCTGATGGATGGTGTTTTGCTTATGGGGTATGCCAATATCTGGCTTTATGTAACTCTTTGTATGGTCTCGATGATGTTTAAAAACTCTTGTAATCCTTTCTTGATATATAAAATTATTATGTTACAGATCAAAAAAAAAAAAGAATACAGTTATTTAGCACTAAATCCCATTTTGGCCAAAAACAATTCACTATAAGCTTCACAGAAACTATGAGGACAATGCTGTGCATAATAATTGAACTCCTTATTCCTTGATAATACATAGACAAGGTTACGAGACACTTCTTAAAGTAATCAGGTTCAGATTTGAGCAACATTCTTAAGATTTGAAAACAATGGCCAAGCTCACGTCGTTAAGGCACAATGTCGATGTATATCTGCTAGACCGATGGACCAACTTTACTGTAGTGAGATATATTCAAACTTGGATCGTGCTCTTGCAAGTGCTCCCCATTACCAATAGAATAGAAACCTTCAACCAAAACAAATAAAATTCGGAACAGATTGAAAATGTAAGACATCTGCACAATTTGAATGTGGATGGCGATAAGCGTTCAGACCATAGGATTGAGAGTTAAACTTGTCACAATTTTTAAATAATATATGCAATTTGTTCTTAATGATTGTTTTGTGATTTTTTCATTCCTATGCCACTAGAATAGAAACCTTCGACCAAAACAAATCAAATTCGAAACAGGTTGACAATGTAAGACATTTGCACAATTTGGATGTGGATGGCGATAAGCGTTCAGACCATAGGATTGCAAGTTGGACTTGTCACTCTAATTTTGGATTCTGTTCCGGCAAATACTTAAATATATTTTTAAATAATATCTACAATTTGTTTTTAATTATTGTTTTGTGAATTTTTTCATTCCTATACCAGTTGGTCACTATTCGACGAGACTAACACGCCCCGTGACAGAGCAAGTATTCCCCAAAATTCAATATTATCTTATAAACGTAGGGATCCTTCAGACACCTATCATCGACAAAGTTGGATATCACTCGGATAGGCATGAGGGTATCACTGTTTGAAACCAGCCGTCAGCAAAACATTGGAGAGCCCAAGCCCATTAATTTCAGTCGGGATCAATGCATGGACTTACCGGAAGGGAACCACACAACTTGTGAACTTTCCACCTTTTGATCTTTTTAATAGTTATTTATAGAAGAAGCTTCCTTCTGAAAGCAATATCCATTTCTTAAAATGAAGATGAAATTGCGCGCACAATCAGCAACATGGGTTCCAATATTGATTTTCTCTAGAATAAGTAATGTGTTCAAGACCTACAGACCACAGAAATTTGAAGTCTCTAACAGCTCATCTACAGTTGTCAAACAACTTGAAGAAGGTGATTAATCAGCGTTTAACTTCAGTTTCTGCAAAGCCGATATAATTGTTTTCAAAATTTTCACAACCATACATTAAAAAATATGTCAATTAGAATACAAAATAATAACTGCATTCTGCAGGAAAGGGCAAATGTATGGAAGGTAAAGAGTTATTTATACTCTTCAACTGCGACGGCGGACGAAGGGTGAGCATATTTGCAGTCGAGAGGCGACCGTTTGCAGCGGCCCTTGGTGAAATCCTTGCAAACATCAACGCTCAGGCTTTTGCCTCTTTTGGAAGCATTTTTCTCGGCGGGATCACTGGAGGGCTTGGAATTTGGGGGAGCGGATGAGTTTCGAACGGGTGACGTAGAAGTGCCGCGAGGGCTGCGACCTCTGCTCTCGTCACTACTTGCACTTGACGATGGGCTTCTGTCACGTTTTTCGCCAGCCATGCTATTCTCAATTCACCCGCTCGCACAGGCGCAGAGGGTTTGAAGGGTTTACAGTTTACAATGTCTTATGGGGTTTGGAGGGTTTTACAGTTTACAATTTCTTAACGTGTTTCGGCTTCCATGAAATGTGTTCTAACAAAGTTTTATAGGATCCCTCGAAATAATCGAAGTATATACCTGTTATTAGAACTAAAATGTATTACAATGTGGAACGCGTTAAGTAATGAAATAATTAATGAATGTTTGTTTGTTTTTTTTGGTTGATAGTGTGAAAAAAATTTAGCACTAATATTTCGAATCATACTATATGATTCATCATTACGATGTAAGAGAGCAAATCAAAAAATTATCATACAATCGAACCTAAAAAAGCAAAACATGTAATATGGATTGTGGAAATCTACTTGTGTTGATAATTAATGATGTCTATTTCATTCATATATTTCATATGAGGAGAATTTTATTTGATTTTAATGCAAAATTAGTGATGAAACTATTGAGGGGTGTTTTGACACTCTTATTAATATGCAATAGAACACCAAGTGTACCACCTCTTCTAAAAGAAAACCAACTTCAAGAGATTGATAATCCCAAAAATGCACCACCTCTCCTAAAAGGAAATCAACTTCAAGAGATTCAAAAACCCAAAGTCCCTTTGGGTCAAGTCATGACAATGATAGATAATTCACTGGTGTATGTAGTTGTACTTGTATAAGGGGTTGTTGATAATCAAGTAAACAAGTAGTTAAATGCACAAAGAGATCGGCAAATAAGATAGCAATGTATGAGCAGGCTACTCTAATCATCTATTATACAAGATTGGACACTTTCAGCACTATATCAGCAAAAAGACAACTTGTAAATACAAAAAAAACTAATTTATAATAAGTTGTTGAAAATCCACTCCTAAATTAACCCAAAAAAGGGGGAAGGGGGGGGGGGGAGGGGGGAAGATGGGGATGGTTAACAAGAGATTTATAAGAAATGAAATAATAAACAACAATTAAGGACATCAGCCATTCAAATACTTAAACTTGCACAGGGAAGGTTAGATCATATCACATAAACCATGAAATTACAAATTAGAAAATCCATGATTTATAAGATCATATTGATCATCATTAAAGAAATGTGAAATATGAATGATTTTTCATAATCCATCAAATTGCAAAGTCATACCACATATGTGCACATGCAAAACGAATTTATCCTCAAAGCACGAATTTAATTGATTTGACCTAGTTATCCACCGTAACAAACTAGCATTTAATAGCTAACACCAACTAATAAGAATGATTGAGCAAATCCCACGAACACACATATGGCTCTTGAATTCAAATTCATACTAAAATTTGCAAAGTCAATAGATTCACACACTGAGAATGCAACACCACATGTGTTCCAAGTTCCAATAAAGAAATCTCAACCCTTATTACATCTAAAATTTAGGTTTAAATATACTTTTACAGTTACAAATCTACAAACTCATTACTTGGGTTTTTAGGCATTTTTTGGGTATAAATAAATAAAACAAATAGTTTAACTATATGTATTGGGTGTGAAATATGGATAGGGTTTAGAACAATGGGGGTTTGCACATAAAAGAGACCTCAAACCAATATTTAACACATACATAAAAGTATAATGATGAGGAATATAAATTTGGAAATGCTTGCAAAGAATAATGAAATCAGATAAAATGAAATACATACTTCATAACATAGCAGATCTGGAAATACCTATTTTCTAGTGCCTGTATCGTGTTTCTAAAAATTCTGCAACCAAATCTGGAGCAGAAACACAAAGACAGAGAAAACTCATAAATCTTTTTCTTTTCTAAACTAGGTCGACCTTGACCCAAATACGAGGGTGCAATTGTGCCCCTTTATGTCGACCTTGACCTGCATTGCTCTTATGGAAATTTTGTTCGCAGATCCCTAAGGTTTGCCGAAAAGGGTATCCAAATCTACTCTGCAACTCTTAAAACAGTGACTGTAGATATCTGAAAATGGTGTTTTGGGGTGCCTATATAGGATTTTGCCTTAGTCAAACCCCATGTTGGTGATTTCCACCTCCATGAATAGCCAGATGTAATAGAATATGTGTGTGTGTTGCTCGTAGGAAGAGCTTTGAATGTGCAATGCCAAGATCTAATCCTCTAGATTGAAACCCTAGCACGAATTGAAATGAGAGAACAATGCATAGATTTGAATATGATAAAGAAAGCATACCAAGCCCCCAAGGCTAAAGTAATCCTACCAAACTCACAATCTGTAGTTACTACCCCATGATTGTATCTTTAGAATGCTTGAATGTTGAAAATGGTAGATCAAGGAAGAAGGAATCTTTCTTGCTCCAAATGAATGTCCACAAAATTCTTGCTTGCATCAAGGCATCATTGTATCTTGTTCTCCTATATCATCCTCTTGCAATCTTGCATCATCATCTCATCATTATGTCATCTCCTCATAACTTATTTGAAATGAAGGCAAAAGAGAATGCTTATATAGAGATTTCAAGACAAGGTTCCTAGGGCAATGTAAGGGCCCCTAATTCAAATTTCACCTTGAATTATGGTCCAATCACAATAGCCAGCTAAGGAGGAAATGCATTAAATGAATTTTGAATAAAAACCCTTCCACATTCAGATCTGGAGGCCCATTTTTTAATTTAAGGCCCTACTATGATCCAAATTTGAAAGCGGGAACCAAAACCCGACAAAGGTCAAGGTCGACCTTGACCCTGACCTGAGGTTTCAGGCCAAGCAACTTAGAGTTTTAGTGAAGTTTATGGGTCGGCCAGAGACTTAGAATGATGGGAAAATAGAACAAAATGCTAGAAAAGGGCACAAAGGCCTAGAAGAAATGTGATGAAGGCTAGGAGGACCGATACATAGGTCCTACCTAGAAAATAGAGCCACAAAGAAGGAAATCAAGGAGAATCCTGAGTATCCTAACCCTAATTTCACCTAGAAATGAAGAATCAAGTGCAGATGCATCCTAAATGCAAATCTATGATGAAAATGCACTAAATGAGGGTGCTAAACATACCAAGATGGAAGTTCTTCCATTTTAAGACAATACACTATCTAAAACTACTTGTAAACTATTACATAATGGATTGATAACAAGTTTCATGAGTTCAAAACTTGAAATGGTCTTCATTCATGCAAAAACATGCTCTAAAATCACACCTGATGAAGCTCTAGTTTGGGTGGTTGGAACTAAACTCACCCAAATCCATTTTTTTGCATTTTTCTTGGGTTATAGCAACAAATTAAGGCTTCATACTTGCATGACCTTATGCCCCGTTTGGTTGAGGAATTAGAATTTGACTCAAAACCTGATTATCATAGAATAAGGTTTTCAAATTTCAGTTATGTGTATTCGGAAGATAGTTTGGACCGTTTGGTTGCCAATTTTGAAATTAGAATTAGAACTGAGAAATTCCTATTTATGTGTTTGGTTCTACAATTTCAAATTGGAATTGCAATTAGATTATCCATTTCTGTGTTTGGTTCTACATTTCGAATTGGAATTGGAATTTGACAAAAAATAAATAAGTTTTTTTTATTATTGAATAATATTTTATTTAATATTTTGTTTATTTTGTCCATTTTTTTATTTATATTTCAATGTATTAATTTATATTTTTTATATAGTAAATCATAAACAAGATTAATTATATATATATATATATATATATATATATATATATATATATATATATATATATATATATATATAATGACCCAACAAAGTAGTGTGATTGTTGCACAAAGAAAACATCATAGAAACATGACATAAACTTTAAAGGTAGCCTCCGCTTTTTCCATTAACGCACTCTGGGCGACAATAGTTGTCTCGAGAACCTTGCAAGACTTGCACTCATCATCCACAATAGGTATATGTGTAGATGGTGCAGATGATGTGAAACAAATGGGGCATCATCAACCCACCAAAAGTAGTCACATCCACCGCCATCCTACAATATAAATCTAAGTTAGTATTTCTATAATGATTAATATTTATTCTTTGTAAACATTATATATAGTGCAATTAACAACCTTTTTCTTATTTATGCAAGTCCAAAATTTATGCTCTGGATTAGTGTTTGTGTGTGACATCCTCAACACGTAGCGTACTCCATCACCACAGTCATACATAGGGACATTCATCATAGTCATCACCACTGTATCAAACAAATTTTTGTTCATTCATACTATTGAAGCAACCAAACTTAGTATTGGAGACAGATAGCAATATTCATATAACAACATGACTATTTTCTATCAGTACAAAATGAAAAAGTTTTAGTTATGTTGATATTACGAATTTATACAAAAAATAAAATGAAACATCTATAGAATTAGATAGAAGATGGGGAAGAACAATATCCGTGAACTGAATGGTGGTGTGAAAACACACCGTTAAATAAGAAAATATAGGGAAATCCATGCTCTACGCCCTTATGCCCCACATTCAGCGAGCAACCATCTCATATCCTACTCATTCTTCCCATTACTATATGTATTATTAGATGGTTAATCCTGCATATACAAACTAAACATGATAGAAAAACTAAAACTTGTTTATTTTTAAAGGGAATACACCAAGGAGTACCATTAGAAATATTGACCATTTATAAACATAAACAGTAAACAATCATCAGATAGCTCATTTTTTTATTAGCATATGTGGAGTCTCGCACGTTTGTGTACATTAGATTTTTTCATCAAATAGTTCATTGCATTCGATTGTGTACATATTTTTTGCATCAACATTTTGGATCACACTCTGTGATCCATTATCATGATGAAAGAGAGCAAAATGATTGAAATAGAGCAAAATGATGGACTTTTCTTTCAATCCTTTTTCTCTCTTTCATCCTGATGAAGGATCACAGAGTGTGATCAAAAACATTAATGCCAAAAATATCTACACAATCAAATCTGAAAGCTATTTCAAATATTTTTAATATCAACATATGTATAGTCTCACAATATCATCATATGTGTAGTCTTAGAACTATCCATTTATGTTTCTTTACCTATCACGTGGTTTTGAAAAATGAATGAAATATCAAAAGAAATTCAAGATGAAATAGAGCATTGAACAAAGTAGAAGTATTCCACTTGATCTCCTAATGAAACAATAATAACAAGTGCAACGGGTATATATATATAACATGGGACAGAATCATGAACAATATAGTCATCTACCAAAATATATTTATATCACCATCTGTTCTCAAGAACTAGAAATGGATAGTTATGAGAGTACACCTTGACAATGCATTAAATTAAGCATTCATCATGTGGTACTCATTGGTGTATTCCACTTAAATATGTTAAAAGCAAAAAGACTAACAAATGTAAGAAGAACAATAATCTCTATTTCTATTTCATGTATGACTACACTCCAAATCCACAATTTATCAAATTTTATAAAATGTGGATTTGGATTGTTGTTAAGACAATGAAAAGCAATGAGAAAACAACCTTCTCATAGTGATGTCAACTAGAAGGGGTCATTGCAGGTGAAAATGTTAGTACAAAAGTTTTGGTCCATAAAATTTTGAATCACTATATCGTGTTAGGAATAACAGTCCACAATACAACTGAGAGGGGGTGGGGGGGTGAATCAGTTGTATGATAGAATATTAAACTTAAAATTTTGAATAGCAGCAATATTAAATCCAATGAACGTAATGAATGCCAACACAGTAACACAATATTTTGGTCTCGGAGAAACCTTGTTAAAGGTAAAAACCCCAATGGGAATTAGCACCCACAAATGATGTATTGAGAGTATAATATCCTTGTTAGAAGATCTAGCCCTATTATGAGCTTATTGAAACATTGCAATACACAGTCCTTGTCAGAGGATAGACCCTGTTATGAGTCAAGAAAGAAGGGTGGGCTCACTGCCCAAAGAAGGTTAAATCCACCTTTAGAACTCACTATTCACAACACAAGTGTATATGAAGAAATACACAATCTTTTGAACTATCCAACAATATCTTTGCTTGATCAGTTCTAATGAAGTTCACCAGTAATCCTCTACTCTACATCCAGTAGACACAAGCTCGTAGCGTTCACAATCTCCTTTACATCACATACATCTCATCCATATCTTTTTCCAAAGAAAAGATCTTACATATATACCCTATTACATTCTACATGATCAGGTCGGTCAATTAGGCTTTCCTAATTACATAAACAATTACATAAACCCTTGCTAAGATACACATGGTATCTAAAACAAGTATACAAGGATTACATTACAACAATTAAGGACCGAAGTCCTTAATTCACATTTGCCAAACAAAATGCACGCTACATCACTGAAGTCGACTCCCAAATAAGTCTTCTCCAAATTACACGCCACAACTAACATCATCTTATTTTTTGTACTTTACACTGACCATCCAAAATTCTTGAGTACCTTGTCTTTCATCTCTTAAGCTCACATACACCGAATCCATACCTTTTGTAAGATATACCAGAAACACAGAGACTCACTATGTCAACTTCCATGGTCACAGTCCAGTAACCAGTCTTCACCAAAACATCTTTAATTCATCCAATATGCAACATTACATGATGTGATCTTGGATATAAGATCACAACATCTTCATGTACTCTCATCTGTCTTCGCAAGTCCTAAAACATCGATACAGTGTCAGTACACTGCAGTAACAAGCTTGTACACTTCACATAAACATATGTTGACATCAATGACAAAATACTAATGACAATAGCAACAGCTCCAGTATCACTCAACGTAGTGATTAAACATATTAAATGTATCAACCATTTCCCCAATGCATTAACAATATCCAACAATCTCCCCCTTTGGCATTGATGTCAACATATGGGAAAATCCATTAACCCAAAGTGTTATCAATCCAAAGTTTTGTAACTAAACAATACTCTCATAGTACACCTCCATACAATCTCCCCATACAGTAGGGATTTTCTCATAACAACACACCCCCTTTGACAACAATGGTAAAGGGTGCCATAAGTCATCAACTATTCTTCTCAACTTTCTTCAACGATCACTCCCCCTAAGGAGTAGATCCCTTCATCAAGTCCAGAATATGATAAGGCTCTGAAAACCTCTGGACTGATGCATCCCTCCATCATTTAATTCTGACTTGGAGAGGCCTGAACCCCAAGCATACCTCTGAGATATTCAAAGGTATCTTTTGGCAATGGCTTCCAGGCTTTGTAAAGATGTCTACAATCTATTCCTTTGTACTAATATACTCCAACATTATTTCCTTCTCTGCCACCTTGTCTCTCAAGAAGTGATACTTGATAGAAATATGTTTAGTTTTAGAATACATCACTAGATTCTTTGACATATTCACTGTACTAGTGTTGTCACAGTGGATAACCACAGGCTCATCAAAAGTTATTCCAATATCCTTCAACATTTGTTTCATCCAAACAATTTGAGTACAATTAATAGCAACAACAACATACTCTCATTCAACAATAGATTGAGCTATACAATCTTGGTTCTTACTTAGCCATGAAACCAAATTTTTCCCAAGGAAAAATGCACCACCACTAGTACTCTTCCTGTCATCAATATTTCATGCCCAATCAGCATCAGTATAAGCATGAAGTTCAAAGCTATCATTTCTATCATACCATAAGCCATAGTTTATTGTTCCTTTCAGATATCTTAATATCCTTTTTATAGTAGCTAGGTGTGTCTCTTTCAATTTTGCCTAATATCTAGCCACAATCCCAACAGCATTAGCAATATCTAGTTTGGTGTGAGTCAGCTATTGTAATCCTCCAACCATTGATATGTAATTGGTTTGAAAAACACACTTTGATTCATCATCAATTATCAACTTATTACCAGTCACCATGGGTGTACCAACTAGTTTACAGTCTTCCATTCCAAACTTTTTCAACATTTCTTTAAGATATTTAGTCTAAGAAATAAAAATGTCATTTTTACTCTAATTTATTTGTAGTCCAAGAAATAATTTCATTTCACCTATCATGGACATCTCAAATTCATTTTTCATCTCTTTGGAAAATTTCTCACATAGATCATTATTGCCTCCAAAGATAATATCATTAACAAAGACCTCTATTATCAAAACTCCATCTTCACTAGTTCTTAAATACAAATTACTATCAACATTACTTTTTTTTGAATCCAAGCTGAAGTAAGTATTTGTCTAACCTTTCATACCAAGCCCTTAGAGCTTGCTTCAGCCCATACAATGCCTTCTTCAACTTGCATACCATGTATCCATCTTCGCATAAAGGAAATCCATCAGGTTGTTCTATATACACTTCTTCTTCAAGATCCCCATTCAAGAATGCAGATTTCACATCCATATGATATACCTTGAAGTTCTTATGTGCAACATATGCTAAGAATAATATCATAGCTTCTATTCTAGCAACAGGAGCAAATGTATCTTCAAAATCTATGCCTTCTTGTTGTGAATAACCTTTACATACCAATCTTGCTTTGTTTCTTACTACAACTCCTTCATTCATTTTGTTTCTGAAAACCCATTTAGTTCCAATTACATTTTTGTCTTTAGGTCTAGGAACCAATTCCCAAGTGTTATTTTTTTGTATCTGCTCCATCTCTTCATTCATAGCATTTATCCAGGATTCATCTCTACAAGCTTCATCTGTAGTCTTTGGTTCAACTTGAGAAATCAAACAAATTTCTTCTCTAGCCTTTGATCTAGTCATTACTCCTTGATTAGAGTTACCAATAATTTGATTTTCAGGATGATTGTTCTTTACATACCTCATAGTATTAGGAACCTCAGTAGCCTCATTTGTGCCATCATCACAAGTCTTATATTCGCATTCAGCCTCAACAATTTCTTCTTCTCCTACAGTAGCAACCTCTTTGATCTCTGTAATCTAATTATAGTCATACATTCTCTCTTGTATCTGAAACCTTTCATCTATCTTCACATTATTACTATCAATCATCTTCCTTAATCTCATATTGAAACATTTGTAAGCCTTCCTCTTAGTAGAATAACCAAGAAAAATTCCTTCATCACTTATAGCATCAAACTTCCCTATCTCATCATCTCTCTTGATATAGCATTTACTACCAAATATTCTAAAATATTTTACAGTAGGAGTATGATTAAACCATAATTCATAAGGATTCTTACTTTTACCTTCTCTGATTTGAACTATGTTTAATGTGTACACTGTTGTCCCAATAGCCTCTCTCCAATGCGTATGAGATACATTTCCTTTAAGTAGCATTGTCCTAGTAGCGTCAAGTATAGTCCTATTTCTTCGCTCTACTATCCCAATATGTTGTGGAGTCCCAGGAGTAGATGTTTGTCTCTGTATTCCATGCTCTTCGCAGTATGAATTGAATAAGTCTGAAGTAAACTCTCCACCTTTGTTTGACCTCAAACATTTTATCTTTAGACCTGATTCATTCTCTACTTTTTCCTTGAATATCTTGAATCTATTAAATTCTTTTGATTTTTCTTTCAAGTAAGTAACCCACATCATTCTAGAAAAGTCATCAACAAAAAGTATGAAATGCCTTTCACCATAGTATGATTTTGTCCTTGTAGGTCCACATAGATCTGTATGTACCAAATCCAACTTTCCTTTTGATGTATATGCTTTGCTTTTGTAACAATCTTCGGTAGATCTCTTACTGCATTAGTCAAACTTGCCTTCACAATATTGTCAAAGCTAACATGACAAAACCTTCTATGCCATAACCAACTGTCATCTACCTTTGCAACAAAACAAGAGGCTCCAAATGTATTTAATTCAAATACATTACCTCTAGATTTAGTACCGGTTGCAATCAGCTTTCTTGCCTTACTTTTGATAAAACATTTACCATCATTGAATTATAACTGAAACTCTTTGTCCATCAACTGTCCAACACTCAACAAGTTATGCTTAAGTCCATCAACAAGTAGTACATTATCTATATTAGTTTTTCCATCTAGAGTAATAGATCCTACTCCTATGATAGGTTTAGGAAGATTGTCTCCAAATTTTACAACACTGCCATCATACTTTACTAATTTAACAAACTTATTTTTGTCTCCAGTCATATGATGTGAATAACCATTATCTATTATCCATTTAGATTTCTTATCAACGTGTAATACTAAATCCTTTTCCTCATGTATTGGTTCATCTTTAATAGCAAAAAATCCAATCTCCTCATAATCTAAATCATTATCATCAGAAATACCTTCAATAGCATAATAACATTCCTTATCCTTTGAATACTTAGATTTGAAAAACTTAGGTTTGTACTTAGGAAATCTTGTAGGACATCCAGATGCAAAATGACCTACCTTATTGCATGAAAAAACATTTCAAAGGTAATTTTCCTTCAAATTTACCCTTACCTCTCTTTTCTCTTCTAGCAATCAGTGCAACAAGTTCATCCATCTTCCTTTCCTTTGCTTGTATCTATTCTCATTCCTCAGCATATTCACTGAGCTCTTCTTTTAGGTTCTCACTACTGGTGCTCGGAATTGTAGACATTATCCTCTTGTGTGCAGATGCTTTGAATGCAGATTCAACTTTAGGTACATAATCTTCCATTTCAATAGCTTCAAAGGTAGTTAGATTGGCAATCAACATCTCTCTGCTAAAGTTTAGAGCCAAAGGTATAGTCTCTTGAATAGATATAGCCTTAAACTTGTAAGCAGGTGTTAATGATATAAAGATCTTTGCAATGACTTCTTCTTCATCATAAGTGCCTCCACAATTTTTTATTCCAACCACAACTTCTGTAACCCTTTGAACATAAGCCCTGATGCTTTCATCATCATTCATATGTAGCTTCTCCATCTTTGTTTTCCAATTCTGTAACTTTTCTTGCTTGGTATACTTGTCTCCTTCATAGTGCTTCCAATATTTGCCAAATCTGGTGTACCGAATCCAAGTCTTTAACTTCAGTAAATTCTCCTTTAGAGAGTGCATTGATCAGTGCTTCCCTTGCAAACATGTTGTATGAGAATACCTTCTTTTCATCATCAGTAGCTAAGGGCAAGTCATTTGTAGTCTTCATAATTACCTTATTCTTTGTAATCAACCAATAGTCTATACTCAAACATAGCAAATGAGTTCGCATCTTGTTCTTCCAATTGTGAAAGTTTTCAAGATCAAATTTCAGACTATCCTTCCTATAAAACACCATCTCCAAGATCACCTCAATCTATTAAGCTTTCTCTCTAAGGACCAGTAACTCTGATACCAATTGTTAGGAATAACAATCCACAATACAACTGAGGGGGGAGGGGGTGAATCAATTTTATGATAGAATATTAAACTTAAAACTTTGAATAACAATAATATCAAATCCAATGAACATAATGAATGCCAACACAATAACACAATATTTTGGTCTCGAGGAAACCCTGTTAAAGGTAAAAACCCTAGTAGGAATTAGCACCCACAAATGATGTACTAAGAGTATAGTATCCTTGTTAGAAGATCTAGCCCTATTAGGATCTTATTGAAACATTACAATACACAATCCTTATTAGAGGACAGACCCTATTAGGAGTCAAGAAAGAAGGGTGGGCTCACTACCCAAAGAAGGTTAAATCCATCTTCATAGCTCACTGTTCACAACATAAGTGTATATGAAGAAATACATAATCTTTTGAACTGTCCGACAACAACTATCTTTTCTTGATCAGTTTCAATGAAGTTCATCAGTAATCCTCTTCTCTACATCTAGTAGACACAAGCTCGTAGCTTTCACAATCTCCTTTACATCACATACATCTCATCCATATCTTTTCCAAAGAAAAAATCTTACATATATACCCTATTACATTCTACATGATCAGATCGGCTGATTAGGCTTTCCTAATTACATAAATAATTACATAAACCCTTGCTAAGATACACATGGTATCTAAAACAAGTATACAATGATTACATTACAATAATTAAGGACTGACATCCTTAATTCACATTTGCCAAACAAAATGCACGCTACATCAGTGAAGTCAGTTCCCAAATAAGTCTTCTCCAAATCACACACCACAACTGATGTCATCTTGATTTTTGTACTTTGCACTGACCGTCCAACATTCTTTAGTACCTTGTCTTTCATCTCTTAAGCTCACATACACCAAATCCATACCTTTTGTAAGATATACCAGAAACACAGAGACTCACTCTGTCAACTTCCATTGTCATAGTCCAATAACCAGTCTTCACCAAAACATCTATAACTCATCTCATATGGAACATTACATGATTCGATCTTGGATATAAGATCACAAAATCTTCCTGTACTTTCATCTATCTCTGGACGTCCTGAAACATCTGTACAGTGTCTGTACATTGCGGTAACCAGCTTGTACACTTTATAGAAACATATCTTGACATTAGTGACAAAACACTAATGACAACAGCAATAGCTCCAACATCACTCAGTGTAGTGATTAAAAATATTAAATGTATCAACCATTTCCCCAATGAATTAGCAATATCCAACATATCCTAATGAATATTGTAAACTTAACAAGACTTAAAATTAAAATTAGTGCTAGATATGTGCAGGTATTCCTATTAATAGACCATATGTTATGCAATATTTGAATGTACATAATAGTTCATACAAATATATCTCTAAAATTTAAAAAAGTGTGTGCAACACTTTCCACACAACATTTTATTTAAGAAATTGTTACCCCTCCATTGACCCTCTAAGTTAATGACACCTTAACGTAATTGTGCTTGGAAAGGGATTCAAACACTCTAAACTGTGGAATTCAAATATAATCTTCATCTATACCACGAAGGTGTCGTATACCCTCACGAAAAAATCTCAATATGACCCCATCATGACATATATTGAAGACAAAGAGAAGTACCATTCAAATATGTACAACAAGCCTACTTAGGCATATTTTAACAAGGTGTAACCCTTCCAAGAAAGATAGTAATAATTATAGCACATTGATTCCACATCAAGGTAAAGCGGAGACAAGTATTGGTTAGGTATGGTGGAGAAATAAGAATTATGTTATCCATAAGGCATTCCATGATTCACAACCTTGATCACCTTGGAGTTGGACACAAATATTTATTCTTAACGAGATGAAACATAACCATATCAAAGTGTCATATCTATATTATTTTGTAATTACATGTCACTATAGAGCTACTTGTGATTGAAGATTCTAAAGCCTATGTTCTGCAACTAGCAAGAACTCATAGAGGAAAATAATGTATATAAATATATTAACAAGAAGATTGGAAGAGCGTAGACTAGTCCCTATCCTTGAATCCAATTTTTTTGGATAATTATAGTTGAAATCCAAGGCAAAGTATGGCTACCTATGTAACGTGATCATATATGCTTTAGAACTATGAAAATGTAGTCTGACCAAGTGCAAGGAAGCTTTTTAATCTTTAGAATGTAAGGGGAAGTTTGGGGATGTTTGGAAATTAGCCAAGTAGATTATCAATCTTAAATTTACCACATTGCAACATCCATCAACAAAGTTAATATTGTAGCAGAGAGGAACATAAAGGCTAATTGATTGATGTACAAAAAAGTTCCCGAGAAAGGTGTTGAGGAAAGTGTAGTAACAAAAACACTAAGTATTAGCGTAAAAATCATCAACCAAAACACAATTGTATCAACGTATGTGAACTATGATCAAATTTGAAGTCTTCAAAGTGATATAAAATAACTAAAATCCACCAAATATTATTACAATACACTCCACTCTCTCCTCCTCATTCATCAACAAGAACCCTTTGGCCCTTTCACGTTGAACCACGAAGGTGTTGTATACCCTCGAGAAAACACCTCGACTCAATTCAAGGATGGATTTGAGAGTGGTATATGTGCTAATCAAAACATTAATGTCATCATATTTATCCATTTTGTGGAGGTGAACATCTTTGAGACCATCTTTTATTTTCTTGATTGTTTCACAGATGACATCCAAGGAAGTGACCATACTTGCCTTCCTCCTCTTTCCCATCCTTGATGATGATGATGTAGGAGTTCCTCTACCACTTGCAGTGGGTTGATTGGGATGATTAAGGTCTTGGTCCAAATCAGTAGCACTGTCAAGATGTATACCGAAACCAATATCCTCTTCATCATGCACATCAAATGCCTCTTTCATAGGGTTCCCTTCTTCAGTCTCATGGGTCATCATAGTTGCATTACCTTCAGCAATGTCATCACCCACAATTACACCCAATTCATTGAAGCATTTGAAGGGATGCCTCTTATACACTTTGACATTTTTGAATTCTCTTAGCTGCATGTTGGCATAAATAAATGGATTAGGTTCTTTATCTTTTATTATTAAGTTTATAAGAAGACAATATTATTTCAATCAAAATAGTAGAAAGACCACCCTACCTTTAGAAGCTCATTCCGCACACTATCCTCAGTATCCATGCATTGAGCTACCTCATTCCAGGCAAAACCACTTGTATTTCCAACACTTTCATCACTCTATATGCAAGCTTCCATGTTTTCAACTTGTTTTTTAAATTGTCCTTTGTTAGATTGAGGTGCATATTTGCGTTGAACCTCCTCTCAATGGTGGTCTATGCTTCTTTTTTAAATCCCCCGTCACCTTTTCTTCTAATTTGTATTTACTCAAGGAACAAGTCTAGAAACTTGTGTTCCATCTCTTTTGTCCACATTGCCTTCTTTAAGGAAGAAGATATTTGGCTCATGTTACTGGTTTCTTCCATGCTCATCATTAGTTCTATGCATGCCATGGTCTAGATCAGTTGTTCACAATGTACATATTATTGTTAATGGTATAAACATATTGTTGTTAATGGTATAAACATATCACATGGAACATATTTATGGACATATCATTGTATCTGCATACATCGATATAATATAGCAAATAAAAAACCAACATGTCCAATACTTCTAGATACAAACAAAATAAAAATGAAACCATCATGTATGTCAAAGTATTTGCATACATTAGTTTACTCAAATAAAATACATTGACCCATAAAAGTACAAATATTATCAGGATTTGTATTCTTCCCACATTCTACTTGCTATATCATCTTGAAACTGTGCCCACTAGTCTCTATCATGCTGAGACAACCCATATGTCTCAAGCATTGGTACATCTATCCCATCATGATCATCTTCCTCTTCAGTACCAATTTCTAATGGAATGTCATCCTCTATCATAATGAAGTTGTGTAGTATGCAACATGCTAATAAAATATGGGCTTGTGTCATGATAGAACAAGACATGGCATGCCTCAGGATTTGAAAATGTTGCTTGAGAATACCAAATGTACACTCTATTACATTTCTAAGAGAGGAGTGTCGGTGGTTGAACAACTCTTGTCGAGAGTTTATTGGATTTTCTCTTGAAAAATCCTTTAGGTGGTAGCGCGTACACCGATAAGGAGCAAGAAATCCAGGTGCATTGGGATATCCAACATCCACTAGAAAATATTTTCCTACATAAATAAAGTAGATTGTTAAAACTTGAAACATTGATTGTACCCTTTAGTATATTAAACTATGATTTGGCTTATCGGGGGGGGGGGGAAACAAGTGGATCTTCTCTTAACAAAGTTGAAGCTAGAACACGACTATCCGCAATAGACCCTTCCCAATCAGCAAGACAATACTGAAACTTATAGTCTAAGGAACACACATCCATAACATTTTGTGACAAGTTGTCTTTTCTATCATGATATTTACCCTACATGTTGACATCATCAGTGACTGGTATATGGGTTCCATCGATAGCTCCAACACAATCCTATATGATATGATACAATCATCAATTAAACGATCAACCAATAATATGATATGGACTAAAATCCATACAAGATATTTGTAACAACACAAGAATTACCTTGAAGAATGGATCGAAATGGTCCTTCCCACTAATGTTAGGAGGAGTGTTTGGACTAGGGGGTATAAAGTAATCCTTGTGGAGTGTTAATGTTAGAATAATAAGCAGAAAAATGCAAATATTAACACACAGAAGAGAACACAATAACACAATGTTTAACGTGGTTCACCCAATCCCTGGGCTACGTCCACCAACAGCGAGTCCAATATCTTATTATTGTCCAGTGATTACAATCTGAAACCTTCAACTCAATACCACCACAGGAAGCTACAAAATCCCTCATATAATGAATCTCAAACCCTAAGCCCTTTTACAAGTATTTTTGACATAACAAAATTAGGGCAAAAATACTCCAACTAATAGAAAATTGATGGCCGACACTTTACAATATTATTAAGTCATTGTTGGCATCAAGGGGCGCCTGCCCCTTGACCAAGTAGATAAGTCAGGGGGGAAACCACGCCGAAAGAACATGAGTCTGATTAGGCTCCACATACATAACAATCTCCCACTTGGAGACTAATCAGACTCCACAACAATATCCTCCAACTTGGAGACTGGTCGACCAAACCTGTAGCTCCCACTAGAATAAAGAAACCACCCTGGACTCAGTTGTTCTTGTATTCTATTTAGTCTAGAAGACCAACCGAAGCTGAATAGGAATTTAGCTTCTCCCTTGTCACTGCCTTTGTAAACATATCTGTTGGATTATCATCTTAATGTATCTTCTCCAACTTTAACTATCCATCATCCAAAATTGACCAAATGAAATGATATCGCAATTGTATGTGCTTTGTTTTTTAGTGCAAAGCAGAATTCTTTGCAAGATGAATGGCACTCTGACTATCTAAATACAAATAATTATCTGCCTGTGGATGTCCCAATTCTTCCATGAAGAATTGAAGCCATATCATCTCCTTGGCTACCTCTGTAGCAGCAACATACTCTGCCTCTGTAGTGGATAAAGCATTCACCTTTTGTAACCGAGAAATCCAACTCACTATTGTCCCACCAACAGTAAATACATAAACTATAGTACTCCGTCTGGTATCAATATCTCCTGCCAAATATGAGTCAATATAGCCATGAATAGTAGTAGAAGAGCCCCCAAAGTGTAAACACTTCTTAGATGTACCTCTCAAATATCTGAGAATCCATTTGACTGCATTCCAATGCTCAATCCCAGGGTGACTCATATATCGGCTAAGAAACTCCCACTACATGTGCAATATCAAGCCTAGTACATACCATAGCATACATTAAGCTCCCTACAGCTAAAGCATAAGGTATCTTGGACATTTTTGCCTCTTCTCCCAATGTCTTTGGACACATTTCTTTGGTCAATTTCAAATGACCAGGCAAAGGTGTAGTGACAGCTTTGGCATCCTTCATGTAGAATCTCTACAACACCTTCTCAACATAATCAGCCTAAGATAGAGTTAATTTTATGTTCTTCCTATCTCTGCAAATTTTCATGCCAAGGATTTGTTTTGCTGCCCCCAAATCCTTCATAGCAAAAGATTTTGCTAACTGTTGTTTCAACCCCTTAATACGATCCATGTTAGAACCAGCTACAAGCATATAATCAACATATAAACATAGAATAATGTAGTTGTCATTATTTAACCTCTTGAAATAAACACACTGGTTAGAATTACATCGAGTGTATCCATTCTTGTTCATAAAAGTATCAAACTTAATATACCATTGCCGAGGTGCTTGCTTCAAGCCATATAAACTTTTTTGCAATTTGCACACTAAACTCTCCTTACCCTTGACCTCAAATCCCTGTGGCTATACCATATATATTTCTTCATTCAAATCACCATGAAGAAAGGTTGTTTTAACATCAAGCTGCTCTAAATGCAAATCTTCAGTAGCCACAATAATTAAAATAGTATGAATATAAGTCATTTTAACAACTGGAGAAAAAATATCATCAAAATCAATACCATGTTTCTGTGCAAATCCTTTTACGACTAATCTGGCTTTAAATCTTTTCTCACCTCCATCTTCTTCTTTCAACCTATAAACCCATTTATTCTGCAAAGCCCGTTTACCTGCAAGTAACTTACATAAATCTCAAGTCTGATTTTTCAGCAAGGAATCCATTTCATCTGTCATTGCAGACTCCCACTAAAGTTTTGTATCCACCTGCATAGATTCATTATAACATTTAGGTTCACCAGCATCAGTTAATAAGATAGAATACAAAGAAGGTGAAAATCTATCTGGAGGTCTACTTAGCCTTGTTGACCGTCTAACATTCACTAGGGTCTGTGATAATTGTTGTTGCTGTTGTTGCAGAGCATAAGAAATTTCTGGAACATTATCATTTGGAATATCATCCAGCACTACATAATCATTTTCTTTCTT
Organism: Chamaecyparis obtusa; assembly: GCA_027943335.1. Taxonomy (NCBI): domain Eukaryota; kingdom Viridiplantae; phylum Streptophyta; class Pinopsida; order Cupressales; family Cupressaceae; genus Chamaecyparis; species Chamaecyparis obtusa. The sequence continues at coordinate 747,497 of BSBK01004786.1, forward strand.
CTCATGCTGCTGCAACAGATCTTTGTACAACACTTTCTCATTGAATATGACATCCCTACTTCTTACAATTTTATGATTGTCAAAATCCCAAAGCCTATAACCAAATTCATCAATGCCATATCCAACAAATATACATTTCTTAGATTTAGCTTCCATCTTGGTTCTATTTTCAGAATCTATATGTGCAAACACTTCACAACCGAAGGTTCTGAGAAAAGAATAACTCACCTTCTTACCTGCCCATGCTTCCTCTGGAATACCATAATCCAAGGGAGTAGAGGGACCTCTATTTATCAAATATACAATAGTATTTATAGCCTCTGCCCACATGTTTAGGGGGAGCCCAGCATGCAACCTCGTGCTCCTAGCACGTTCCATTATTGTCCTATTCATGCATTCAGCCACTCCATTTTCCTATGGAGTCCTTGGAACTATTTTCTATCTACGAATACCAGTAGAGGCACAATAATGTTCAAATTCTTTACTGCAATACTCACCACCATTATCAGATCTAAGACATTTTAATCTTTTTCTAGTCTCATTTTCAACCAAGCTTTTCCATTTCTTAAAAGTTTCAAATACATCAGATTTCTGTCTAATGAAATATATCCATACTTTCCTAGTTGCACCATTAATGAATGTAACATAATACTGAAAGCCACCAAGGGAAGATACCTGAGCTAGACCCCATACATCTGTATGCACGAGCTCTAATTTTTCATCTTTCTTTTCCTTCCCACTCTTTACAAAACTAACTCCCTTTTGCTTTCCATACACACAAATTTCATAGAAATCCATATTAACACATTTCAAACCTGGTAGAGCTTTCTTTGAATGAAGTAATTTCATACCTTTTTCACTCATGTGCCCAAGTCTATTGTGCCACAACACTATTTCAGAATCTCCAGCTACTATCTCTTGTTCTACCTGCTCAACTGCAACAACTGTTCTTGAACATTCATTTTTCTTTGAAACAATGAAAGTAGAGGGAACAATATAACCTGTGCAAAGATATAAGGTGCCTACTTTCACACCTTTTGCTACTACTAAGGAACCTTTTGAAACCTTCCAATTTTTATCATTAAAAGTAATTGTGCAACCCTCATCAGCAAGTTGCCTTGCTGAAATTAAATTTCTACTCAGCCTTGGAACATGTCTTACCTCTTGTAGTAGCCAATGATTCCCATTGTGCAACTTAATCTTGATTTTCCCTTTTCCAACAATTTGACAAGGTTCATTATCTCCCAAATAAACTATCCCAAAATCCCCTTGGATGTAATCAACAAAATAACCTCTATGGGGTGTAGCATGAAATGAAGCCCTCGAATCTAACACCCATGAATCATCAACATTTTCTAAAGACAAGAGCAAAGCATCCTCTTCAGAGTTGTTACTTACCACATTTGCCTCCTCGTTTCCATCATGTTTGTCTCCTTGATCTTTCTTCCGAGACCAACAATCTTTCATCTTATGTCCTGGTTTTCCACAGTACCAACAGTCACTAGGTCCTCTTAACTGAGACCTCTTTCCCTTTGACTTCCCTCATGAGTTTCCATGATTTCCAGAGTTGTTTCCTCTATCTCTTGTTTTGCCTTTGCTTTATGCGTTCAATACACTACCCGATGTGGATGCCCTTGAGCTTTTCCTATGAATTTCCTCACTCAATATAACACCAATAACATCATCAAACTTTAGGGTATTAGAACCAGAAATAGAATTACTAACAGCCATTACCAAGCCATTCCATCTTTCTGGCAAAGAGCACAAAATCAAGAGAGCCCTAACCTCTTCATCAAAATTAATTTTAACTGAGGCTAACTGACTTGTAACTGTATTAAACTCATTCAAATGATCAACGACTGATCCACCTTCTACCATTTTTATATTAAATAAATGCTTCATAAGAAATACCTTGTTTGAAGCTAAAGGCTTTTCATACAACTTCGCTAGGGTGTCCATCAGATCTTTAGCTTTCATTGCTCCAGTAATATTGAATGCCACCAATTGTGTCAGGCATAGATGAATACTCCCCAATGCCTTCCTATCCAAAATATCCCAATCATCCTGAGACATTGTTGCCTCTTTCTTGGCTATTCCCTCTAATGGCTGCCATAGATCCTTCTGATAGAGATAGTCCTCCATTTGCATCTTCCATAACTGGAAGTTTTGCCCATTAAACTTATCAACCTTCAACCTACCCTCATCTGCCATTTCTCCCACTTAACCAAGAGACTCTCCCATTGACTCGTGAGACCTACTTCAGAGAATAGATGAAAGAACGAACAAAATAACCTCACTTTGATACCACTTGTTAGAATAATAAGTAGAAAAATGCAAATATTAACACATAGAAGAGAACACAATAACACAATGTTTAATGTGGTTCACCCAATTAAGATAGCCCTCAACACCTTGTGGAAGTATCGACTGACTGTCTCTCCTGAGTGCCAAAAGTTGTGGGCAATCTTGCAGTTCCTCAAATTGTGGCCAAGGGTGTGGAGGAACATCACAAGTTGTTCTTCCAACTTCAAGTGTATCGTATCTATAAAGCTTCCTTTCAGCCTTAGGATACTAGCTAGATGAAAGAAGGCTCCCTTTCTCATGTAAAAATGATCATGACAATCCACATCATTGGAATGAATAACCATTCTATAAAAATAATTTTCCTTTTCTTATTCATTTACCCATTTGTGCATTGCCTTCTCAGGTGAACTTTACTTTGGCTACAACAAGCAAAGCAAGAATAGCTGTGAGAAGACAATTGTATGTAGTCTCCATAGCTACGCATCCTAGAATGTCAATATTCTCAATAGGATCCATGAATGGCCTAAAATGTGGACAAACACAATGATTTCAGTGAGGAGATATCCACTATCAAGCACAAAGATAGAGCCTACATTAGTTACTAAAACCACATATGTATGTATCTCATGAATTTGTTAGCCTCGTTGCATTAAGAATTCAATAAGTTTACAAACACCTAGAGTGTCTATTAATTACTAAAATACAACAAGGAGTACCAATTGGTAACGATCACAAGCTCATCATTAACTATTCATGATTCTATCCCATGTTATATGTATATACTTGATCCATTGGTTTAGGCTGATGATGTACTGTTCATGATTGTATTGTTGGTGATAATTTTGAGTAACCTTACCCAATCCCACAATTGGAATCACAATTAGAATGTTCATCTACAGGGGTTGTATACCTGCTCTGCCCAAATCAGTGTTGATGATTAAAAAGAAAGGTATTTTAGTCATCAAATTTCCAGCCTATCTTTGTCATCATCAACACTTATTTTGGGCACAACAACCTTTTTTAATCATCAACGCTTATCATCAACACTGATTACTGCTTAGTCTTTGGTTTTCTTAGTGAAGAAAACCAAAGGCTTAGCAATGATCATGAAAAAGTACCACCAATTTTGTACTTATTGCTGCCAATTTTGAGGCTTTTCATTCATATACTTCTAAGACTAAGTGGAAAATCAGTCGGTTCTACTCATCAAATGGCTAGGAAAAGACATGTATTTACATCATTTGAGAAAGTTGAAAATAAAAACATATATATTGAACAAAATTAAATCCAAAAACAACATTATCTTGATATTTATATTGCTAAGAATTTGACAATGGAGTAAATGGTATAGTTAAGGTACCCAATTGGTTTATTCATGATGTGTGTCTATGTATTTGAAAAACTGGGTAATCTCTTGCCTATCTACCAAGTTGCTCAGTCACTCAAAAAAAATAAAAAAATAGCCTAACTGTGTTGTTATAAATGATATTATTAACAGCTCTTAGGTACTTGTTGATGGAACATTGGATAAGCCCTGTAAGCTTCATTTCTTTAGTGGATTTGTCAATCTTCAAAGAATCAGGCCATGTTTGAATTGGTGACAAGAAAAGATTGTAAGATATTCCTCTAGTATTCTCTGTTAGGCCACCTAAACTTTCAAATAATGTAATTGAAAAGTCATCTAAAGGTTTTCCATGACCTTCTTGCTATACCAAAGTTTTCATTAAGTGATATGCCCCTAACCCTTTAAAGCGCATTGGATAATAACTTATGAGTAGTTGGGTTGTGGCTACCTTAACTCTTAAATACGTTGTGTAGTCATTGTCATAATCATATATAGGTAGTTAGGTCATCCTAGGGTTTATAGTTAAGTATCTAAGTCATCTTGGGTGGTAACCAAGGCATAATTAGGTATAAATAGGAGTTAGCGGCTAGTTATTATCATCATATTGAATATTGTTTCCTATTGAATATCCTTTACTTTAAAAACATTTATCAAATCGAAGGCACGAACAATCTTGACCCTTCATAAAATGGCTTGAGATATCAAATAGAGAGGGGAAGGTAAAGAGGGAATACATATACAATGTTTTGGAGGTATTTTATTTCAAGGTATTGTGTGGCAAGGCATCATGGTGAATTCTCAACAAATTGGTGTAGAGAAATGGAACAAGAATTTGGTCGAAATGGTGCAATGTCCGTTATAGGGAAAAAGGGTATAAAGACCATGTTTTGGATTGATGTGGTTAAATGCTCTAATTACATATTGAATCAAGTTCTCCACAAATCTATTCATGATATAACTCATATGAGAAATGGTAAGGAAAGAGGCCTGTTATTATGAACTTGAAAGTTTTTTGGAGGGCAACATGCAGGCTTAATTGAGATGCAAAAGAAACTTGATCCAAAAGTCATAACTATATCATGATGGGTTATTATGGGAAGTCCAATGTCCATGGACTATGACATCTAATGGATCACAAGCTCATTATCTAAAGAGAGGTGATGTTTGATGACAACGACAAACAAGGACGTACAAAATTGCACATATTGTACAAAATAATACTTCATTCATGTAGATTTCTTATGATCCCAGCTATTATAATGGTGACAAAGATGCATAAAGGATTGGAGACTAGGTTTCTTTTGTTGTAAGTATAGAGGACATTATCTCAGAAGCTAAAGTGGTGAGTACATCAGAAAAAGTGGCAGCTTCAAATGAGTACAATATAGGGAAAGCATAGAAAACCAAGCTGCTAATTGACATGAGAACAATAGAGAATCTAACCCAGAAAATGCCATGGAAAATTATAGAGGCAAGGAAAATGAAGACATTTTTTTGCATGAAACAATGCAAGACCACCAAAAACCATTACTCATGGCAAACCAAAAAAGTTGTCCAATTGGAATGAGTACAATACAAGGAAAGCACATAAAACCAAGCTGCTAATTGACATGAGAAAAATAGAGAATCTAACCAAGAAAATGTAATGGAAAATTACAAGGCAAGGAAAATGAAGACAAGTATAAGAGAGGATGTTGATTCATTAGCAAAAGCATACACCATAAAAATGCACATCCAATTGTCCAACTGGAATGAGTACAATACAGGGAAAGCGCAAAAAACCAATTGAATCTAGTTCTGAATTCATTAGTACTAAAAACACCCACTGAACCCTAAACCCACTTGGGTGTCGTAACCTTTACATGTTGGGCCAAACCTAGCCTCAATGCTCTTGAATTAAGGGTTTTCTACCAAATAAAATTCACTATCATAGTCGAAACCCTTTTTCTCAGACAATCACTCACAAAATGATTCTTTGATAGCAAGTTCTAGTTTTTTAGAATCTGATTATCTACATGTGTGTTTCTGGATTCGATTGTGTGTGTTTTTTAGCATCAACGTTTCAGATCACACTCTGTGATCCATCATCAGGATGAGAGGAGAGAGTGTAAGAATGGAAAAAATGAAGCAGACCAAGCCATTCTCATGGGATATAAGGAAAGGAGAAGACACGAAAAACTATGCAGAGAAGAGAAAAGAAAAACCACAAAAAAAACTCAAATTTATATGTGCAGATAAAGAAGATGAGTGAAAGTGAGATTAATTTTTAAGATGCAATGAATGATATGAAAAATCATAACAGCGAAAATAAAAATAATAATAAGAAACATATAAGTTGCAAGACACAGTAAACATACAAATGTAATAAGGTAGAGTAAATTAAAACAAATGTAGAGGATAGATATAAAAAGTATGACGATAAATAATAATAATAATAAGAACATGAAAAGATTAATAATATAAGATGTATTATATAAAGACATGTATCACAATAAAATACAAAATATGCATAGAGGTGATATATATGTATATACCTCTATGTATATTTGTCATATATGCCCAATACATAATAAATCTTATTCGTATATGTATATACTTATACATATAAGACCTAATAGGATAAACATACAAGAAGATAAAAGAAAAACATAATCAGAAATGAAATATTAACGAGATGTATTAACCTTTTCATGAATTATTAATCTTTTCATGTTCTTATTATTATTATTTATCGTCATACTTTTTATATCTATCCTCTACATTTGTTTTAATTTACTCTACCTTATTACATTTGTATGTTTACTGTGTCTTGCAACTTATATGTTTCTTATTATTATTTTTATTTTCGATGTTATGCTTTTTCATATCATTCATTGCATCTTAAAAATTAATCTCACTTTCACTCATCTTCTTTATCTGCACATATAAATTTGAGTTTTTTTTGTGGTTTTTCTTTTCTCTTCTCTGCACAATTTTCCGTTTCTTCTCCTTTCCTTATATCCCATGAGAACGGCTTGGTCTGCTTCATTTTTTCCATTCTTACACTCTCTCCTCTCATCCTGATGATGGATCATAGAGTGTGATCCGAAACGTTGATGCTAAAAAACACACACAATTGAATCTAGAAACGCACATGTAGTTAAAATGGATTGTGGAAATCTGATATTATTATCTGATTATCTACCCAATTGGAAAGTGCTTCAAATTTCTTATTTTTTAAGGGATTAAATTTCTAATATGGATCTAACTACAAATATCCATTCTTTCCACTAACATTTCTCCACAGAAAGGACCCCTTTGTCACAAATATTCTTTATAGCTTCTAATATTACACAGTTTAAAGCTAGGTCCTACAAAACCACTGTGACTTCAATAAGAGTATTCAATCATCTTAGCCAGGACCCCAATAGATGGATGCCTCAAGAACCAAATGATAAATCTTTGGAAATAAATGGGGCTACCAATATCATCCAATGCCCACATAAAAACCAATTGATAAGACTTTGGAAATGAGACATTATTTAAACCATACGTCCCATTAAACCTCTACAAGCTAAGTCACAAATCATACAATTGCCCTATGATTCCTATTTCTTAACTGTTCCATGAGATACAAAATTGTATAGATATTAGGCTAAAAATGTGTATGCCCATTTTGTCATGAGCAAGGAGGATGCAACAAAGGAAGAATAGTTTGTCGAATATGGCCTAAAGATTCGACAAACTAAAGAAAGAAGAAATTATATGACAGTTAACAAAATGTTATTCATAGAGTGCACCCAAGTAATGTTGCATCGAACATAATGGATGCCAGCAAAATCTTCTACACAAACTCTAACAGAAGAGATTTTATAAAGTGGGCCATCAATCAAATAAAAGTTAGTATGGAGAATCCAAATCCTGCAATGTACACAATCATCATATTTCTATTTTTATGTGTCATAAGGAAGATGAAATTCAGAGGCATCATAGAGACAATATTTTTTGGGCACTATATTATTTTGATGATGACATTGTTCTCAATTTATTGTAGGGGCCTCATAGATTTGTGGGATTGGTGAATCCCATGACCATCCTCCATATACGGTGGACAAGCACAGTGTAGAAAATTGAGTCGAGCCATCTTGGGGCTAAATACATTCATTTAAAACTCCCCGATCTAGAAAGGTTTCAGAGAGAAGCATGACCAAGGGAGTATAATAAAGACACTATTAATATGATTTAGAACAATAGAGAGGGGGGGGGTGTGAATCAATTGTTCTCAGGTCTAGATGTACCAATTGAACATTCAAACACTTCAAAAAACTCAGCTCTAATCACCAAATCAACTTGGTCTCTAAAGAACATATATCATAAAAACATATAACATGCAGTCCATTGTCCAATAGTATTTAACTTGCAGAATATCAAAACACTCAAACAAGTATGACACCAGGATTTATAGTGGAAACCCAATTTGGGAAAAATCACTTTGTAACATGTTACTAATATTTTCACTCTTATGAAGTGAGCTCTATGAAAATCCAACCTTGTCAAAGGTTTACAAACACACTATTAGGTGTGACCCTGTTAAAGGATTTCAATCACCATGTTAGGAGTGGCCTGGTCAGAGGACTTGAGTAAATTCCATTAGAATGTCACCTTGATTAAAGGATTTATCAATGACTGTTAGGTCAACCTTTATTAAAAGATTTTGACTGTTACAATGGTTAGAAAGTAGCAGTAGTTTTTTATCTATAAAACATACAACTCACTTTGTAGATAACAGATCCAATTCGCACATATATGTTGATTTACTAATAGGGTATAATTTCCATCTCGATCTCTGATCTGCTTGGAATTCGCTTCAAGCAATCACAACTCTAATCTTCACCTTCAACCTTCTGCTTAGACTTATCAGTCAATAACATCAACATCACTAGCATACTCAGTAACCTCACCATTAGGTTTCCTTTATACCTCTCTAGATAGGTAGATCTATCTTTTGCCTCTTAATCTCCTCAGTAGTGTATCATCTTAAAATGGAAGCACTTTCATGTTAAGAATGTTTAGCCCTCTGAGTAAGTGGTCTGGGGTCATGTCAAATGCATTGATTAGGTCTTTGCATGGATCTAGCTTTTTCCCCATGTTCTGCTTCTCTCTCCACCCATTTCTAGCTTTTTCCTAGCACTTGGTCCTGAGAATTTGAGATCTGGGACCTCAAGGTCAAAGTCGAGCTCCTAGGTCAAGGTCAACCTCAACCTTGACCTAGGGTAGAGTTGACCTTGACTTTGACCTGGGGTAGATTTGACCTCAACCCTGACCCTAGGTCCAATTTTCAAGTTCTGAAGGTTTCGAGATATCGGGCTTCGAAAAGTTTTATTTTCCCGCTTCCAGGTCGATTGTTTCGGATTTCAGAATGGTAAACTCTTAAATTGCATTTAATCTAGGTCCATTTCTAGGGGTTAAGGTTAATTGGGATTTAATTCTCCAATGTCAGTCTCTCTAGAAGTTTGTGCCCTAGATCACTATAAAAGGAAGCCTTCCTCTCTCATTTTCTCCATCCATAAATCAAACATCTCACATCCACTTTTCATGAGAAAAGCATTTGAGACCTCAAGTAAGATCAAGAAAGCATTCAATTTCTCCATTTAAGATCAAGTATTCAATCATTCAAGCCTTTTGAAGGGATTTGGTTCAAGCATTCAAGATTCATCATTCAAGCCCAAGATATATCCATCATGGTGGTGTGATCTTCCTTCAAGATCCTTTATTCATTTTAAAGATCTATTCATTCTTCCCTCAAGGTGGATTCCAAGCATACAATCGTGGAGGTTTTGATTTACATTTGTCAACATACTTGTTTACATTTGAAATACAATTGTATATCTACTGAATATCATAGCTTCATTGTTAGATCTACTTCTACTACTTGCTAGCATTCTCTATTTCAATTCCATTATTAAGGTTGATTCTAAACCGAGGTTTGACTATAGCAAACCCCTCATCCAAATAACAAAACCATTTTTATTGCAGGTACAGGTACATGACAATGAATTGCAGTTCAGATCTGGATACCCTTTTCAGTGAACTTTCGAGTTCCACGAATAGAATTTCTATCAGAGCTGTTTTGGGTCAAGGTCAACCTTTAGTTAGGGTTAAGATTATGCCCTGGGGTAAGATTGTGCCCCGCTATCTGGGTCAAAGTTGGTTTGACCTCAAAAAGACAAAAGTTTTATGGGTTTTCTTTGTCTCGACATTTCCAGTTCAAAGCAGGTTGCAGAATCTCCCGAAACTAAACACAAACATTAGAAAATAGTGATTCCCGCATCAGCCTTCTTTCAAGATAAGTATTTCTATTTTATTTAGTTTGTATGTCCACAACATTTTCCATCATAGATATTCCATCACACACCTATTCAAATTTACAACTATTCATTTTGGTGAACTCGACAAACTTACCCCCTATCTTTTGTGGATTTAGATGCCCTATTGTGATTAGATTTCCTTTTTGTATTAGACAATTCCTTCTTTTTGGTGTTAGGTCTTTTATTTTCTTGCATCAAGATTAGGTTTCTTTTATGCTCTTGAATTTTAATTCAAAAATACAAAAAAATCTATATATTCAACAAAATCAAAAAACATTTCTTGCATTTCATTTACTATGAAGATTGTTAAGATGCTTTGGTGTGTAATTATGTTCTTTATTACCCTTCTTTTAGCATCTCTTTACCATACCTATGATGTTTATGAGAGTATCATTCACTTCATTATGTTGATGACCCTTCATTTTGCACTTGCCTATGCTTTTATGAAATTGACTGATACTAGTCTTCCTACTTTCAAAACTTTCATTATAGATTCATGTGGTGGGCTTATTACTCTTTTGGATTATGTGAAGAATTTGGTAGATGATACATCGTCTCCTAATTTTCCTAATCCTAATCCTATCATTCCTAATTTGATTCCTAACTTTCCTATTCCTAATCCGATGCCTAATTCTCCATCTATCAATCCTAGACTTTCCCATGCATATGATGGGATTCAAGCTATAGTTCAAGATGCAGATGTGCAAGACTTCTTTGATTTACCTTCTCCTCTTATTCATGATGATATTAAAGGAAAGGGTAAAGAAACTTCTTCAAAACCTATTATCCCACCTTATACAACTTTTACACATGAGCATGATAAACAATCACTTCTTGTAGAAGCTTTACATTATATATACACTACAAGATTCAATATGTTGACTAAACAAGGTTATAGAGGTTTAGGGCTTGGCGTTAATGAGCATGGTATCAAGTATCCAATTCATATACCTCCTAAATAGGATATGTATAGTTTTGGTTATTCACAATCTCAATTCAAGGTGGTTGATGTTGATCGTTGTCCTCCTCTTCATCCTACACCTACCTTAGATAAACCTGATACTCGTCAATATGTAGCTAAGAAGGTGTATGTTCAATTAATGAATTCCAAGAAAGAAATTTTTAAACCTATGCCGAAAAATGCTTTATCCAAGTATAAATGTCCTTTTCATTATAGTAATACACATTTACTTGCTGATTGTAAACATTTCAAGATATATATTAGGGAAAGAGTTGCTTCAGGAATTATATCTCATTCTCGTGCAGTTTTACAATTCCTTCATAATTTTGATATAGGGGATACCCCTCATTCTGATATAATATAGATTTCTTCTCCTCTTGTCTCTGGACTGGGGGGTAAGAGGTTTATTTTCATCCAGTCTCCTAGGATCCATTAGGATTTTAGCATATATTGTGTCTTGAGCTTAATTGGTATTCTTTCTACCCTCTCTCTGTATGGTTTTGTATTATGTTTATAATCATCCATAGATTCTATATTCAAGATATATTTTTTAAGACATTATTCCATTATACTGACTAATGTTTTGACTATGAATAGCCTTTTTATATGAGAGGTTGTTGTCCTAGGTCATCACCTCTACTCTATTTTGCAAATTATGTTCATTATAAACTCTTTCCCTTGCTCTGGTGATTAGTGTTGTTTCCCACATTTCAAAGATTCCTCTTCCTCTTGATTGAAGGGGGCTTGATGATTGAATCTTTGTTCCCACTTGATTTATCTTTGAAAGAAAATATTTTATCTAAAAGCACTCCTCTATGGTGGGGATCTTCTTGATAAGATCTCTTTCTTTGAGGATCCCTTTTCATAAGTGACATATCCTTTTCATGATTATCTATGCTTTTGGATGTAGGGGTCAATACCCTTCGCTAAGAATGTAGTATACATTGTTGTAAATAGGATATCTCCTTACATTATGAAGTAGGTATTCTCTTCCTCTTCCTTATCTTGTCTAGTAGATAGCCATGATAAGGAGGGGGGCATATATAGGGTCTCCCTTGTACTATAGCTTTTAATTTATATGCTAAATCCTCTGAAGGTAACGCACATAAGTTGCTAAATCCTGAAGAGACACACATTTTTCAAAATTCAATATGCTAAATCCTCTAAAGGTAACACACATAAGTTGCTAAATCCTAAAGAGACATGTATTTTTCAAATTTCAATATGCTAAATCTTCCGAAGGTAACACACATAAGTTGCTAAATCCTGAGGAGACACGCATTTCATATTCATAGCGATACAAGAAGGTGGATCTATGGATATTCTAGAAGTCGTCAGAAGATGCATTACAATTACAAAGTGCAGTTTATGGGTGAACTATCAGGTTTGGCCACCTGTTTAGCTCTCCCTCCTTGGTGATTCACAGTAAGGTGGGCATCTTATTGGGTGAGGTAATCACTTTCTCTTTTCTCTCTTTTCGCTTTCATGCTAGTAGGACTGGATCACGAAGCTATGTTATTTATAGTGTTGCTCTTGTATTTCTTATGTAATAATTTATGCTTTTATAATAACTTTCCAAATATGATATTAGTATAGGAAATATTTCTTAGCAAGGTTTCCTCTACTAGTTGATTTGGGTTTTTTTAGTACTAACCCCTCTTTTTATGTTTTTGCACCCTCGTGCGTGTGTGTTGAGTTAGAATATTTTAGCCTAGAGGCATGTGTCCTTAAGATAAGTGTTATTTTATCTCATTGTGAATCAACTTGGATCTCTCCTTTCTTCTCCTTTACCAAGAGTTTGCATTGAATCCATACTCTTGCTATAGTGGGGGCTTAATGTATCATCTTAAAATGGAAGAACTTTCATGTTAAGAATGTTTAGCCCTCCAATTAAGTGGTATAGAGTCATGTCAAGCACCTTGATTAGGTCTTTTTATAGATCTGACTTTTTCCCCTATTCTACTTCTCTCTCCACCCATTTCTAGCTTTTTCCTGGCACCTGGTCCTGAGAATTTGAGACTTGGGACCTCAGGGTCAAAGTTGACCTCCTGGGTCAAGGTCAACCTTGACCCTGACCCAGGGCAGAGTTGACCTCAACTATGACCTAGGGTAGAGTCGACCTTGACCCTGACCCTAGGTCTAATTTTCAAGTTTTGGAGGTTTCGGGATATCGGGCTTTGGAAAGTTTTATTTTGCATTTAATCTAGGTCCATTTTAGGGGTTAAGGTTAATTGGGATTTAATTCTCCAATGTCGGCCTCTCTAGAAGTTTGTGCCCTAGATCACTATAAAAGGAAGCCTTCCTCTCTCATTTTCTCCATCTATCAATCAAGCATCTCACATCCACTTTTCATGAGCAAAGCATTTGAGACCTCAAGAAAGATCAAGATAGCATTCAAGTTCTCCATTGAATATCAAGGATTCAATCATTCAAGCCTTTGAAGGGATTTGGTTCAAGCATTCAAGATTCATCATTCAAGCCCTAGATCTATCCATCATGGTGGTGTGATCTTCCTTCAAGATCCTTTGTTCATTTTCAAGATCTATTCATTCTTCCCTCAAGGTGGATTCCAAGCATACAATCATGGAGTTTGTGATTTACATTTGTTAATGTTATGTTCAAGCTTTTGCATCAACATACTTGTTTACATTTGAAATACAATTCCATATCTATTGAATATCATAGCTTCATTGTTAGATCTACTTCTACTACTTGCTAGCATTCCCTATTTCAATTCCATTATTAAGGTTGATTCCAAATTGGGGTTTGACTAAGGAAAACCCCTCATCCAAACAACAAAACCATTTTTCTCGCAAGTACAGGTACAGGAAAATGAATTGCAGTTTAGATCTGGATACCCTTTTCGGTGAACTTTCAGGATCCACAAATAGAATTTCCATCGGAGCTATTTTGGGTCAAGGTCGACCTTCAGTGAGGGGTAAGATTATTCCCTAGGGTAAGATTGTGCCCCGCTATTTGGGTCAAAGTCGACCCAACCTCAGAAAGACAAAAGTTTTTGGGATTTTCTCTGTCTCAACATTTCCAGTCTGAAGCAGGCTGCAGAATCTCCCAAAACTGAACACAGACATCAAAAAATAGTGATTTATGCATCAACCTTCTTTTGAGATAAGTATTTCTATTTTATTTAGTTTGTATGTCCACAACATTTTCCATCATATATATTTTATCACACACCTATTCATATTTAGTACTATTCAAGTAGATCTTAGGTTAGGTCAGATCCAACAGATCTTTCCAACATTTAAGTCCTTCATACATCCTTCTAGAAACATCTTCAATCTCCTCATTGAATCCATAATAAAATGATTTATCATGCATTAAATTCTCCATATAATCAATTAATAAAGTCAACACGATTTACATAACCCAAGAGTTCAACTGTGTCGACTAGAAATTTGAATTCTTCCTCCAAATGTAAATTGTTGACGCTCGTTCAATACCGTGTTCATCTCCTCGTTTATCACTATATAACTCGGTCATCTCTTCAAACTGTCTTCCTCAGCTAACACTTTCCTGCTTGGTAATTTCATGTCACTCGACATAAACTGATGTTTGGTCAACACTAGATTTACTTGGCATATACTGGCGTTCGGTTGACACAAACATCACTCGGCTTAAACTAGATTTCTTCACTTTTGCTTGATTAAGCCTACTTCTTCAGTCTTTCTTCTTACTTAGATAAACAATACATTATCTCATCACAGTGCCAAATAATCAAGTACTCATTGAAGTGTTAAATAACTCAACCTTTCCTTAGGTGCTATTGTTATCTCCCTTGCCCTAATCCTTTGCATGAATCAATAGATATAGTACTTTATTAGATAGAAATTGTCTTACGAGTTAAGGTTTGACATCAATGACAATACAATAATTGTTTCAATTGTAGTTTCCAACAATCTCCCTCTTTGGCATTGATGGAAACACCACGTGAATACCACATGATTTACCAACCAATCCAAACTTTGTCATTGCATCAGAAATATTTATAATATCCTTAGCTTCATTCTAATTCTCAATAACTTAGCCTTACTCAAGACCGTTTACATAGTAACTCCCTCTGAATCTCTTATTTGTCTCTCCCTCTTTGATTATATCCTCTTAATGTGTATGAATCTCATTCATCTCTGAAATCTCTCCCTCTTTAACAAAAATGCCAAAGCATCAACTAGAACTTACATCTTTCAAATGTAAATGTCATCTTGTCAGTTCAGTAACAGTATTTCTCCCTCTTTCATCTTGCTTATGACTGATTATCAACTTTGCTATTCTTTTCACAACTCTAGGCAACTCCTAAAGTGTGACCTTTCTTGCATCAATTTGTCAGATATTATGTGCAACACATTTGATGCAGTGCTCGTAGCTTGACTAGGTAGACTTAGTTAGGGGAAGTACCCCTAATTTACCTCTTAGATATTCATGAGCATCCTTAGGTAAATCTTTTGTGAATATGTCTGCTAGTTGTTCCTTTGTGTTCACATATTCCATTCTCACTTCTTTCTCCTGTACCAATTCTCTTAAGTAATGATACTTAATTGCAATGTGTTTGGTCTTTGTATGCATTACAAGGTTCTTTGATATGTTAATGGCACTAGTGTTATCACAGAAGATAACAATAGGTTCAGTAATTTCCTCTTTCATTCCTTTCAATAATTGCTTGATCCATACCAAATTTGAACAGTTCATTGCAGCTACCACATACTCAACTTCTATTGTAGATTAGGAAATGCAATTTTATTTCTTGCTTGTCCAGGAAACTAATCTTTATCAAAGAAAGAAAGCTCCTCCATTTGTACTTTTCCTATCATCGTCATTTCCTGCCCAATCAACATCAGTGTAAACTCTCAGTTCAAATTTCTCATTTCTCTTATAGTACAGTCCATACTCTTTTGTCCCTTTCAGATATCTTAGTATTATTTTCACAGCCATCATATGATTTTCCTTAGGATTGGCAGATAATCTTGCCACAATCCCAACTACTAGAGCTATATCTAGTCTATTGTGAACAACATATTGTAGCTTTCCAATCATGGTTCTATACAGGGTTTGATTCACTTCAGCAGTATCATTAGTCTTAGATAGTTTCTATCCAGTAGCCATAGGAGTACTCACTGGCCTTGAATCCTCCATCCCAAAAGTTTTTAGTATCTCTTTGACATATTTAGATTGTGTTATGAAGATACCTTTCTCCATCTGATAGATTTGTAAACTAACAAAGAATTTGATCTCACCAAACATAGGCATCTCAAATTTAGTTTGCATTTCATTTGAAAATTTCTGACACAAGGCATATTGTCCACCAAATATAATATCATATACAAAAATTTCTTCTAACAAAATCCCTTTACCTTCTTTAGCTTTCATGTACAGATTGTTGTTGTCATTTGTCCTTGCAAATTCAATCTTGATCAAATAATTGTGCAGCCTCTCATACCATGCTCTAGGGGCTTGTTTCAATCCATATAGTGCTTTGTTTAGTTTGCAAACCATATTTTTCTTGTCTGGATCAACAAATCCTTCAGGTTGTTCAATATATACCTCTTCTTCTAATATACCATTTAAAAATGCAGATTTGACATCCATTTGGTATATCTTAAAATATCTATAAGCAACATATGCAAGTAGAGTTCTTACTCCTAATCTTGCTACGGGGGCAAATGTTTCCCCATAGTCTACCCCTTCTTCTTGTGCATAACCTTTGCATATTAGTCTTGCCTTGTTCCTTGTGACTTGTCCATGTTCATTGAGCTTATTTATGAATACCCATTTTGTTCCAATAACATTCTTTTTTTCTTCTCTTGGCACTAGAGTCCAGGTATCATTATTTTCAATTTGATCTATTTCTTCATTCATAGCTTGAATCCAGTCTTCATTCTCTAAAGCATCTTTTACTGTCTTAGGCTCAAACTCACACAATAAACATGTAGGGTCTTTCAACTTACTTCTGGTCAAGACTCCAAATTCTTTATCTCCAATGATTTGTTCAGGCTTATGATGTCTTCTCACATACTATGCCAATGTAGGTTCGTATCTCTTCTTAGGTTCATCATGAAAATTATCAGATTCTACTTCTAATTGCTCGACAACATCCTCCTGATGCTCAGAATTGCTTACCTGGGACTCTACATCTGGTGCAGGTGTATTACTTGTCTCTCCTTCTTCCATATAGACAAAAGATCTAGTCTTCAGGTTCTTTATTGCTTTCTTGTTCATTTTTCTCTGCATATTCATCAACTCTCACATTTATACTTTCCACAATTTTGTTAGTGTTATAATTCAAACACTTATAAGCTTTACTCTTAGTGGAATAGCCTAGGAATATGCCTTCATCGATTTTAGCATCAAACTTTCCATTTCTATTATCCTTTAGTCTATAGCATTTACTCCCAAAGATTCTAAAGTATTTCACATTAGGTGCATATCCATGCCATAATTCATAGGGTGTAACATTTGTACCTTTCTTGATTTGTACTCGGTTCAAGGTATAAACAACTATACTTATCGCTTATCTCTAGTATTTATGTGCAACAATCTTCTCAATCATCAGTGTCCTTGCACAATCCGTGTAATAGATATGTTTCTCCTCGCAGCTATACCATTTTGTGGAGGTGTTCTAGGTGCAGACATCTATCTCTTGATTCCTCTATCATTGTAGAACATATTGAACTCATTTGATATAAACTCTCCACCTTGTTCATATCTCAGACATTTTAGGCTTCTACCTGTCTCTTTTTCAACCTTAGCTAAATACCACTTAAACAACTAAAATGCATCAGATTTTTCTTTCAAAAACATTATAGTCATCATTCTAGTGTAATCATCAACAAATAGAATAAAATACTTAGCACCACAATAGCTTTGTATTCCCATAGGTCCACAAAGGTCAGCATGAACCAAATCCAAAATGTTCTCAGAAGTAAATCTCTTGCTCTTGAAACTAGACTTTGTCATTTTCCCAACTGACATTGTTTACGCTTCACATTATCAGGTTTCTTCAATCTCGGCAAATCTCTAACTTTCTTCTTTTTACTTATACTTACCAGATTGTCAAAGTTAACATGACATAGCCTCTTATGCCATAACCATACATCATTAAATTATGAAAACAAACATGTCTCTTCAATTAGATCTAGATAGAACAAATTACCTCTAGTATGTTCACCACTTCCAATCAGTTCACCAGTAGCATGAAATATTTTAGCCTTTCTATGATGAAATTCCACTTGGTAACTAGTGCTATTAAGCTGTGCAACACTCAAAAAATTATAGTTAAGACCTTCAACCCAATAGGCATTTTCACAAGTGATCTTATCAGTTAGCTTAATGGATCCTTTACCTCTCACAAGACATGGTGCATCATTACCAAACTTAACACTTCTACCTTTGTAATGATCTAGGGTTTCAAATTTACTTTTCTCATCGGTCATGTGATATGAGCAACCACTGTCAATAATCCATTTATCACCTTTACTCACATAAGAAATAAGTGCAGTTTTCTCATCAGAATCATAATCATCTTTCATCGCAACATAAACTACTTCAATATCAAAATTATCACTGTCACTATCACTTTCCTCTTCTACAATGTAACATGATTTCTTTCCTTTTTCCTTGTAATCTCTGTACTTTCAATGATATATGTTATCTCTCTTATCTTTATACATGCTTTCTCTATCCTCATCCTTGTCATTCTTATCGGGGTACATTGTAGCAATATGGCCAACTTTATTACATGAAAAATAGATTATAGGAAGTTTACCTTTGTATTTTCGTTTTCCTCTCTTCAATCTTCTAGCCATGAGTGCTTCAAGATCATCCAGTTCCTCATTAGAAGTGTCACTTTCACTTTCACTTTTCACATATTTATCTTTTTCTCTTTTAGATTTATGCAAAACCATTTGTGACTTGAATGCAGATTCAACATTAGGAATAGTGTAGTTATCATAGTTAGACAATTCAAAATCAGTAAGCTTACCAACAAGGCTTTCTAGAGTCAGAACATTACTAGGGTTACATCTTGATTCTTGAATTTCTGAAATTATGATAGCATAAATATGAAGTATAGTTCTTAATACCTTTCTAATGACAGTCTCATCATCAATGATTCCATTAGCTCCTCTAATAGCATTCACCATTTCTTTGATTCTTCCACAATACTGAACAATATTCTCACCTTTGTGCATTTTCATTTCATCAAACTTACCTCTCAAGCTTTCAGCTTTTGCCCTCAGTATATTTGTATCACCACCATAGATGGTTGCAAGAGTATCCCACATTTGCTTTGCAGTAGTATAGTCCTTGATGTCCACAAATCTAAGATAGCTTAAGGTAGATGCAATCTCCAACACTGTTTGATTGTGTTCCTATTTTTCTTTCATCTCCTTGGTAGTCATAGGTCCAACAAGTGCAACATAGTCATGTTCAACATAGTATTTTGCCGAATCACCAATACCAACTAGATGCAGTTTCATCAGACTTTTCCATGCAGGGAAGTTCTCCTTATTCAACTTCGGTACCTCCTTCTTATACATCTTGATCATTAGCTTCAAATACCTTCAAAAAATTTCTCTGTAAGCACCAACAACTCTGATACCAATTATTAATATGATTTAGAACAATAGAGAGGGGGGGTGAATCAGTTGTTCTTAGGTCCAGATGTACCAATTGAATATTCAAACACTTCAATAAACTCAGATCTAATCACCAACTCAACTCGGTTTCTAAAGAACATATATCAGAAAAATATATAACATGCAGTCCACTGTCCAATAGTATTTAACTTGTAGAATATCAAAACATTCATAACAAAAGATTCAAACAAGTATGACATTAGGATTTATAGTGGAAACTCAATTTGGGAAAAACCACTTTGTAACATGTTACTAATATTTTCACTCTTCTGAAGTGAGCTCTGTGAAAATCCAACCTTGTTAAAGGTATACAAACACACTATTAGGTGTAACCCTATTAAAGGATTTCAATCACCTTGTTAGGAGTGGCCTGGTCAGCAGACTTGAGTACATTCCATTAGAATGCCACCTAGATTAAAGGATTTATCAATGACTATTAGTTCAACCTTGATTAAAGGATTTTGACTGTTACAATGGTTAGAAAGTAGCAGTAGTTTCTGATTTATAAAACATACAACTCACTTTGTAGATATCAAATCTAATTCACACATATATGCTGATTTACTGACTGAGTATCATTTCCATCTCCATCTTTGATCTGCTTGGAATTCACTTCAAGCAATCACAACTCTAATCTTCACCTTCAACCTTATGCTTGGACTTATCAATCAATAACATCACTAGCATACTTTGTAACCTCACCATTAGGTTTCCTTTGTACCTCTCTAGATAGGTAGATTTGTCTTTTGCCTCTTAATCTCCTCCATAGATCTTAGGTTAGGTCATATCAATGGATCTTTCCAACATTTAAGTCCTTCATAGATCCTTCTAGAAACATCTTCAATCTCCTCATTGAATCCATAATAAAATGATTTATCATGCATTAAATCTCCATATAATCAATTACTAAAGTCAACACGATTTACATAACCTAAGAATTCAACTGTGTCAGTTGGAAATCTGAATTCTTCCTCCAAATGTAAATTGTTGACGCTCGGTCAATACCGTGTTCATCTCCTTGGTCATCACTATATAACTCGGTCATCTCTTCAAACTGTCTTCCTCAGCTAACACTGTCTTGCTCGGTAATTTCTCATCGCTCGACATAAACTGATGTTTGGTCAACACTAGATTTACTTGGCATATACTGGCACTCGATTGACACTAACATCACTCAGCTTAAACTAGATTTCTTCACTTTTTCTCGGGTAAGCCTACTTCTTTAGTCTTTTTTCTTACTTAGATAAACAATATATTATCTCATCATAGTGCCAAATAATCAAGTACTCATTGAAGTATCAAATAACTCAACCTTTCCTTAGGTGCTATTGTTATCTCCCTTGCCCTAATCCTTTGCATCAATCAATAGATATAGTACTTTCTTAGATAGCAATTGTCTTACCAGTTAAGGTTTGACATCAATGACAATACAACAATTATTTCAATTGCAATTTCCAACAGACACATCTCCATCCACTACTATGGCAAAGAAAAATATGGGAGAATATGTTGCGACAAAGATGGCCAAATAGTGGGTTTTTGTTTAGATACAAAAGCCGAAAGTCCTACATCTATGCATTCTCATAATATTGTTAAGGCTAAATTGTTTATGGGAAAGTCTTGTCAGGTAAAATGAGGACCAAATGGGTTACTTATGCAGTAGTACCCTACAAATACAATGCCAAAACTTGAACATTGAAGCAGAACTTGGGTATACATCAAGATTGCAGGTACAAATAAAGTTTGCTTGATATGATATTAAATAGAGAAAGAAATAGGCTTGCTCATGCTTATAAAAGATAGCTTTAACATATTTGATGTGTGCTTAAAGATTCTCTTTATCCAAAATAAAGACAAAGAAGAGCACAATATTATGGAAAGAAAGCAACCAACAAAGGAAAAAATAGGAAAAAAAATATTGAAACACCATCTTCCATGCAAATAGTGACCTGGCAAAATTCACCAATGGGAAAGCTAAAAAAATGCAATCAACACGAGACCTAAAAACATAAAACAAGATTACATACCTCAACACCCAATCTTCCAATCTCCGCTTTATTAAAACACTTCGGCTAAGCTCTGTTATTATTACCTCAACAAAATAGTCTATTATGGCATCTCGTTATTGTGGCTTTGATGATACCTTCCAATAAGCCACCACTTACCTTTCCTTTTTGCCCTCCGCGTATGGTGAAAATACTTATAGTACAAATTTTATAGCCCTCATACCCAATCCACATGCATCACTTTCCTCAGGTCTTTCCATAAAACTCATTCACAACAAATGGCTATGGCCCACGATGCCAAAAAAATCCCCTCACCGAAGGTTTTCTCAGCAGGGATGTGGTTAAACCCTAGTACTAGCCATGCCCTACAATTTTGTGGTTGGATACCCTACCTTCGAATAGAGTTTTTCCTCGGTCGATCCACTTGCTTGACGATCCAAGATTATACGACACAAGGGAGGAACCTACCGGGGAGATTGAGATCGAAGAGGTGGGGAGCTGAACATAGACTTTGATGAGTTTGTCTTCTTTTCTTAGAAAACCTTCAAATTTGGGTTTAGGTCTTCACCGTTGTAAGAAGATTCAAGGACCTGACGATACAATTAAATGGGGTTCACAAAAACCCAAAACCAGCATATGATTTCAAATTCCACCTATTGGGTGGGAAGATAGTGTCACCGATTTTGGTGCCTAAACTGGATTTTGATCTTTGAAACCTGAATTGCAGTTTAGCATCCCAAATGATGGATTTGGCAAAAAAGTGGAAGTTCCACACCCAATTCCACTAACCCAATGGGGCCTTAGGGAAGATTTGGATATGCACTAGCAAGAATCCATGAAGAGATCTAAAGCTAAAAGTTACCATCAAACACCAAAAATTTATCTCCATGAATTCATAGATCTGCTACAAGCTTTGGGTAGGTAGTTTTGAAGGTGTTCATAGCCTCATATATTTTGGTGATGTTTGGGCTCTTCATATATCCTTTTGCACAATGGACATGAGTCAATAAACTATTGGAAATTTTTGTTGAACTAACTAAGAGCAAAAAGAAAACTAATTAAGAACAAAAAAGTAAACTACCTAAATGTTTCATGACCATTACATTTTTAACAAGAGATCATAGTTTATCCCCCTTAGATCTAACTAAGTGTAGAAATCATCAATTTTAAATTCCATTTTGTAATCAATAATTTATTTTGAGGTTGAAGGAAGCCAACATTCCCAAAAAATTTTGAAGATCAGATGTGTAGCATCCCTGAAACTTTTTGAAGGTTGAGGGTGTGGCATCCCGTAACTTTTCAAAGATTAGGGGTGTGCAATCCCTACAACTTTTAGAAGATTGGGGATGTTGCATCCCTGAAACTTTTTGAAGGTCAAGGGTGTTGCATCCTCAAAAATTTATCAAAGATCAAGTGTGTGGCATCTCTAAAACTTTTTGAAGGTTGGGGATGTGGCATCCCAAAAACTATTTGAAGGTCAAGGGTATGACATCACCAAAACTTTCAAAGGTTGGAGATATTGCATCCCCAAAAAATTTTGAAGGTTGGGGGTGTGGCATTCTCGAAACTTTTTGAAGGTTGAGGGTGTAGCATCTCCAAAACTTTTTAAAGTTTGGGGGTGTGGCATCCCCAAACAATTTCAAATATCGGGGGTGTTGCATCCCCAAAACATTTTGAACCTTCAGTCATTGCCAAAAAATTGAAGTCTTTCAAGGATCAGGGATCAAGGATCCCCAATACATTGAGAAAAAGGATTAAACATTTAGGTTTTCTAAGACTTTTTATTCATGGCTTCGATGGTCAAAAGGTTGTCAAATGATTTTTTTAGCTTTTATTTATGGTGCTAAGGGGCCTAGGTTATTTAACAATGACTTGGATAAGACAAACCTACATTTTCTATTGCAAAGCTTGATGTTTATGACAAACTAAAGTTTCCAACCCTAAACTAAACACTAAAGCAAAAGACTCTAACCAAGAACAACAAGGATAATAAACCAAAAAGAAATCTCTAGAGACACAAAACAAATTAAACAAAAGGAAAAAGCAAGGAATAAAAAGAAGACAAAGCAAATAAATAAAAAAAGGGGGGGTCCCCATTCAGTCAACTGATCAAGTGAGGCATGAGTTGTGAGGCACAACAAATAGCCTTGACAAAGGGAGAAATGACCAAAACATTTCTTTATCAATAAGCGATGCTTGAACCAAACCCAAGTTGAGGGACTAGTACTTGTTATAAGATAGAAGAATAACTCACACAAATCCTCAAATGAATATCCTCACATGGACTTTCTATGTGTGCAATGTGTATTTATTTTTTAAGATATTTGACATATGCACACTTGAGAGGATTTAAGTCAAAGCCTATTTAATTTATCATGTCGATTGAGGTTTTCCAAGCATTTCTTTGCTACGAAATAGGTGTTAATAGCCCCGACAAAGTTGCATGTGGGTTATATCCAACCTTTATTTATTGTCAATCAGGTGTGTATAGCCCCAATAAAGACTACTAGAGTCACCCCTTCTTTTTGGCTTGGGACTTTATTTGATAGTTTTGAATATTTTTCCTACTTTTGGTTATTTGACCACTTTCGTCTTTCTTCCATCTCTTTCTTTTTAGTTTTGGTCAAACATATGGTCTAGCTATATTCATTCTCGCTAAGTTAGATGTGTCTCAACTTTTTTAATTAGACATGTCTATTGAATGCATATTTTAGACAACTTCGGGTCCAATTACCAAAAAAATAAATTATTTCAAAAAAATTATGTTTTAACAACTCCCACTCCTTTTATTGGTATTTTTATAAAAATATTAAAATACCCTTTTATAGATCTATACGTAAACCTTTCTATATCTTTTTCATATTTTAATTACTTTTTGTATTTTATATTTAATTTTCATTGAAAGCAATCATTAGCACATAATTATACAGTTGATTATCTTGTCATGGAAAAATAGTAAAATTTATTTAAAATTTTTGGAAAAAGATGATGTAGTAGAGGAAAGAATCTATTTCAAGAGGATATAATATATTTCTATTTTGGATGAATAGTTAAGACAAAAGGTGATGTCGAATAAAAAGAGATATATTTCAATACACGTGAATTTTTAATTTTATATTTAAATATATATTTATAATAATAATGAAAGATATATCCATGCACTAAAGTTTTGAGTTATCTATACACAAAAAAACTGAATAAAAATAGAAAAAAATACTATATAAAGGATGAGGGGAGATGTAACTTCAATTTCAACATTTTATCAACAACTAAATTTTAGCTTTTATTTTATTAAAAAAAAATATTTCATATTTTTTTATTTTTTACAAAAATTACAAACATAAAATACATAAAAAATTAAACATTACTTTTGTTTACATCATTTCAAAATCCTCAACATATATCCCACTTTTTAGTGATTGAATTTAAAACTTGAATCAGTACTCACCATTTCCTTTATAAAAGTGTGACATAAATTTGTACTTTTACCCAAAGCAAGGTTGGTCGTGAAAGACTACTCTGAAATTGAGGGTGTGGATTTTGTCATATATTTTCTCTTGTTGCAAAAATGACATCCATTAGATTTTTTTTCTTTCTATTATTGTTGCTTATGATTTAGAGGTTGAGAAAATTGACATGAAAACTGCTTTCCTTCAATATGATTTGGAGGAGGATATTTATATGACACAACCAAAACAATATGCAATAAAAGGTAAAAGTAATTTGGTTAATTGGAGAAATATTTATATGGCCTAAAGTAGAGTCCCAAGATGTGGTATACAAAATAAATGCATGAGTTAAGTTTGGCATTTGAGTGTTGTAAATCAAATCATTGTGCTTATTATAAATTTGATGGTGAGCATTTCTTATACTTTGCATTGTATGTTGATGATATGTTATTTATTGGTAAAGGGAAATGTATGATTGTAGAACTTAAGTCTTAGCTTAATACTAAATTTGAAATGAATGATCTTGGTGAAGCAAAAAACATTCTTGGCATGGAAATTAGAAGAGATAGATTGAACAAGTAGTTATGGCTAGGCCAAAGTATGTGAACTTGGTTTTACATTGGTTCAACATGTAGGATTCTATACCATTATGTGTTCCTTTTATAGTTGGAACAAAGTTATCTATTTTAGATTGTCCTACATCCCCATCAAAGATGGGAAGCATGAGTAGAGTACATTACCAAAGTGTAGTTGGAAGTTTGATATATGCCATGGTTTGTACTATTCTGGACCTTGTCCAAGCATTGAGAGTTCTTTCCAAAAATATGTTTAATCTCGGTGAAGTTTATTGAGATGTGTTTAAAAGAGTGTTTAGATATTTGAAGGGTATCTTAGAGTATTCTATGTGTTATCATGGTAATTTGATAGGATACAAGATTTCCTATGATATTCATGGTTATGTGAGTTTAGATTGGGCAATGATATTGATAGAAAAAGATCCACTAGTGCTTATATGCTTACTTTGTGGGTGAACCCACAATAGTGGGTTACACTTTTTTGCCAGAACGGACACTGAACTCTACATTTTGAAAAAAACTTTCAGATTCAGATGCATATTGTTGTTGAACCGTTCGAAATCGGAGGATGAAGTAAATTAGAGTCTTTTAGGATTTTCTGTATAGATTCTAAATATATATATATATTTTATGAATTTATTTGAATACTTTTTTCTTTCTCCCACGAAAACTAGTATGGTGCTGAAAACGTCATTTTCAAATAGTAACATTATTTTCATAAAGCATAAATTTTTTTCTAAAATAGATATGAATGTGATTCTTTTGAATTTAGTTTTGTAACATCCATATGGAGGGCATGCAATTGGTTTGACGACATTATCATGATTATTGCATATTTTATTAAGGTTTGAAGTTTACTAAACCATAATTTTGACATACCTTAACTACATAGCTTATAACTTGTTGTGTATTTATCAAATTTAAAAAAAAATTGATAGAAACTAGACTCAAAGACGAAGGGCACTGTTATTTTTCATTGAACATCAAACTCAGAGGTTTATATTTGATAAAAAACCTACATTCGATTAATGTCAAAAACCATACACATAATAAATTCAAAAATAGTCAAATATATAATAGTTAGAAAGCTAGTTCCGAGTACTTGTTGTATGCAAAAGGATGTCTTCTTATTCTTCCATTTGATCACTGTGCTTGAGGCCTGAAACCATGAAATTCTCAAAATTTCTTCATAACTTACAAACATGGCCTAAACTAGGTACTTTCGATAGAAAGTACTTTCAAGTTTAATGCAATTTTTAACCATCACTAACTTACTTTCGATAGAAAGTCAACTTTGACTTTTGATAGAAACCCAGATCGGCCTATTTGGTGTCATTTCGGGTTAATAATGATTACATATAAATAAATGTATATTTTTCTCATTTCATTAATTTGAAAACTGTAAAATAATTTGCATTTAGGAGAAGGAAGACATTTTGGCATGGAACAATTTTGTAAGTTGTGATGGAAATAAAAAGAGAAGGCTAAACAAGAGTACATGACATTATTTAGAAGAGGCTGAAGAAAGACTATGTGAAGAATCACAAAAAATATATTATTGTAGGAAACAATGCATGTCTAAGTTGTCTCTCTCTAGATATTTTAAGTTGATGGTTAGGACTTGTCTTAATGTTCATCATGTAAATGGGATATTGTAATACCTAATTTTAAAGCTAATTAGACCTAATAAGGCTAATTATTAGCAATTAGGACCAATTAGAGGTCTAACTAGACCTAACTAGACCTATTAGGACCAATTAGACCCAATTTGACTTAATTAGACCAATTAAGACCTAAATTGACTTAATTAGACCAATTAGAACCTAATTAGACTCAATTCTAGACCAATTAGGACCTAATTAAACTCAATTCTAGACCAATTAGGACCTATTATGACCCAATTAGACCCAATTAGACCAACTAGGACCTAATTAGACTTCATTCTAGACTAATTAGACCAATTAGGACCTAATTAGACTTAATTATAGACCAATTAGGACCTAATTAGACTCAAGTAGACCAATTAGGACCTAATTCATCTTAATTCTAGATCAATTATGACCATTTAGGACCAATTAGGACCTATTTATATACCTAATTAGACCAATTAAGACCTAATTTGACTTAATTAGACCAATTAAGACCTAATTAGACTCAATTCTAGACCTATTAGGACCTATTAGGACCCAATTAGACCTATTAGGACCAATTAGGACCAATTAGACCAATTAGGACCAATTAGACCAATTAGGACCAATTAGACCAATTAGGACCTAATTAGACTCAATTCTAGACCAATTAGTACCTATTAGTACCCAGTTAGACCTATTAGGACCAATTAGACCAATTAGGACCTAATTAGACTTAATTCTAGACCAATTAGACCAATTAGGACCCAATTAGACTCAATTAGACCAATTAGGACCTAATTAGACTTAATTATAGACTAATTAAACCAATTAGGACCTAATTAAACATAATATGAACCTATTATGACCTATTAGGACCCAATTAGACTTAATTAGACCAATGAGGACCTAATTAGACATAATATGAACCTATTAGGAGGTCTAATATGACCTATTAGGACCTAATTGGACTCAATTAGAGCAATTAGGACCTAATTAGACTTAATTCTAGACTAACTAGACCAATTAAGACCTAATTAGACTCAATTATAGACCAATTAGGACCTATTAGGACCCAATTAGACCCAATTAGACCTATTAGGACCAATTAAGACCAATTAGACCAATTAAGACCTAATTGGACTCAATTCTAGACCAATTTAGGACCAATTAGGACCCAATTAGACCTATTAGGACCAACTAGGACCAAATAGGACCTAATTCGACTTAATTCTAGATCAATTAGACCAATTAGGACCTAATTAGACTTAATTCTAGACTAATTAGACCAATTAGGACCTAATTAGACATAATATGAACCTATTATGACCTATTAGGACCAATTAGACTTAATTAGACCAATTAGGACCTAATTAGACATAATACATGAACCTATTAGGAGGTCTAATATGACCTATTAGGACCTAATTGGACTCAATTAGACCAATTCGGACCTGATTAGACTTAATTGTAGACTAAGTAGACCTATTAGGACCTAATTAGACTCAATTATAGACCAATTAGGACATATTAGGACCCAATTATTCCCAATTAGACCTATTAGGACCAATTATGACTAGTTAGACCAATTAGGACCTAATTAGACTCAATTCTAGACCAATTAGGACCTACTAGGACCCAATTAGACCTATTAGGACCAACTAAGACCAATTAGGACCAATTAGACCAATTAGACCTAATTCAACTTAATTCTAAACCAATTAGACCAATTAAGACCTAATTAGACTCAATTAGACCAATTAGGACCTAATTAGACTTAATTCTAGACTAATTGGACCAATTAGGATCTAATTAGACATAATATGAACCTATTATGACCTATTAGGATCCAATTAGACTTAATTAGACCAATTAGGACCTAATTAGACATAATATGAACCTATTAGGTCTAATATGACCTAATTGGACTCAATTAGACCAATTAGGACCTAGAATTAGACTTAATTATAGACTAACTAGACCTATTAGGACCTAATTAGACTCAATTATAGACCAATTAGGACCTATTAGAACCCAATTAGACCCAATTAGACCTATTAGGACTAGTTAGACCAATTAGGACCTAATTAGTCTCAATTCTAGACCAATTAGGACCTACTAGGACCCAATTAGACCTATTAGGACCAACTAAGACCGATTAGGACCAATTAGACCAATGAGGACCTAATTCAACTTAATTCTAAATCAATTAGACCAATTAGGACCTAATTAGACTCAATTAGACCAATTAGGACCTAATTAGACTTAATTCTAGACTAATTAGACCAATTAAGACATATTAGGACCAATTAGGACCTAATGAGACATAATATGAACCTATTATAACCTATTAGGACCCAATTAGACTTAATTAGACCAATTAGGACCTAATTAGACAAAATATGAACCTATTATGAGGTGTAATATGACCGTTTAGGACCTAATTGGACTCAATTAGACCAATTAGAACCTAATTAGACTTAGTTCTAGACTAACTAGACCTATTAGGACCTAATTAAACTCAATTCTAGACCAATTAGGACCCAATTAGACCTATTAGGACCAATTAGGACCAATTAGACAAATTAGGACGTAATTAGACTCAATTAGACCAATTAGGACCTAATTAGACTTAATTCTAGACCAATTAGACCAATTAGGACCAATTAGGACCTAATTAGACATAATATGAACCTATTATGACCTATTAGGATCCAATTAGACTTAATTAGACCAATTAGGGCATAATTAGACATAATATGAACCTATTAGGACCTAATATGACCTATTAGGACCTAATTAGACTCAATTAGACCAATTAGGACCTAATTAGACTTAATTTTAGACTAATTAGACCAATTAGGACCAATTAGACCCAATGAGG
This sequence comes from Chamaecyparis obtusa, assembly GCA_027943335.1. Classification (NCBI taxonomy): domain Eukaryota; kingdom Viridiplantae; phylum Streptophyta; class Pinopsida; order Cupressales; family Cupressaceae; genus Chamaecyparis; species Chamaecyparis obtusa. The sequence continues at coordinate 777,644 of BSBK01004786.1, forward strand.
ACCAATTAGGACCAATTAGGACTAATTAGGACCAATTAGGACCTAATTAGACTTAATTATAGACTAATTAGACCTATTAGGACCAATTAGGACCAACTATGGCCAATTAGGACTAATTAGGACCTAATTAGACTTAATTACAGACTAATTAGACCAATTAGGACTAATTAGACCTAATTAGACTCAATTAGACCAATTAGGACCTAATTAGACTTAATTATAGACTAATTAGACCAATTAGGACCAATTAGATCTAATTAGGACCTAATTAGACTTAATCCTAGACTAATTAGACCTATTAGGACCAATTAGGACCAATTAGGACCTATTATGACCAATTATGACCAATTATGACTAATTAAGACCAATTATGACCTAATTAGAACTAATAAGGACCTAATTAGACTTAATTAAAGACCAATTAGACATAATATAAACCTATTAGGACCTATTAGGACCCAATTAGACTTATTTAGACCAATTAGGACCCAATTAGACATTATATGAACCTATTATGACCTATTAGGACCCAATTAGACATAATATGAACCTATTAGGACCTAATTAGACTCTATTAAGCCAATTAGAATTTAATTAGACTTAATTATAGACTAATTAGACCAATTATGACCAATTAGACCAAATTAGGACCTAATGTGACCTATTAGGACCTAATTAGACTTAATTAGACCATTTAGGACCTAATTAGACTTAATTATAGACTAATTAGGACCAATTAGGACCAATTAGACCCAATTAAGACCAATTAGGACCAATTAGGACCTATTATGACCAATTAAGACCAATTAGAACTAATTAGGACCAATTACGACCTAATTAGACCTAATTAGACTTAATTAAAGACCAATTAGACATAATACAAACCTATTATGACCTATTAAGACCCAATTAGACTTAATTAGACTAATTAGGACCAATTAGACCCAATTAGAGCCTATTAGGACCTAATTAGACCCAACTGGACCTATTAGGACCTATTTTGACTTAATACATGAACCTAGTTAGACCTAACTTCATTTAAAAGTTTTTGTTTAATAATTTTTACTTCATATGTAGGAAATGCTCAAGAAGCACAACCTTTTAAAGTTGGAGAAGGGTCATAACAAGCTCAATAAGCCTAACCTTCAAAAGTTGGAGAAGGGTTATCGCAAGGTCAACAAGCACAACTCTCAGAATATCAAACAAGTACACATCTCTCTCTCTCTCTCTCATTGTCTCGATTTGGTCTCTTATTAGTGAATATGCATTTTGGGTCTTTCCCCTTAAGAAGTTATTGTTTTTGTTGTGTACATCCAGCCTTTGATGATGAAAATGTTGGACAAGGGGCATCCCAAGTTGAAGTAATGGACTTTAGAGAAGGGTCAACCCAAGGTCAAATAAGTATGTGTTTCTCTCATTAGTTTATAAATTATTACAGGTTTGACATTCAAGCTTGTAAATACTTATTTCATGAAGGTCCCCTTAAGACGAGATATTAAGATATTTTTTTATTTTGTTTGCAGTGGAAGTGCAAGAAACATATGAGAATGATATTCTACTCCAACAGTTGAAGAGAAAAAATAATCGTAAAAGCATAGATCATTTAATTGAAATGGATGTGGAAAAATTGAGAGATTATGCTAAACAACCCATAAATATTACAAAGAGGGCATTGAATAAAAAGTATAAGCAAATAATGAAACATTTTGAGAATCTTGGTACACTTGAAAAAACTCAACCGTTATCAATTACACTTCTTAAAGATGAGTTAAAAGAGCCATTAAAATTTTTGGGTGTAGATACAAGTTTGAAAAAGTTAAAATCATGTAACCTACAAAAAAATATTGTTGACAATGTTAAGGAAGGCTTGCATTCCATTGGAAAAACAACTAGATCTACATATAGGTCCATTTCAAGAAGAGTGATACTGACATCTATTTTAAATAAAAACATGTCCCAAATAAGATAAATTTCTTCACTTTCATCTCAGACCGAGTACAATAGGAAGACAATGACACATTATTTGAAAAGAAGAATCAATTTGCATCATACTACATTGGAAGGTAATTGGGCACTAATGTGTAGAGCTCCTCAGTCTGATAGGATTAATGAAATAGTTAGGAACTTAGTTACGTCATTTTGGATTGATCATACTCGTCCTTCACCAAATACAAGAGACGTTATCAAGAAGAGGACTGGGCCTAAAGAATATTTCCAGCACATAAAACATTGGTTGGACACCAAACAACATGAATTGTATCTCTCATTTTGTAACTCAAATCCTGATATTAAGATGGACAAACAATGTTTGAAAGATTAAAGCCATTTTTTGTAAAGATAAATAAATCTTTTGAAACTTGTTGTTGTTGATATCATATTAAATTTGAACCTACTATCAAGGGTTTAGAAAGATGATAGAAGAAAGTGGTGGTTCTCAAAATGATTTTCCTAAACGTCCAAGCCAATTCATAGCATCAATCTTATGTAACAAATTAATTAATCATGAAATATCTAAAATAGATTGCATAAGAGGAACTTGTCAAACATGTAGGGATTTGGCTAAATTTCCTTTGAGACTTGAAGATACTGACATGATGAGGATGGTAAAATGTAAGAGATACAAGTACATAAAGTCTGAAACAAAAGTCGGGAAAGAATCAACAAGGTTGGAATATGTAGAAGACGAGATACCTGTTGCAACATTTATGGAGAATTTTTGTAAATTGATTCAACCATACATACATCATGTTTTTTTTGCTAAATGGCAGGCAAAACAGTTCCAAATACAAAAATAAACTTTTCTAGTTGGAACAATTTAATCGGTTGTTGATTTTGCAGAGAACTGCTCCTTTGTTTCTCAAAAACAACTTCAAGCAGAATACTACTATACATAGCAGGTCACTATCATGGTACATGTGTCTTATCGACTTGCACAATTAGGTTTTAATGGTGTTGAAAGTACATATCAAGCACGAGTCATAAAGAAAGAATATCACTTTTACATTAGTGATGATAAAGAACATGATATACATTTTGTCGAGCATTTCTTTAAGACATTTTTGGATATTTGGAAAACAAAGGCATCAAAATTGAAAAGCATTTCATTCGGTCGGTTGGATGTGCAACACAATTTAAATCAGTAAGGCCATGTTATGCACTATGTAGATATCATTGATATCAAAAGATACCACATATTTGGAGTTTCTTTGAGAGTGGACATGGAAAGGGAAAGCATGATGGTGTAGGAGCTTGTATCAAACGTGCCTTAAGAATGTATCAACTAGACTATCAGGGATATCGTATAAATAATGCTCATGATGTAGTTGAGTGGTGCAAGATGCATTTTGTGGTGACAAATCATGATAACACATCATCACGATCAGATTGA